>SJYV01019471.1:261454-296354 GCA_006410875.1 Neotragus pygmaeus
TGTTTTTTTTTTTTTTTTTTTTTCTTTTGCCTGCAAAGCATGTGAGAGATTAGTTCCCTGATCAGGGATTACATCTGTACACCCTTCACTGGAAGGAGAAGTTGTAACCCCAGGACTGCCAGAGAAGTCCCTCAAGTGCTATTATTTTTATTCTCCTTTCCCTGGTAGACCCCTCCTCTGCCACCGGGAAGAATTTAATGTAGGTAATGGACAGAAGCAGAATCAGCACAGAACGCCCACCTCTGGCCCCTGTCCCCTTTTATCACGTTAGTGACTTGTACTTATCACTCAAGGCATTCATCAGCCAAGAGTTAAGAGTTAATCTTTTGCCATGTAGGGAAATGATCGCCAGTCTAAGTCGACAGTTGGATCCAGTGATAACTCATCTCCTCAGCCCCCAAAGAGGAAAGGGAAAAAAGATGCGAATTCAGAAAAACCCGTGAAAGGGAAACAAAAGGCCAAGTTAAAGAGTTCACCACAAACAATCCCAAACAGTGGTAAGTTTGTTATTATTGTTATATTGTTATTACTGATGATCATTATCTTAAGGGTGTGATACAGTTTTAATTTGTAAGTAGATCTCTGTTTTCCTGGACTCACAGAGTATTGTCACATGTGAGAGTTTTCAAAGAAGACTTTCTGTGTAGGAGAGATTGCTGGTGTTTTTCATGCTTAATTTCTAGTTGTAATTCCAAATTGTGCTATGAGGATACGTTTCAAGAGAAAATATTTCTTGAGTGTTCTTATTGAGAAAGGTAAATTTTACCATCCTGTGTTCCAGCTAAAAGTGCTTGATTAACATTTTTACCACCTACTTGTAATCTCTCTTATCTGTGTGTCTACAACTCTTGTTCACATTTATTACTAACTGCTTTTAGTCACAGATCACTTTTTCAAAAAGATGTTTCACGGATATCCAAGAGAACACCCACACAACTTTACCAATAAACAGTATGCACTGGATTATTAATAGTTACATACCTTGCATTACCAGGTGAGAGACGGTATAAAATAATTTAAAGCATTTTGCATTAATACAAGATTATAGGATAAAAGTGTGACAAACTAGGGCTGCCTTGGTGGCTCAGCTGGTAAAAAATCCACCTGCAATGTGTGAGACCTGGGTTCGATTCCTGGGTTGGGAAGATCCCCTAGAGAAGGGTACGGCTGCCCACTCCAGTATTCTGGCCTGGAGTATTCCATGGTCTGTATAATCCATGGGGTTGACTAAGGAGGCATGCTGTCAGAATTGTGACCTTTTCACGTTCGCTTTTTGTGAAGACGGACTCTTTTTGGTTTCACTTCGAGCGTGGTCTCAGTGGGGTGAAGACATGAGTGTGGGGTGATGCTGTGGGCAGCTGGGCTGCCTGGGACATGGCTGGAGGAGTGACTGCTTCTCCCTCCCCCTGGGATCCACTCACCTCCGCAGGAAGACATGCTGGGCTGCTCTGAAAAAGGGGTGAATGGGACCAAGGTTCAGATTCATGGCCAAAGCTCTGTCTTCCTCCTGAGAGCTCCAGCTCACTGCAAAGTCCATACAAAGCATCACATTAGAATCACAGCTCATGTGGGGTTCACAGCTAAGGAGACAGCACAAAGTTGTGTGAGGGCTTAGAAGATGCTGCTCAGATGGTTACGGGGTCAGAAGAGAGACGTGCGAGACGAAGTTAAAAGAGCAGGTGAAATGAAGGAGTCAATTCCACAAGAAGAAAGTGGAGGGGGCTTAAGGTTTCAAAGATTTAAATGATAAGTAGCTGGAAGCCCAGAGTCCTAGATTCTTGTCCCAGTTCTGCTCTTGACTTTGGGCAAGTTACTTAACTTTCTTTGGCCCCATTAGCTTTCTGCAACATGTGAATTCATTTAAGATTTATCTTTATAGTTTTGATTTTATCTTTAAGTTTGTTCAGTCCTTTCCAGTGACCATGAAATGGGGAAGCCAGGGTAAAATGTAGTCAATGGACGTTTAGTGAATGCTTGCTGTATGGAAAAAGTGAAAGTGTTAGTTGCTCAGTCGTGTCGGACTCTTTGCGACTCCATGGACTGTGTAGCCCACCAGGCTTCTCTGTCCATGGAATTCTCTAGGCAAGAATACTGGAGTGGGGTTGCCATTCCCTTCTCCAGGGAATCTTCCTGACCCAGGGATTGAACCCAGGTCTCNTAGCTGGAAGCCCAGAGTCCTAGATTCTTGTCCCAGTTCTGCTCTTGACTTTGGGCAAGTTACTTAACTTTCTTTGGCCCCATTAGCTTTCTGCAACATGTGAATTCATTTAAGATTTATCTTTATAGTTTTGATTTTATCTTTAAGTTTGTTCAGTCCTTTCCAGTGACCATGAAATGGGGAAGCCAGGGTAAAATGTAGTCAATGGACGTTTAGTGAATGCTTGCTGTATGGAAAAAGTGAAAGTGTTAGTTGCTCAGCCGTGTCGGACTCTTTGCGACTCCATGGACTGTGTAGCCCACCAGGCTTCTCTGTCCATGGAATTCTCTAGGCAAGAATACTGGAGTGGGGTTGCCATTCCCTTCTCCAGGGAATCTTCCTGACCCAGGGATTGAACCCAGGTCTCCTTCATTGCAGGCAGATTCTTCACCATTGTTGTATGGCAGGCATCAAAGGAAAAAGCTAGCCTGAAAAAGCATGCCTTACATGTGAACATTAAAAATAATAGAGGGTTTATTTTAATCAGTATATGCTGCTAACTGCTAAGTCACTTCAGTCGTGTCCGACTGTGTGCGACCCCATAGACAGCAGCCCACCAGGCTCCCCCGTCCCTGGGATTCTCCAGGCAAGGACACTGGAGTGGGTTGCCATTTCCTTCTCCAATGCAGGAAAGTGAAAAGTGAAAGTGAAGTCGCTCGGTCGTGTCCGACTCTTAGCGACCCCATGGACTGCAGCCTTCCAGGCTACTCCATCCATGGGATTTTCCAAGCAAGAGTACTGGAGTGGGTTGCCATTGCCTTCTCCGTAATCAGTATATATGAGATTGCAAAACCATCAAGGCCATGGGATATGTCTTATTAGTTTATTTTTTTTCAACCCCCAATAACTAGGTCTGAGCAATGAGACACTTAATAGATACTGGTGAATGAATGATGGAAGTTACAAAATAGATGTCTCTGTAATATTTTAAAACCCACTAAGAAACAAGGCTCATGTTAAACTTTTCATGAATCATTTTCGATTAAAGGCTTTCATGAAATGTTGCTTGCTTATTTTCTGTGTGGCTCTTAGTAGCTTATGAAAATGCTAGGTCCTACTCTCAATTTATTTTTTGAAAATCTTTAGATTTAGCAGTTTTCCCTCAAGAGACAGAGGCCCATCATCTCTTCAGGTTATTTCACTCATGGAAACATGGAAACACAAGAAGCTGAATCAGCATTTCCATGTTTTACAGGAAAGTAACCATTATTAAAAAGTCGAATTATCAGTGTTTTTGCCTTTGTAGAAATTCATAGTTTTTTCTTTTTTTAAAGATTTTTTCCCCTATATTTTCAAGGATCTCTTTAAAAGATTTGTTGTTCATATGGGCCATTTTTAAAGTGCTTATTGAATTTGTTATGATATTGCTTCTGTTTTGAGTTTTTTTAGTGTTTTGGCCGTGAGGCTTGTAGGATCTTAGCTCTCCGACCAGAGATCAAACCTGTACCTGCTGGTTTGGAAAGCAAAGTCTTAACCACTAGACTGCTGGGGAAGTCTATAGTTTCAACAATAGTTTCATCTGTGGGGGTGGAAATAACCAAACATGTTGAATACGAAAGCAAGTCACATTTTTAAAGTGCTAAGAAAATGTAGAAGATCTCAGCTATTCTTCCCCAGTCTTTAGAGAATCTGCACTGGTTTTAATTGGCCCTGTTAAGTGTACATTTTGCAATGTGGTTTTATAATGTATAGATAGTAGGTTTTCACTGCTATATCTCGGTGTTACATAGGACAGTGGCTGGTGTCTTTTAAATGAAGGTTTGGGGAATTTTTGTTCCCAGTGAGAGGCTTTTGGGCTTCCCAGGTAGTGCTAGTGGTGAAGAACCTGCCTGCCAGTGCAGGAGACGTAAGAGACGCAGGTTTCATCCCTGGGTCAGGGAGATCCCCTGGAGAAGGGAATGGCAATCCACTCCAGTATTCTTGCCTGGAGAATCCCATGGACAGAGGAGCCTGGCGGGCTACAGTCCATGGGGTCACAGCGTCGGACACGACTGAAGCAACTTAGCACGTATGTGTGCACGAGAGGCCTATATCGTGGAATCAGAAGCATACACAAGAGTTTAGATGAAGCATCTTGTATCTTTTCATCTTGATAGAAGGAATATATGACCTGGAAAATGAATCTTGGCTTCCAAAACAATTTTCCCAGGGAAAATGAAAAAAAACTTTTGTACCGTTTACGAGATTAAATCATCATTTGATAAGTTTAAGGATATTAGCTTAAATCCCTACTTTTGAAAATTGAGCTATTTCTCCTTATCAGATCTCCCTCCAGATGCCTTTGGCTTTAGGAGATTTTCTAGGTTATATTAGCAAAAGTATTGGTCTTTATTTCTCTCTCTCTCTCTTTTTCCTCTTTCAGTCTCCAAATTCAGTTATTATTGCAGTTGCTTTTTGCTTTAATAGCATCTGTTTTAGTAATTAGAACCAAGTGTGTGATTTTGGACATTTGTGCCTCCAGAGGGCTCTTCTTCTTTAGAAAGGGAAAAGCAATAAAAACTTGAAACAAAATGAAAGGGAAGGTATATAGAGAGTCAAGATAATGAGCCAAAAATGCAGGAAATTAATACTGCATTGCATATTTGAAAGTTGCTAAGAGGGTAGATCGTAAAAGTTATTACAAGAAGAAAAATTTTGTAACCATGAATGGGGACAGATTTTGACTAGACTTATCGTGATGATCAATTCTCAATATATACAAATATCACATCAAAAAATGCAAGAATTCTATTTTAGAGATGAAACCGTTTTTGATGCTTAAAATATTTTAAATTTGGAATGATACAATCTATCCAATTTTATTTCGAAGTGTTAAAATTTTAGTTATGCTTCCTTCAGAGCATATGTTAAATTGTGAAGATTTTTTATCAGTGTTCTTTAGTGTTCTCATGTTAATTAGAAAAAAAGAGAGACTGCATAGGCTATCTTGATTTTTGCAATCATTGCGATTATAGTTATACATTTTGGCCTTTTATGTTTCTGCTGATATTTATTGATATTCTGATATTTGATGCTTCAGGAATGAGCAGTGCTGATAACAGTCTGTAGATGGCAACCTGGGTCTAATTTTATTTCTTTTTCTATTTTCTTCATTTTTTTCCCCGACTCAGTTTCTCTCTATAATAGTAAAGCTTAATAATTCAGGCAGAGCTTTGACATATTTCTTCAGGGAAACAAATCTCATTTTCTTTTGGTAGCCAAGATGCAAAGTAAGATTGGTTGGTGATTGATGAAGTTGGGCGTGAAATGCATTTTTAGTGCTGCATTTAAATGCTGGCTTAACTGACCAGCGTATGTTTTTCTTACACTTTCCACCTGAGTGGTGCCTGAAGATAGGTTTCAGAGGCTATCTGAAGCTAGTTATGGTCTAGTTAACTAGTTATGGTCTCCTCTCTGAGAAAAATTTTAATAATGATTGCTTTAAAGTGTTTTGGGAGTGATTGTATTCGCTGATAATTTTAATAATTTTTACATTAAAAAATTTAGTGTTTTTAGAACTCTTGGAACACAGGAAGTATAGTGGGTTTAAGGCTCCTTCGAAATACTGGGAAAGCTATAGAGACAAAATAGCTTAGTCTGTACTGCTGTGGTTTATGTGGTATTGATAACTATATATTTTTTAAAGCAGAGTATTGAAATGTAAGCTTCCCCGGTGACTCAGTGGTAGAGAATCTGCCTGCCAGTGTAGGAGATGTGGGTTTGGGAAGATTCCTAGAGAAGGAAATGGCAGCCTACTCCAGTATTCTTGCCTGGGAAATCCCATGCACAGAGGAGCCTGGTGGTCTATAGTCCATGGGGTCTCAAAAGAGTGGGAGATGACTAAAGTAACAACAATTAGAATGTAAGCAAAACCAAGACCTGTTCCTTCTTTTTCTTTTTTTCTTTTGCCATGCAGTGCAGCAGGTGAGGTCTTCATTTCCCTGCTGCTGCTGCTGCTGCTAAGTCGCTTCAGTCGTGTCCGACTCTGTGCGACCCTATAGATGGCAGCCCACCAGGCTCCCCCATCCCTGGGATTCTCCAGGCAAGAATACTGGAGTGGGTTGCCATTTCCTTCTCCAATGCATGAAAGTGAAAGTGAAGTCGCTCAGTNTACAAAAAAGATCTTCATGAGTCAGATAACCACAATGGTGTGATCACTCACGTAGAGCCAGACATCCTGGAATGCAAAGTTAAGTGGGCCTTACGAAGCATCACTATGAACAAAGCTAGTGGAGATGGTGGAATTCCAACTGAGCTATTTTAAATCCTAAAGATGATGCTGTGAAAGTGCTGCACTCAATATGCCAGCAAATTTGGAAAACTCAGCAGTGGCCACAGGACTGGAAAGGTCAGTTTTCATTCCAATCCCAAAGAAAGGCAATGCCAAAGAATGCTCAAACTACCGCACAATTACAATCAGGCCTCTTTGCAATTTCACAGGCATGCTCTCTGCAGGCTGTTTGTATTCCACTGGCACCTCCCAGCTGTTGACACTGTCTTAGGGACCCAGGCACTCACAAGGCAGATCAGTTTTGTTGAGTGAAATCGTTGCCCTTTGCTGTGCTAACTGCAGCCTCTCGCCCTGTCTCTCCAGTGACCTGAGGGTGTGGGCCGGCAGTAAGCGTGGCTGCAGGCCAGCACAGGAGTCTGAGGGGCTTACTTGGTATTCGCTGGTGACATGTGGACAAACTGGACCTGCTGGAAAAATCAGAGAGCAAAGCCTCAGCCCTGGGAAAAATCGTCAATGGACCTCGCCAGGCCCGAACAACGGCTGGGCCACTTGTGGCAACATAAAAGGCCGACATCCCGGCCATGAGTAATGTGCTCTTGGCAGCTGTTAAAAGGGGCCTAAAACCCCACTGGCTCCCGGGCCCAGCCGGACGGCCAGGTGCAGGCTGACAGGAGAGCTGTGTTGATTCTAAAGGCCAGAGATGTTATTTTGAGGTTTGACTGTTTATGTCTCATTACTGCTAATTTCCATGAGTTTGCAGGCCTCTCGGTCTGTCAGCCCCATCTCTGGTGGAGAAATCCATTTACACATGAAGGCTATTCACTAACCCGTCCCCACCCCCCAGGTTTTGTTTGATGACAATCATTTCTGGGAATACAATCTTCGTATGGAGGTTTCTCAAGCAATTTGGGTTTGTGGCCCCTCTCCCCCAACGTCTCTTACTGGATATGAGCAGGGCTGGCCTGGGACCCATTTAAACAGCATTTATACCTTCTACCCTCCCCTTAGAGTGACGAAGAATATGCAACATGGAGGATTAAATTTGATAAGAAACGTGCAGGGGACAAAGGGCCCTCGTTCCCTGGGCACTTCTGGTACATTCCCCATCCTGCTCTTTGACCCTGTGGATTCTCATCCCATGTAGCTCCTTCCTGGATCCTGGTTGTAACTCTTCTGACAAAGAAGTGTTTTTTGTTTTTTGTTTTAATGGAAAATTTTAAACATATACAAAGGAAATCAAATAGTATAAAGAACACTCCTGTACTGGTTACATGCTGCCGTTTTTAGCTTATGTATACCTCTCCTCTCCTCCCCCCAACTCCATTCTTGTTTTTTTCACAGCTTTTAAAGTAAACTTTATATGTATTGAAATGCACCGCTCTTAGCTGTACGTTTGACAAATGGATACACCACCCATGTAACTTATAGCCCATCACAGTATAGAATTTCCAGGTTCCCAGAAAGTTCCCTGGTGTACCTTCCCAGTCAGTACCCCCAGGCAACCATTGTTCTATTATTATTATTTTTTCTTAAACTTTAGTGGGTTTTTTTTTTTTTTTTTTTTNCCAGACATGATTCAGTGAATGAACTGAACTGAGATACTTCAGAGATGAGCTAAAGCAGAAGATATGGGGGAAGGCATATCCCGGCCCCATAGGGTCCTGACTGGTTACAACAGGAATATTCATAGTTTTAAAAACTAAGAAGATGTGAGCTGGAGTTTCTTAGGTCAGGCTCTGTTTTTAGAGAGCAATCTCATTCATCTCATTGGGCTTCCCTGGTGGTAAAAAATCTGCCTGCAATGCAGGAGACCTGAGTTCGATCTCTAGATTGGGAAGATCCCCTGGATAAGGAACTGGCAACCCACTAGAGTATTCTTGCCCGGAGAATCCCATGGACAGAGGAGCCTGTCGGTCTTCAGTCCATGGGGTCACAATGAGCAACTAACAGTCATCCAACAGTGTTAAACTTTATGGGAAACCCGTATTCTTGGGTAACAACAACGTTTAAGAAATCCTACCTCTCCTCTGCTTTCGGGAAATGCATTACTACCAAGAAACACTCTTCCCCATGTGACTTTGACAAGACTCAGGTATCCCCTCACTGACCTTTGGCCATGCCAGACACACACCCTCCATATTCTCATTCCTTGTCTCATAAATGATGGGTTGAACAGCTTGTACCCACTGACTAATCCAAACAAAATACCTGACTTGACCAAAGTGAAGTGAAGTTGGTTTCTTCCCCCAAACTCTTGAACTTTGGGTTACTCTCAACCTGAGCCAGTGTACAAGCCCTCCTTAACCACCCTTCCAAGAATCAGCTGACCCAAAGAAGAGGCATTCCTGGATGAACTGTCTATCACTCCATGTCCTCCCCCACCCCAGACTCCTTCTGGCCTTATTTGCTCCCCATCTCTTATTAAAGTCCTTTTCTGCTGGACCATTGAAATCCTGCAGCTCTTCCAGCTGGGATGTCTCCCTCCTGCAGGAGGCCCCCCTTCCCATCCTGCAGTGATCTCTTTGAATGAAGTTTCTCCTTAACAAAGTCCAAATCAGTTTTTATTTAACACAGGTTTAGTCTCCAATACAGTTCTTTTCACCCCTCTTTGAGGAAATTGTCAACCTCGTTTACATAGAAAATTAAGTTCAGTTCACAGACATGTTCAAAACATTCAAAACACTTGACTGTGGATAGTCGGGGGTTAACTAGGACTACCATGATCCTCTTTTCACAATACATACAAAATCCAGTCAGTAGAATGGCAACCCACTTCAGTATTCTTGCCTGGAGAATCCCATGGACTGAGGAGCCTGGTGGGCTACAGTCCACAGGGTCGCAAAGAGTTGGACACGACTGAGTGACCTCACTCACATAATGTACACATGAAGCTAATAAAATGTTGTAAATTATATCTCAANGCCTGGAGAATCCCATGGACTGAGGAGCCTGGTGGGCTACAGTCCACAGGGTCGCAAAGAGTTGGACACGACTGAGTGACCTCACTCACATAATGTACACATGAAGCTAATAAAATGTTGTAAATTATATCTCAATTAAAAGCAAAACAAACAAAAACACACTTGACTATGGTTTCCAAAAATGCTTGGAATACATCTAAAATGTCAAGTTCGTATGAATTTCTTGGGGGTCCAGTGGTTAGAACTCCATGCTTTCACTGTGGAGGGCCCCAGTTCAATACCTGTTCAGGGAATTAAGACCCTGCAAGCCACACAGGATGGCCAAAAAATAAAATAAATAAATAAAAATTTGAGATAAACTTTTGCTGCTGAATATTTGCTAGTGAAAAGTCAAGTTCAGTTTTTAAGGAAGCCATATACTAAAGATAAAACACGACATGGCAAATACTTGAATACCAATTGGTTGCCACACCCACTCTCAGCAAGTGCTCCTGGGGAATTTGAAACTTCAGGCATCAAAGAAAGTGGCTCTGCCATGATCTTTGGTTGGGTATCTTCACTGAGGAATTCAGCAATCCAGGATTTTGAAGATGTAGATTATCACGCTTACCCTGAGATCTAAGGGGTAGGGGGCTGGGCCGCCTCCCTCTGGAATCTCATCGATGTTCTTTGTCCACCTCATCCTACAGACATGTACCTGCTTTTCTAAAGAGATTTTAAAACATTTATTTCTAAGCTCCCAAAATTATTTACCTGTTTCCAACTAGAAGGGAGCCCTAAAAAGAAAGGACAACATAAGAGTTCTAAAGGACAGATAGGAAGAGGCTTTGAGGACTGAAAACCCCAATTGGTTTCATCATCTTCTGGATTAAAAACTCTCATTGGCTGTCTACTGCACATACTATGCAACACAAGATCCAGAGTTGGACCACAGGTCTGGAACATTCCTACCATCTCATCTCCACCCCTACCTGTGGCTCATCTGGTCCTAACTCACCCCATAGACGCCACATTGGCCTCTGACAGTTCCTGCAGATGCCAAGCTCTCTTCCTCCTCGAGAGCTCAGCACATGCTGTTCCCCGACCAGAAATGATCTTCACTGTCCCCTTGGATTAGTTAAACCCCACAATCCTTTAAGTTATTCTCCGTTTCATTAGTAAGGTTTTACCTTCTCTCTCCTTGCCTAAATTAAATCTTTGTCATCTTGTTTCCATAATAGCACTTTACATTACTTGTCGATTCATTAATTCATTTCGAATTAGTGAAGTACTGAGGTTGAGAAACTCTAATTTGCTGAAAGAGTGTTGTTCATTGTTCCTTTCCCAAAGATTTTTTTTGAAAGACTCCCTCTCTTAATCGAAGTGTCAGAAATAGTTGTATTTCTGCCTAGCAATTGCTTTGGCTCAGTCTTAGGTTCAAACACAGTGAATTGAATAAATGATCTATTTCCATTTTGCTATTAGAATTGAATTTGTTACCTACCTGTAGTAAATGGACTTCCCCAGTGGCTCAGTGGTAAAGATCTCCTGCCTATGTAGGAGATGCAGGAGATGTGGGTTCGATCCCTGGGTCAGGAAGATCCCCTGGAGAAGGCAATGGCAACCCATTCAAGTATTCTTGCCTGAGAAATCCCATGGACTGAGGAGCCTGGCAGGCTACGGTCCATGGGGTCACAAAGATTTGAATGTGACAGAGCAGACTTATAGTCAGTACTCATAACTCTATTTTTTATTTTAGCTTCATTTCTGGCTCTACTTTTGATGATCAATTTGTGTTTCCCAGCTGTTTCTAAATTGTAGTATGTTATTATCTGTATAAATTCCTGAAAACTGTATTAAATCTTATTTTTAAAGCATCTAGGGGTATAAATGAAAATGCATACCAAATAAGGCATTTTTACTCTGTGATCAAGGACTTGCTAAAAAATAAGTACGTAATAAGAAATTCTACATAGCCCCTGGAAATGAGCATGAGTATCTCAGGTCTAGGATTTGAAATTAATATGAATCTTTAAATATTTAACATAGTGACTAGCATGTACTAAGTTCTCAATGATTATTTGTTGACTGAATAAATAGATGAATAAATTTGACTAGTCTCCAGTCTCATCATGACAGTGAAATGATTTTATAAGAAGAATTTCTGGGTTCAAGAAAGTCCATTATTCAATATGATCTATTGCTGAAAATCAGAATTTTAGCTTGACCTATTTGTACAGAAATCTGGAATTCCCAAAGTTACTATTATTTGTTCTAGGAGTTACATGTCTGTATAACAATTAAATACATGCTTTCATTCAGGGTACCCAGGCGATAGAAGAAAAACTTATACACAGTGTGCTCTGAGCATAATACTGCTTTTTCTTACATGTTCTAAGAAAGTCACAGGCAATCTTCACCAAAACCCTTTCAATAAAACCATTGTAAGTCTTCTGTTTCAAATCAATTATAATAGCTTTATAACTTCTAGGATAAAAGGCTATAATTTTCAGTGAAATTCTGTCATTCATTAAGAAAACAAAATTTATCCACTATAAAATGGAAGTTAACTGATTAGAGAAAATATTTAGGAAGTCAGAAAGAAAATGCAGCTTTGCCACACCCTCTCTATTACTCCAGAGAAAAAGAAAGCATCTCAGCTGCTAATAAACAGGCTTTATAATTAGGATAATTAGGAACAATAAACATTTATACCCATTTTAGTGCTTTTTGAGGATATGATACTGTGTATCAAGAATGCTCTGCTGTGCATGATACAACAAGTTGTCAGTTTTATTTTACATTGCTCTTTCATTTAAAATCTTGGTTTTAGAAACATGCTTACAGGATTTATACACTGGAGGGTGAATGTGACAGTGACTTTTTCTGTGTTAATGCAGGAGATATTTTGCTACTATCACTTTTTGTTCTGGCACTGTGAATCTGAAAACACTTCTAGGGCACCCAATAATTTATGATTATCCATTTTCTTAGAGTCCAATCTGCCCTGCTTGCCAGCTACCTGGGTTGCTTCTGGGTGTGCCTGAAATATCCATTTTTTTGCTTCATCTCTATGAGTTGCCAGAATATGCTGCTTTTGTTTTCTGCTCACACGCACATCGTCCTGGTCTCTCCCGGCCATGCTGAGAGACTCTTCTTGGGAAAAACCCAGTGAGGTTGTCCGAGAACTGTCTGTCTAGACACACGCCACATAGCACCCCAGCTTCTGCTCAGGTCTGGGTCTTCTTTCTCCCTCCTGCACCCGCAGGATGAGGTCTTAGAGAGATGCAAGGATCGCTAAACTTTCTTCAATGCTTCTTTTATCCTCTCGTTCTTTTGTCAATCTGAGGACTCTTTTGGGGGGCTGCCGTATGTGTATGTGTGTATGAGGGTATGAGGAGAAAGATAAAGGTCCTGATTGACTTTTAAACCTCAAGTCCTAGGACTTCCCTAGGTTAGGACTCCACACTCCCAGTGCAGGGAGCCCAGGTGCCACACCTGGTCAGGGAACTAGACCTTGGGTGCTGCGACTGAAGATCCTGCATGCCACACCTGAACAAACCAAAACAGAATAGAAACCCGCAAGTCCTCCTTAGGGCCTAGGATTTTGCAACTGAAAACTTGTAGAGATGCAACACCTTTGCTGCCTGCATCCACTTGGTCCTTCACTGAGGCAATATGGGCAACTTGTTAGGTGCCCCTGCAAATGGAAGAAAAAATAACCAGAAATACAAGCAACATCAGTTAGTTTTCAAAAATCACATCCTGCCCTAAATGTTTTTAACTTACCCAGAACCGTAAAATCTCCTGTTTCTGGCTTCCACCTTTCCCTTCCCTTCCACCTTTACAACCCTTTCCTTGATTTCCCTCCCTCCCCACAACCCCCTGGACCTGGGTCTGGTTTGTGTCGGGGTAACTTGAGCACATTTACATCAGGACGCTAACCATATTCTAATGGCTGGGATCGTCATAGGAGACCGCAAGAAACTCTCAAGAAAAACACTTAATTCCACTATCTTCAGTCTCTCAGACAGAGCCTGACATATATAATAGAAAGGATTCAATAAACTGAGGAGATAAAAAGTATGGTTTGTCCCAACTCTAAGTATTAATGACAACAAATACTCAAGTAGCAGTAGCCACGCCCCTGCTCTTGGCAATTTGGATATGTCAACTCTTTGATTCAGACAGTAATTCTGTGAATCGATGTCTATTATTATCCTTATTTTACAGATGCGGAAGTGGAGACATAGAAAGATTCAGCAACTTGCCCAAGATCACACAGAAGCAAATGAAAGGTCCATGATTTGAACCCAGGTAATTTGGCTTTAGAGTCTGTGCTTAGTCACTATCTCAGGCCACCTCTCATATATTGACTTGGCTTTCATAGGGAGATGGCATATTCATTGTGTAAAAGATGCTGATACATTTTTAAAATTACTGGTCAAAAACACCTCCAAAGAAACCCAAAAGAAAGAAAATAGAGGGCAATGGAATTACATTGCTTTACTCATTTAACAAGGATAATTCATTGACATATTTACTTTAAAAGTGCCAGATGACAAAAGGTCAAATTCCTATCACTGTCACTCTAGGGTCTGGACGCTCATCTATGCTAAAGGTCATGTTTGGTCTTAGACACTGAAGAGAACACATCCTCACAGATGGGGAAGAAAAAAGGAACTGCAAAGCTAGAAAGAATTACCCTTTTTAAAACCATCTGGAAAGAAGGATGCAGGAGAATAGACTAGATACTTTTCCTGTGCTCTGATCTTCCCAGAGAAGAAAATATAGAATAATTCAGAGTTTTCTTTACTTTGCGAGAACCACCAAACTTAAGTTAAAAAATAACTCCAGTGAAATAACCGTTATTGAAACGGCTTTAAAACAAATATTTCTTTTTGTGGGAGTTTGACTCCGTCTTTCACAAGTTTATTAATTCTAAGTAATTAATGACAGGTTTGGACAAAATGTCTGGGCCAGTAATAGTTAATCTAGAAAGGTTTTTCATTGCTTTCTTACTAAAACATTGAAAATCAGACTTTGGTGAACTCTCTTCCTTTGGTATAAATTATGATACTGATAATGATCATAATTTTACTTCTGTGAACATTTTGATACTTACCTTGTTGCTTTTATTGTTTTATATTAAACGTACCTAATTGCAACTAATGTGATAGAGTGGAAGTACTTTCTTACTCAAATAAAAAGTATTATCCATAATACTGGAAGAATCCAGCCAGATTGAAGCAATGGGTTTCCAAAAAAAAAATCAAAAGTAAAAGTAAAAGGTCCTTTGGCCCATTTTGGACAAAGAACACACACACATTCATTTACTCATTTATTTAAAAAGTGTTGATACCTATTATATACAAGGTAAAAGTTGGCATGTTAACAATGTCTATTAAATATGATAAATAATTACTCTGAACATGACCAGTCCATTAATTCATTTATGTCCTAATGGCTGGTTAAGTTAAATGATGGGTGCTGTCCATTTAAGGCTCTGAAGACACCCCAAATCCTAGTAAGTAATATGCACTGTAGTTATACTTCTGTTTCCAAAGTTAATAAATATAACACCCCACTGAGGTGTTAAGAACCCCAACTAGTTACATCTATGGGTGAAGTAAGCTGGTACTATAAGCCAGATCTAATTTTTTTGTCTGATTATGGGTGAACATTTGACATGGTATATAACTACTTTAAGCACCTAGCAGATATGTATATCAAAATGCCATATTAAGTACATATGTACGTTAATAATACAAGGAATAAAAGTCAATGTGGAAATTTCATTAAGGAAATTAGTAGCCCACATTATCTGTATATAGCTTTCCTACAACTTATTAAACTGAAATAGTCATCATTTTTTGCTTCATGTATATATTTTACAATATGGAAATTTTCATGTAAAATGGAATCAATTTATTTTGTGATGAAATTTGGAACTGCAGCAGAATCTCAGCTTTTATTCTATTTTATTTAAAAAAGTTAAAGCCATGAATAATGGTAAGACTTTAAAAAATGGAACTAGAGAAACACACGAAGTCACAATGCATTACTGTTACATTTTTTTAAAAACTCTTCTACTGTGTAACTATAAAACCGCTTTATTATAGAATTCCTTATTAGGGTCTTCTGTTAACTGAATTTAATCTAGAAAATTTAAATATTCATTGGTTATGTTCCTCTTTTCTGTACAAGATTGAAAAGTTAAATGATTTTAAGAATTATCAGGTAAAAAACATTTTCTTGTGATCTCTTGATGAAAACTCTCAAGCAATTTCCTTTCCATTAAAAATAATAATAATATTCCTTATGGGGTTATACTGTGGCTGAGACTTTCTGAAAGTAATTGATGTATGTTAACGAGAGGAGAATATTTTCATGCTAAACAATGTCAGGGGTTCATGTATTTTTTAAATGATATTTTTCATTGATGATGACATGCTTTTTTATTTGCTTATAACTTTGAAAACTGTTAGCAGTAGAAAGGTTAGTACTATGTTGTGCCAGTTAGGTTTCTCTACACATCCAGGTTTTAATGGACTGAACTTTCATTCTACAGATAGCCCCTGGACTTTGCAGCCAGGAACCTCTTGTTTTCAGTGTTTTAACTAAAGGACAATAAGGCTTAAGAACAAGCTATGAAAAAAGGAAGCATCTTAAAAGCAAAAGTCTTCTCTGATCATTGTGTTTTCGTTTTCTTTATTGAACACAGACCTGAATGCTTTGAGCCTCTAAAGGTTTAGAACACAGCTACTGGGAAGGTAGAAGAACCACAAGGGTAGACAAGAATAGTGGCTGTCACTGTAACACAATCATCGGCCGCCAACACTTCGAGGGGCCTCCACTAGTTCCCGGGGCTCCTCTCCTGTCTCTGAGGGGCAGGGCTTCCTGGAAAGTGCTGTTTCGATTCTCATGCTTTTCCAGGTGAGCCAATACCACAGCTTTTCTTTAGAAGCCTAGGGAGCCAAGCTACCCTTTCCTATATCCATCTGCCTGCTACGTGCAGTCTGTTTCTTTAAACTGTTAGGTTGGGGATGTGAGGAGATTGGATAGAAGAGGTCATCTCTTATCTCTTAAACATTCTGCTGAGCCTTTTCTTTTAAAAAATTGGTCTTAGGATGGGGTGGGAATAATCATACAAAGGGGGGATAGAGTTTCCTGGAGTTTTTAAATACCACCAAGGCACTGGTAGTTAAGTGGGCTAGCGGTGACCAAGATTTTAAAATTGCTGTCAATTCACAGGACAAAGATTCATGAATGCCCTTTTCAGTTCCCAAAGCATTTATTGATGGATTGATCGCCAAGTTGGTCTATTTAGTGGAAAGAGGCACTCTTTCGTTATAGGGGATTAAGTCGAGAAAGACGGGTGCTGGTGGTGGGTTCCAGTTTGGTCATGCTTTCTGATCCCTAACTACAGAGTTGGATAAGAAAGTGCATCAGTTAGATGTGAAAAAGCATGTGCTGCCTCTCCGAAGTCCAGAAGTGCTTAAAAATTGTGATGTATATAATTCAGAACAATAAATTACGTGCACAAAAGGAGTTTATCATAACATAAAATGAAAAAGTGACAACTTCATCACACAGTTACACTGCTGTCTTCCTTTTTTTTGTCTTTTTTTTTTNTAGTGGAAAGAGGCACTCTTTCGTTATAGGGGATTAAGTCGAGAAAGACGGGTGCTGGTGGTGGGTTCCAGTTTGGTCATGCTTTCTGATCCCTAACTACAGAGTTGGATAAGAAAGTGCATCAGTTAGATGTGAAAAAGCATGTGCTGCCTCTCCGAAGTCCAGAAGTGCTTAAAAATTGTGATGTATATAATTCAGAACAATAAATTACGTGCACAAAAGGAGTTTATCATAACATAAAATGAAAAAGTGACAACTTCATCACACAGTTACACTGCTGTCTTCCTTTTTTTTGTCTTTTTTTTTTTTTGATTTTGTCCTTTTTTGTTTCATTTTTCATTTCCGTTTTTGTTTTTTATGGAGGGCTGGGAGAGGGCAGAGATTTTGTCCACTGAAGATTAATCACCCTCAATGATATATAAATTAGAAAAAATATCAGCAGCAAGACTCTCTGGAAATAGATTCTGTTTGATGTAGTTAGTCTGTCTTTTCCGTTTTGCCCTCTTTCACGGCTGCCTCTGAAGTTTTCCGCAGGGGGGCTTTCCAAACATGCTTTCCAAAGTATGACTTTTTTTTTCTTTTGCTATGCTTTTATTTGAATTTAGGCATTGCAGTCATTTATGATGACATTTCTTGATGAGAGTTAGCTTGATTAAATCAAATTGGCTAATCAGATATCTCCCAATAACATAGAGATTAGGCAAAAGAGATATGCATCCACATAAGTGGAGATATTTTGTTTAAATTCAAGGGGAGGTAATTGGTTAGAAAAAAAGACTGCTTACTTAAGAAATCAATATTAAAGCTGAGGTACAATATATGGCTCTACGTGGGGAAAACTGAAACATTAATCTCATTATAATTTGATTTAGAAAATCCACCTGGTTCGATGGCCCCTGAATTGGTGTACTGTGCTGCCAAGATAACAGTTTTAAGAAGATACCACTAAAAAACTGAGGCTATTAAAACTAAGCTGAACTGATAAATTTTCCTCAATTTATAATGTGAAATTATTCTTTGTGTAGTACTGTCTACATATCGAATTTTCCATTAATAGAGGATTTAAAAGCCACTTTGGATCAGAGATTATTTACATTTCTATTTTCTCACTTTAAACAGTGGAGCATAACTTTCAGTCGAACGCCCCCACCCCCGCCATGAAATTGTACAGGAGGCTCGGTCAGCCTCCTGATGATTCTCTTGTTCCCACACAGACCCAGGCTACTCGCTCTTCTCTGTTATTTTTTTCTTGTACTCTATTCTCTTAAGTTCCAAGGAGAAGAAATGTCTGAAGTTTTGGAAATCTTTCTCTTTTCTTAAGCAGCCCAGGATCTGTCAGAAAAGTGAGTGGCTACATAGACACATACACTGTTATACCCTGGGCACATTTTTTTAAAAATAAACTTTTCAGGAACATATAACATAACGTATTTGGGCTTCCCTGATAGCTCAGTTGGTAAAGAATCCACCTGCAATGCAGGAGACCCCGGTTCAATCCTCCGGGTCAGGAAGATCTCCTGAAAAAGGGATAGACTACCCACTCCAGCATTCTTGGGCTTCCCTGGCAGCTTAGCTGGTCAAGAATCTGCCTGCAATACAGGAGAAGTGGCTTCGATCCCTGGGTTGGGAAGATCCCCTGGAGAAGGGAAAGGCTACCCACTCCGGTGTTTTGGTCTGAAGAATTCCACGGACTGTATAGTCCACGGGGGTCGCAAAGAGTTGGACATGACTGAGCAACTTTCACTAACATATATACAGAAGAGCGCTCAAATAAGTCAACAGTTTGATGAATCTTGAAATTGAGTGAAGTCGCTCAGTCGTGTCTGACTCGTTGCAACCCCATGGACTGTAGCCCACCAGGCTCCTCTGTCCATGGGATTCTCCAGGCAAGAATCCTGGAGTGGGTTGCCATTTCCTTCTCCAGGGGATCTTCCCGACCTGGGGATCGAACCCAGGTCTCCCTCATTAACCTCTGAGCCACCAGGGAAGCAATTGAGTAGGTCCATGTAACTCGCAGCCAGATAAAAAAAGAACAGAACATTATCAGTGCAAGGTCTTTTTTTTTTGCCTTCTGACACCAAATACATGGTCTTTTGCATACCAGTTCTCCAACTCACCAACACCGACTGGGTGTCCTACAATTCAATTCAGTCCTGACTCTGACTGCCTGAGTTATCATCAGACTCCATAGGTTTAAGGGATCAGCCCTGTAAAGCAGCTCTCATTTCAGGTGACCGTTGCAAGTATCAGGACCCTGGGTTATCTTCACATTCTGTCTGACTTGGCTTTAAAGTTGGAGGTTTCTATACCATACCCTTGCACCCCCACCCAGGACTCAGGAAAGTGCTTTGCTTACTATTACTGGTTTATTTTAAAGTATGCAACTCAGGAACAGTAAGGTGGGAGAGATGCAAGGTGAGAGGAGGTGGAGCACAGAGACTCCGTGCCTTCTCCAAGGGCACCATCCCTCCTCCCACCCCAGCAACCTGATGGGTTCATCTTCCCAGAGGCTCTCTGTACCGGTCATTTGGGGTTGCATTATGATTGATGAAATCACTGGCCATTCATGATTTCCAGCCCCCCAGTAATAAGGACGTAAGAATATGGGGGCAGAATTGAGAAATGAGGGGTCAGAATGGTGCCAAGACCAGAAAGTTAGAAGCTCTGCTGTATACAGCTAAGGATGAGATTAGACAGGCTCTAATAATGTATAAATGGTGTGGGTGTTGACACGGGTTTTGGGAGGCGATGAAGTTGGTGGAGCTTGCCTAGAGTTGTCTTGAAAATAGCAGAGCTTCATGAAATTTCTGATGACTTCTGTCTGCCACTCCAGGGGTGGAAGCTCATGTAACCTGACATTGCAACCCAAATTCCAGTAACAGATGAAAATCCATGAAGAGTTAGAGTAGCCCTAGCTGAAACAAGCAAAAACCGTGGCCCTGCTAAACCATAAGTGAGATTCATTTGTGACCATTTAGGGTTCAGTTTTAAAGGAGCAATCTGTTCTACACGTATGTGCTTGTCCGTTCTGAAAGTTCTGCAGCTATCCAGTTTTGCCTTAACAAAGACAATTTGCAAAGGAAACAGGGCAGAATCCTAAACTCCAATTAGTCCCCTGCTCTATCAGAGATTAATAACACTTTAGACCTGCTGGAAGCGACTTCACATTTGAGCCCCTTCCTACTGTGTCATGCCAATGATTTGCAAATTTTAATAATAGATGTCCTCTTTGAGAAATTGCCTTTCCTTATGCTATGGGAGTTTTTATGATTAGAACTATGCCTCTTCCCTTGCAGTTGTTTTTGAGGCATTTATGTTACCATTTTTGCTTATCAGGAATGGTTCAAACGTTTTCTAACACAGAGCAATTAATATCTGTCAGTAGAAATAAATTACATTTTTCATCGCTTGTGACACATTCTCAAATGCTGTTTGAAAGTGCCATAATTATGCATCATCATGCTATGTAATTTTGGTGCCTGGCATAGTAGTGCTTTAGGGGTATGATTTATATTTTCTTTTTTCTTTTTTTTTTTTAAGTACTGAATTAATAGGGTAGGTGTCAGGACTGGAATGTAAGTTGGGAAATGACATTTTGCAAAATACTTTGTATTATTTCCATTCCAAAGCAGTCTTTTTAAAGAATTGTTCACATATCTTATATATATCTGTGTATGTAAATTGTGTGTATTATGATTGTACCACCAATAACTTTTGCCTTAGAGCACCAAAATGCATGAATTTCCATTTGTAAAGTTGTCTCCCCCTCCCGTACTGGGAAGAGAACAACTCTTAATCACTGGGCAAGACTCATACTTCTGGAGAGGGCACTGACTTAAGGCTATATAAACAAACCTTGCTAAAATAACCCTTATCCTCCATTAGTTTCGCCCACATAGTTACCATCTGGCATTCTACCACCCCTAGAAGGCCCAGTTCCTGGTCCTTTGTCTACTCACTTTACTGCCCTTTGTTAAAATGGTATACAAGCCCCCATCCTAGCCACTTTTTTTTTTTTCCATTTTCACTTCTTTTTTGTGACGTTTCCACATGAATAAACCTTTTCCTTTGTTCATTTTTTTTTTGTCAGTTTAATTCACAAACCCCAGTCACAAAACATTAGAAGTGTCAACTGAAAAAACAAAACAAAACACATGCAATGTAAGAGTTGTGAGTTAAGTTTATTTGGAGCAAAATGAGGATGGTGGTCCTTCAGGTAGCTCTGAAGAACAACTGTTCCCAAGAGGTCAGGGGCAGGTCAGTGATTTTAATGAAGGGGGTTACTTGTAGTCAAGTACACATTTTGGGCAGAGGCTGGCTCCTAGTAACAAGTCCCTGTTGATGATTTAGTGTTTTTCTAGATATGAGAAGATGCAAGAAACTGGGCTCATGAAATCTTCTGAAAATATCTATCTATCTGAAGGCCTATTCTGTGTTTTTCCCAGAGCACAGTCCTGCTTCCCACCCTGAACTCCTTTCAAGGTGTGTTGAAGGTCAGCTAGTGATTTCATTCTTACGGAACCTGGTAGCAAAGGACAATTTTTTAGTTGGCAGAGGGCAGAGTAAAGGTTCTTTTTCCTCCCCTACATAACGTATTTCATCCTGTTAGACTATAGTCAGTGATCCCATTGGAATCACTATTTCCTATTGAAAATAGTGCTATTTTCTATTATCACTATTAGAAAATAGTCTTATTTCCTATTGAAATAGGAAAAAAGGAGTTTTAACTCTTAAAATTGCAGTTCAAATAATATTGCTGCTTAAATGTACTTAGCATAAAGGGAAATAGGGTCAGGGAGGGATCAGAATCACTCACTCAACAAGTCTATCTCCAAGCACTGGGCTAAGTCTACAATATTCATGAGAAATGTGGTTCTCCAAGTAACAAACGGTCAGTCCTTTCAGTGAAGTCTCTCCTCACTCTCCATCACTTAACTTTTTTCTTTTTCAATTGAATAATTTTGGTTGGGTTTATTTAGGTTTGGATAAAATGTGCACAGGGTTATAAGCTAGACACTTAAAATATAGGCATTTTGTAATGAACACATCCATCCTTTATGTTGAAACTGCTGAAATTATTCGTTCAGGAAAGGCTATGTTACTGTATGACATAGCAGCACAGCTGTGAACAAAGTTGGGGCTTTACTATGTGAAAATTTTAGAAAAGAAGCTGTGTTGAACCTCTCAGTTGAGTAAATTCAAAAAAACAAAAAACTTAGTGAATAGAAAATTGTCTTCCTACAGGGAACTCAAACCATATGATCCCTATGTAGAATTTTAGTAGTTTAGACTAGTTAAATAGGTTTCAGCAAATCTAACCCATCTCCACAGAGTTGTGATTGTAGTATATTTTTAATTATGGAGGCATTGAAAGCAATCAGCTCACATTAACTTTCTTTTAAATGGAATCGTACAGCACAGCCTTTCACGTTACTAATTCCTTTGTTTAGGGAATCACCCAGTATTGTTAAGTGAGTCACTTCAGAATGAATGGTTTTTTTTTTTTTTTTGGTAGGACTGAGTTTTAATATATTGAATGAGCATAACGGAAATCAAAGTAGAGGAACCTTCAAGATTACGGTCACCTCATTTTACACCTTTCTATTTCATTCCTGAAAACAAATACCCAAAATGATTAAACAGAAAAAAAGAAACTAAAGCTTTTCACGGGATGGCACGTTGGTAATTGGCAGTTACAGTTTTAAAGCAGCGAGGGCACTAGGTTAATTGGCGTTCTGTGAAGACAGATGCTTTATATTTTCAAACATCTTTCTAGCTATTCCCTCCTGAGCTCCCATTTTAATTTAACATGTATGCAGAAGTTCATATTTTGAAAGTGTTTATAGTCATTTTTATTTGTTGGGTTTTTTCTATGAGATGGATCGGCACAACTTTCTGTATGGGCTGGTCATCAATATATGGAGTATCAGGCATATAATAAACAGATGTTTCTGCCTGCAAGGGAATTGCCAATTAAAACTTGCCTCTCAGTGTCTTACTATTCCAGAGGTCCTATGGTGACCCTTGTTTAATCACACATCCCCTGCCGCTTAAATTGGCTTTAGTAAATTGTGCCCACTACCGAATAAGGACTTCTGTGCACCAGCCACTATGCTGGATTGTCTATGCATGTTGTTGTTTGGTCGCTAAGTCATGACCAACTCTTTGTGACCCCATGGACTGCAGCCTGCTCAGCCCCTCTGTCCATGGAATTCTCTAGGCAAGAATACTAGAGTGGATTCCCATTTCCTTCTCCCTCTGTGCACATGGTATAATTTAATTTTCATAACAGTGCCACGAGGCAGTTACTATCTCAGTTTTATGGATAAGGGACCTGAGACTTGAAGAAGTAACTTGTGTGTGAAGTCCTGGATCTGGTAGGTGAAGGGGTCCAGGTTTGCATTCAAAGCCTAGCTCCCTAGAACTCCCTCATGTCATGTCTTGCAGTAACAAAAATGGCTAAATTTTTTGAGTAGCTACTTAGTGCTGGTGTTCCGCAAAGCACTTTTCAATGTATTTTCTTTGGATACCCACAACAACTGAAGGTGTTTCATTTCCAACCTACCAATGAGTTGAAGAGAAGTTAAAGAGCATACTGAAGACTGCACAGCTATTAAGGGATGTAGCTGCATTTCAAAATAGGTCACTGGCTTCAGAGCCCATTGCACTGCGTGTGTTCCAGACTGCTCCCTTTTAAACCACTTTCTTTTTGTGTGTGATGATACATGACCAGTTCTCACTTCAATTCGAGAGAGCCCAGCATATATTCAGTTCAGGTTCAGTTGCTCAGTCGTGTCTGACTCTTTGCGACCCCATGGACTGCAGCACGCCAGGCTTCCCTGTCCATCAGCATCTATTGGGTTGGCCAAAAAGTTCGTTTGGGTTTTTGCATAACATCTTAGAGAAACACCCGAATGATCTAGTTGGCTATCCCAATATTTATGAGTGACCGAATGGAGCTTTTTTGGGGAAGTTTGGCAGATTCTCTTTTCTCTCTTTTGGTATCTATTTCCATTCTTTAGTGCATCCATCTTTAGTAAACCTCATCTTTAGGTGACTAGAGCCCTCCAACCAACTCTTGTTCCTCCCCCTCCCCAATAAAATTACCTGTCGAAGAAGATTACATTTAAGTTCAGTCGCACCAAATTCAAAATAATAATACCTTGTTGATTGGCATTTGCTGAGATTATTTTAGTGGAATTCCAGATCTAGAAAAGATTGTTCATGTGGTCTTCTTCAAAATGTGACTGTAGTTAACTCTTTTTATGTACATTAAGACCAGTCTGAGCCTCAATAAGCTGTTTTACAGAATGTTTTAATCTCTTTGGGGGTTATCTTTTTCTATAGATATGCACTTCTGATTTTATAACGAAAACTAGTGAGAAAATAGGACTTCACAATAGTTTCTCTTCATTAAATATGCACTGTGAATCAAAGCAATAGGAAGCATATTTATGCATATAGGAAAGATACATGTTACTTAAAAACAAATAAAAACTCCCCAAACTGGCTCTTTTCCATTTACCAATCTGAGACTTTTCATCATTATCTAAGACAGATCTTACACTGAGGTTCATCAAGTAAATATCTATATGCTGTTCAGTTGCTAAGTCATGTCTGACTCTTTACAATTCTGTGGAATTCCAGGCTTCCCTATCCTCTACTATCTCCCGGAGTTTGTTCAAGTTCATGTCCAAATCATATGGCACATAATTAAGTGGGTTAGGGAATTAATATTCTCTAAAATTTGGCTGCTAAAAATCTAGTCACTTGGAATAATAAATTTTTTAAAGAAATGTAAATAATCTTTTGAGAGTAAGCATTACATACTTCCCTGATTTATAACTATTTTATGGGAAAGTATGCAACTTGCTCTTTTAGAATTTGGACAGATGGAATTTGATCTCTTGTGATTTTTACTCTTTTGGCTTGTGAGGCACAGGTAAGTTAGATAACTTGTCCAGAATCACACAGCTAGCAGGTGGAAGAGCCTGGATTAAACATAGACCGTCTGACTCTGCAGAGGTAGGCAGCTTCCCACCAGGCCTGACTTTGCTCCCTATTGCAGATGGGATAAGACTTGGTTACCTCCACAGGTATGGTGTTTCTTATACTAATTACATTTTCTATAAGAGGAACTTGCAAGCCCAGGCTTTTGACCCTACTTAGCACTTTGACTTGCCTGTTCCATTTTTGATTACCGAGAGCTTTAGTTTATTTCTGAGTCTGGCTGTCTTAAAATTTTTTTCTCCCTCATTTCTCTGAGTATATTTATTAAAAAAATTTTTTTTTTTTTTGCCACACCATGCAGCATGTGGGATCTTAGGTCCCCAACTGGGGATTGAACCTGCACTCTGTGCAGTGGAAGTGGGGAATCTTAACCACTGGACTACCAGCAAAGACCGCATTGCTATATGCTTAGACTGAGAAGATTCCTCAGAGGATAGACTCCAAGGCTGTTTTGTCTGGAAATCATCTCCATGCCCATCTCAATAGGACATTTTATTCATTCATTCATTCATCTCTTGATTGTCTGCCTCATCAGGCTTTGTGGTGGGTGAACAAGGGGCAGTGTCTGTCTTCCAGGAGCTGAGGGTCCCATGTGGGAAATCAGCTATGGCTTCCGTATTGTGGTCTGTGATGTAACAGAGGCTTGGTTCTGCCTAGAAGGTTGGTAAAGACAGGGAGAAGTCAGGGAAGACTCTAGAACTGAGGCTAAAATAAACCTTCTCCAGGTAGACAAATAGAGAAGGAAGGTGTTCCAGGCAGAGAACTGGCATGTCGGGTGAATGCAGTGGGTTGGGGGAGCTGGTCAGGAAACTGAGGGAAGAGAGTGGAATGACATGAAGCTGGACAAGGAGACCACACGTTGAGCTCAATGGGCCCTGGGGACCTGACTGAGGGGTTGGGATTTTATTTTGTAGATGATTCTGGAGCCGTGAAATAATAACGAAATATTAGCTGACAAAATTGGGCCATTCCTTTTTGAGAAAATTGTATTTTCTAGTTGTGAAGCCAGTGAAATACGAAACATACTCATATCCTACAATCTTTTAGGAATAAGGCATTAAAATATAGAAAGACATACCCGTAAATAATCACATATTGGAAGAACTTTGGGGAGGGTGGTCTATTTAAATGCCTTCTTTTGAGATTACTCTCTGAGTGCTTTGTAACACTGCCAAAAGGTATTTAGGTATTCTCCCTAGTGAACTCTTCATGAATATGGAAAAATAGTGGGTTTATTTTTTTTGCCCTAGAGTTTTTATAGCTAAGGAATATATTTGAAATTATTTTACAATTCCAAAGGACATATGGTATACTTTTTCTCCAAATCTTTTAATTTTCGCTTCTTCATTGAAGTCTTCCCATCAAAATATGAAGCAAGCTGGGTGCTTGTACCTTTAATTTTGACAGATAAATGAGATGTGATTTGTTAAGCTTTCATGAGCAGTGACATGAAGTGTATTTTAAGTAAAATGTCCTGCCCTCCTGGAAACTCCATGAAGAAAACGCTAACATTGGACAAGCTAAAGACTCATAGTCCTTTCCGTCCTTTTTTGGTCGTAGCCTTGGAAAGGCCTACAGGAGAATTGTTGATAACAAAGTAAAACACAAGCCATTTCTGTTTCCCCTTTATGTGTTTATGTTCCTTATGCATAGCTATCACAGATCATCAAACGGCTTCCTTTCCAACCCCAGCTGGCTGAAGCTCACAGACTTCTAAACGGATGGTGAAACTTCAGCTTGTATTCTTTTTTTAAAAATTAATTTATTTTTGGTTGCGCTGGCAGAGGCTACTCTCTAGCTGTGCGTGGGCTTCTCATCGTGGTGACTTTTTTTTGCTGCAGAGTGCGGTCTCTAGGTGCACAAGCTTCGATAGTTGTGGCACATGGGTTTAGTTGCTCTGTGGCATGGGGAATCTTCCCAGACCAGGGATCAAACTTGTGTCTCCTGCACTGGCACGCAGATTTTTATCCACTGTACCACCAGGGAAGTCCTCAGCCTATATTCTGTTACAGAGATGGACAAGCGCTTGCATCCCATAACTAGGGAAAAGAATGACTTGCATTGTCTCTGACTGTCTAAATACCAGTATCAGGCACTTTGTGAGCAGACATTCTGACTTCACACAAATCGTTGTGCACAAGCAGGAGCCCATTTTCTTGTTATAATATTCAATTTCCTTCCCATTCTCTTAATGGAGATAAAGTTGCCCCTGCTGCTTTCGGAAGCTTTATGAGTATCGTTTATTCTCAGCTGCATAAAGGATTGGTTCTTTGTCTTCCCAGCTTTATCAGGTACTTCCCTGTGGGGCGGTGTCTTATTTCTGCCCCTAGCATGATGCTACTAAACATATTCTATCAATCCAGCCCATATGTGATGGCAGAGCACTAATTAGCCCCTTTGGATTACTTTGATTTTGAAATGGACTGTTCCTCTAGTCTGTAAGTCATTTATATCAAAATGCCTTATAATCAAAGTGATAACATTAATGATTTTCTACCACCAAGGCCCACAATGTAAATTATCTCTCAGAAAGAGCTTGAAAAGCAATGCAACTGAATAGGCCTGTTCATACCTTGTTGACCAAAGCAGTTTGTCAAAGTCCACCCATTTCCATAGTTAGCCCAAAAGCCTCCATGGAAAAAACTTTACAGTTCAATTAGCAGGAGAGAAATTGCATGATGCCTGTAATCAGAAAATCTGGCATGAACTCAATGTTCAATTATTACCTCTCACCTCTTCCTACTTTCTGATATATCCCCTTAAAGTCGCTGAGGAGTTAAAGAGGATAATTAATTTTTGGGGTAAATTTAAAAAGTATTCTGACTCTAATCAGGGCTGATTTTCAGCTGGTACTTATCACTGTAGGCAATAGCCTCACTAGTTGTTTATGGTTTTCTAACCAGTCAGTGCTGCTGTTGATTGGTCCTCAAATATTTTGACTCTTTAACCTACAAATAATGCCGTGTACAACCTTTATGCATATTTTAACTACATGACATCTACACCGAAATCTTATATGCACTTACATTGTCCGTACCTGTACTGGCTGGTTTACGTATCTGTTTTCCCTATCTCCAGCACCTACATATCACCTGATGCATTGCTGCTGCTGCTGCTAAGTCGCTTCAGTCATGTCCGACTCTGTGCGACCCCATAGACGGCAGCCCACCAGGCTCCGCTGTCCCTGGGATTCTCCAGGCAAGAACACTGAAGTGGGTTGCCATTTCCTTCTCCAAACCTGCTGCATTGTTAGTGCTCAAAATATATTCTTAGCTGAAAAATAGAAATACATAATTTATTTTGTTTCTATTTTTTGTGAATCTCACACCAGCTTGGGTTGGTGTGTTACTTCCTAAGTTTTGTTTTCTAAAATGATCTCTTTAGAGAGAAAGACAAAGTTGAGAAAGATGGCTGCATCTTCCTATCCTGGTTACATTCTACCTGAAAACTTTTGGGTGTTTCAGTGGCTACCTTAATATGAGATGCCTGAAATGGAACACAAACATCCAAGGTATGGTTTGATTTGTGCAGAATTTGTTATGGGCTGATTATACCCTAGGATCAGTCAGTGGTTTCGGAAGTGGAACTCTTCGGAAGCGGAACTCTTTCGTTAGAGGAAATTTTACCTAAATCCCTCTTTGTGTAAAACATAAAGGGAGATCTTTTCTAATTGAAAGGAGTTTTCTGAACAGGTGGGGAGGCACACCTACTCATGACTTTCCTCCTCTTGCACTGTGGTGCCGCTGAAATATTTTTATGGAACTCTGAGGATTTTGTGGCCAACATCAATCTGGAAAATGTATTATTAAAAATATATTACATATTTCTATGAATGGAGTCCAAGTTTTCAGACTCAGTATAGGTTATATAAAATTTAAGTGCTACTAAAATTTCCATTTATACTCCAGTACTCTTGCCTGGAAAAATCCCATGGATGGAGGAGCCTGGTAGGCTGCAGTCCATGGGATCGCNGAGAGGGTGGGATGATTTGGGAGAATGGCATTGAAACATGTATAATATCAGGTAAGAAATGAATCGCCGGTCTATGTTAGATGCAGAATGCAGGACACTTGGGGCTGATGTACGGGGATGATCCAGAGAGACGTTGTGGGGTGGGAGGTGGGAGGGGGATTCGGGATTGGGAGCTTGTGTACACCTGTGGTGGATTCATGTCGATGTATGGCAAACCCAATAGAGTATTGTAAAGTCAAATTAAAAAAAAAAATAAATAAATTAAAAAAAATAAATAAATAAAATAAAATAAAACCATCTTGTGAGCTGGAAAAAAAAAAACAAACAACAAAATGACAATTGGATGTGGTTCAGCATTTTGGGGGGGGCGGGTTTAAAGACTTTGTATCCAACATTCCTAACTCTACAACAGCTGTCTCCCACCGCAAGACTTTCTGTCTTGATCAACATCATCATTGTCTACCTGTGCCTGAAATTTAGGTACAATCTTGACTTCTTGCTTCCCACTGCCTCCTATTCCCAACTGTTCACCACATCCTGTTGATTTTACTTCCTAAATATTAGGACAGTTTCCCGATTTTCATCTCTCTACCACAGCCCTCGTTTAGGCATGTGTTTTGCTCTCAGCAGGTAACAGTAACTTCTAACAGGTGTCCTTTTCCCTGGTCTTTGCTCCTGAGTTCTATCCTCATTTCCAGTGTCACCTGGCTGAACCAAAATTTGACTATGTGAGGTTCACATCCTTAAGACCCTCCGGTGGCCCCCTGTCACCTACAGGACAAAGCTGAAGGTCTTCAAGTTCATGACCCTTTTGCATCATCATGTTCCTATACCCTCTAGCCTGGGCTTGATACCCTCACAACATTAAATGGCTTGGAATTTCCTCCCTGCCCCATACTCCCTCTTCATTTTTGCTGGCTTCTTTGCCTGAGATTCTCCCCATTTATGTGTGTGCTTAGTCACTTCAGTCATGTCCAACTTTTTGCAAGCCTATGGACTGTAGCCCTCCAGGCTCCTCTGTCTATGGGATTTTCCAGGCAAGAATACTGGAGTGGGTTGGTATTTTCTTCTCCAGGGGATCTTCTCAACCCAGGGATTGAACCTGAGTCTCCTGCATTGCTGGAAGATTCTTTACCACTGAGCTACGGGGGAAGCCTCTCCCTATTCATACTGCAACCCAAACTTCTTTTTCTCAAAACTTACTTATTTTAAAGATTTGGCCTACGTGTGCTCCTTCATGAGTTCTGCATCTGCATATTCAACCAACTGAGGATCGAAAATATATTTTTAAAAAATTCCAGAAAGTTCCATAAAGCAAAATTTGAATTTGTGCATACTGGCAACTATTTACATAGCATTTACATTGTATTAGGTACTATAAATAATCTATGGTAGGTTATATGCAAATACTATGCCATTTTATATAAGGGACTTGAGTATCCAGAGATTTTGGTGTCCACGGAGGTCTTGGAAATATTCCCCTGTGGATACCAAAGGAAGGGTGACCCTAATTTTCACTTAATCATACTAGATACATAGCAAATATTTGTTAAATAAAATAATGGATGAGTGAACCCACTTAAATACACATACCCTTGTTATTTCCCAACCCTAATTTTACCATCATATACACAAAGATATGGGCTTCCTTCTTGGCTCAGTGGTAAAGAGTCTGCCTGCCAATGCAGGAGCTGTGGGTTTGATCCCTGGTTTAGGAAGATCCACTGGAGAACGAAATGGCAACCTGCTCCAGTATTCTTGCCTGGGAAATCCCAAGGACAGGGGAGCCTGGTGAACTACAATCCGTGGGGTTGCAAAAAGTCAGACATGATTTAGGGACTAAGCAACAACACCAAGGTATATAGATTAGTGAGTCTGTTAACTGTTGTTGTGTTGAAATGCAAATATTCTGTGTTTGGTGCTTTCTTCATCTATCAAACTAGCAACCTTGTAAAAAAGAAAGAAATTTCCTCAATAATGAAATGCTAAGTGAACTTACTTTGGACTTCTTTCCATTATTACTTCTTTCCTAAACACACGCAAACAATTCTGGAAGGAGTAGATTTCTAATTAAACTGCCTGACTGGAGAGCACTTTTTACATAGTTCTTTCTTTCCAAAGCTTCAAACAATTAACCTGGAGGTAAAATAATATGAATTCATTGACTACTCCCTCTGATACTGTAAATGTGCCTCTTGACATTAAGCAATTTATAATTTCCTTGGCAGAAGGAGCCATACATATGAAGCAGGTAACAGTAAATTCAGGAAATGATCCAATATCAAAGAAGAATGGCACTGAGCATTTTTATGAAGCAGTGGCGATTTAAACAAAGAGAAAATAGATAACCAACCATGTCACGTATGAATGGGCAGAAGCTTAATTTACAAAATATATCAATTACCTAGGAAGGGAATCTGGTGGAGGTCCAGGAAGCAGAACCTCTCTTGATTTTATATTGAGGGAATTGTGAGGCTACCAGGGTTATTCTAGAAATGAACACATCAGTACACCTAAACTGAAAAATGGTATACTATTTGGAATTGGGCTTTATTTATCAGAACTTTCTCATGAAGACTGATACTACTGTAATCACGTAAGAACCTCTTGCTGACTGAGTTTGCATCCACTTGAAACCCCTTTAGAAACAGAAGAAAATAGTGAATTCAACATAGGGAGAGGCATCAAGTGCTACCCAGGAGAGTCATGGTCTACTGTCTTCAGACTGAGGAAAGCTGTTTGCTAGGCTGCTCCTTGGCAAGCACATTAAAGGGAAGTTTGCCAGATTTTCCCCATGGCCAGAAGGAAGTACACTTTGAAGCAAATAGACTTTTTCCAAGAACTCCATCCACTTAGCTATCATTTACCAAGCACTGACTCTCCAGAAGGCACTATGTTAAGCCATAGAGAGAATTCCATGGTTGCTAAAGCAACACCGTGAATTGATTTTCCATGTTCCGCTCCCCTCTGCCCCCCAATAATATTTAGTCTATCAACCAGATACAGCCTCCTGTAAATTAAAGAGCATTGCCTGTGTTAAGTGAGAAATTTAGGTCTAGTCATGCCTTGGGCGAATTATCGCGCAATTCTGCTCTCAATTGGAAAATGAAAGGGTTGAACCATTTGCTTTCTCGAGTCCTTTGAGGCTCTAAAATAGAATGATCTAATTAATTTTGATGGCCTTCTGGCTTCCATTTTAGTATTTGTGAGTGTGTGTAGTGCCCGAACATGCTGACTGAGTTAACTTTGTGAACTTGCACAGAAGACAAAGTTCTGAAATACAACGGCAACAGTGTGTTCATTTAAATGGGAAAACAGCCTTCTCCTCACAGGGGAGGCATAAACCTCCATTGCTTAGGTGTTTGGAAACTTAATATTTATTATGCTGTACAAGAATCATTAAAATATTTCCCTGCCTGGTTCGTTGAGATGTGGTGCTTTGATTTTTATGGCATTTTATATGAACAAATTTTTAAATGCACTACTTCACTGTATGGATATTCCTGATGCTTCAGACGCAGTTGAGACATACATCTTTTTGTATCTGTTACAGTGGATGAAATTGCTATAAAAAGTTTAAACTGCTCCATCAACGAAATTGAGCATTATAGTGAAAGAAACTTAGTATGTGTGTGCATAAAATTACCAAAGTCACATAGCAAATATTATCTTGAAGTCATTTCTGAAAGGGAGTATTTTAATGTTCCCAGTGAATAATTTCTCTCTGCCCGAGAGCTGCTCTTGTATCCTGGGAAATAATCAGAGGAGAAGATAAAATTATTTAGATTTGCAGCTTCTTGTCATGGGAGGTGAAGGCCTTTTTATTATTATTATTAATGTGATGGGAATACTTTCATCACACCGTGTCTCTGCACAGCACAACCTTTTCATCATGTAAATAATTATAGTTCTGAGTTTCTTAATGCCTCCTGCTGATACTGCACCTCCATCTCAACCACTATCTATCTGAGTGAGAAAGATGGCTCTCTTCTCAGATGACGGTTTCTCCAGGTCCTGACACTTGGGGGCAGTAGTGGAGTAGGGGAAGGTGCTTTCTCTGCCTCAACAGGGACCCAGGTCTGAGCTGAGTGGAAAGGTGTGCACCAGGAAGCAGGAGCTTGTTCTTTGCAGAGTAAACTTTCCTTCTGTGTAGAAATTGCAGTACTTTTTCCAGAGAAAGGTTGAGCTTGCGGTATCTTTTCTTTGCACAGAAGCTTGCTTCTGTATCCAGGGCTCCTGGCTTGGTCTCAGAAAGGACAGCCTATATATCCTGAGACTAAGGACTAGACCGGGTGGGCCAGAGTCCTCTTGGTGATCCAGGGATGTCAGGCACCATTTCTGCTCTTGGGGAGCGAATGTTCTTACATTCCCATGAGGGAGAGGGATGGAGAACCAGGAAACGGAGAAGGAAGGCATGTCAGAGAGCAGGAATGCTGTCCGTGTGATGTGGGAAGAGGTGCCCTGAGCACATGCCTCCTCACGGCTCCATCTCTGCATTTGGAGACCAAGTCATGGGTCAGGCAAGCGTGTCTTTCACACTCCCCGCCCCCAACCTTTTCTGTATCATTTTTGCCCCTGGAGCAATGATTTCTTCCCAGGTAACTGAAATGGTAAAGAATCTGCCTGCAATGTGGAAGACCTGAGTTAGATCCCTGGGTTGGGAAGATCCCCTGGAGAAGGGCATGGCAATACCCACTCCAGTACTCTTGCTGGAGAATTCCATGGACAGAGGAGCCTGGTGGGATACAGTTCACGTGGTTGCAGAGTCAGATACGACTGAGTGGCTAACACACACTCAATGACTTTTTCCAGTTTCCCTTAGGTCCTTGGTTGAGCCCTGCCATTTTGGAATGGAGAATGGCAGGATATTTGGTGGTTAAAAGAATAGACAATCTTTAGATTAAAAAAAAAAAACAATTTTAGGGGAGAATTAAAAAAAAATCAGATCAAGTCTTTTTGCATTGAAATGAATTTTAGCCTTGTTGTTGTGAAAAATCTATACCCTCCTAAGACTTAGTAACTCCTTCTGTGTTCTGTCACTCCTCAGGACTTTTGACCCAGCCACTCCCTCTCCCTGAAATGTTCTACCCCCCCCCCCCATATCCATTCCTCATGCTTTTTAAGTCATGTTATTTTTGAAATGAGGCCTCCCTTAGTGCTTCAATATTGCACCCTCTCTCTAGCACTCCATGGCACTCATATGACGTAATATTTTGCTTATTGTATCCATTGAATGTTCACTGTTTCTCCTGCTCCCAACCTGCATGAGGCCTTTAGATTTCTGCTTATGTTCACTTCTGAATTCCTAGTTCTTGGAAAAGAGCCTGGTGCATAGTAGGTGCTCAGTAAATGTCGTTGAATGGATAAAAGTTTTTTTTTAAATTTATGATTAGTTTTTAAAAGGTTGGTTTAAGCATCTGCAATGTTGACTTCAGCCTCCATTAGGGCTCAGTGCTGGTGGAAGTCACCTTAACAATCCCAGAAAGACTGTGCAGGTCAGTGAGTCACCTGTGGGTCTGTCCCCCTCTGAAAAGCACCCCAAGGCTTAGAAGCTACACCACAAGTTTTTCTTGTAAGTGATTCTCAGAGTTTCAGTAGGTGTCTGAACTGTTCTTTCACTTTGAGATTCTTTTCCTTTGTGCCTCTAATGGAATCAGCGCACACCTCCAAAGATATCACCTTGTCGGTGTTTTGGCGAATCCGCACCTCTGGTTCCACATGTGTCTTTCTGGTATCTTTCAAAGCCACGTGGTGAGGCCTGGCTGCTTCCTGAGGACTCAGTCATGGGCGAGTGTGCAAAACGGTAGGGCAGGAGGGCAGGGAGCCCCGTGCTCTGCCCCACCTCTTCCTTAAAGAGACAAACGATTAAAAAAAAAAAAGAAATCAACACAATCCAAAACAACAGCAGAAAACCCAGTGAAGTCCCTTAGGAAAAATATCACAAGGGCTGTTTGTTTGTTTGTTTGGGGGACTTAG
>SJYV01019471.1:298603-338938 GCA_006410875.1 Neotragus pygmaeus
TGTGTGTGTATTTTAAAGTTTATTTGGCCTTGTTGCATCTTAGCTGCTGCACACTGAATGTTCAGTGCGTCACGGGATCTTTCGCTGCGGCTCGTGGGCTCTCCAGTTGTGGTACATAGGCTTAGTTGTTCCGAGGCATGTGGGGTCCTGTTTTCCTGACCAGCTATGGATCCTGCGTCCCCTGCATTGCAAGGTGGATTCTTAACCACCAGTGAAGTTCCTAGTGTATGTTCTGAGGAGACTGCTACAGATGAAACCAACCTTGTCTATTTGACCAGCTGATTTACTTTAGCTTTGACAAACTTTGGTGCTCCTTTCTTGAAAAATTTAGTGAGAGTGTGGCAGGCAGAATAATGCCCCCCATCCCAAATCCATGTCCTAATCCCCAGGATCTGTGAATATGTTGTGTTAAAGGGCAAGATGAGAGTTAAGGCTGCTAAGCTACTCACCTTAAAACAAGGAAATAATCCTCAGTTACCTTGGTGGGTCCTAGTGGACTCATAAGGGCCCTTGAAATGTGGGGTGAGGCAAGAGAGTTAGAACCAGAGAGATGGCATTGTAAGAAAGACTTGATGATGGGCCACTGCTGGCTTTGAAGATTGAAGGGGACCACAAGCCATGGAATGCAGATGGTTCCTGGAAGCTGGAAAAGGCAAAAAGATGGNGGTGAGGCAAGAGAGTTAGAACCAGAGAGATGGCATTGTAAGAAAGACTTGATGATGGGCCACTGCTGGCTTTGAAGATTGAAGGGGACCACAAGCCATGGAATGCAGATGGTTCCTGGAAGCTGGAAAAAGCAAAAAGATGGATTGTTCCCTGGAACCTGCATAAAGGAACACAGCCCTGCTAACACCTTGCTTTTTAACCCAATGACATACATTTCAGCCTCTGACCTCAGAACTGTAAGGTAATAAAACTATGTTGTTTTAAGTCATCAAGTTTGGGGTCATTTGTTACAGCAGCAATTGGAAACCAATACAGAGAGAGTAAAGGGAAACTTGTCTTTGTGTACGGGCCACACGCCCCCCTCCCAGTGCTACGGTTTTCAGTATTCTTCAAGGGAAAATGAAAAGACAGAGACAGAATCACAGAGCGCGTTAGAAGTCTGCAATGGCTGAACCTGGTGTTGACCACTATGACTTCCCTCCGGGGACTGGAGTCAGACCCTCACTTCAGGCCAGTGACCAGAGCTCACGAAAACAGATATCCGCTGGCAAGGCCTCAAGCCAGGATTCCTCCACCATGACCGGGATTAGGGAAAGAGATGTATACGGGAATATTAAAAGTTAGTGCACAGTACTGCTCTTGGAATTCTTCATTAGCAGATGTTTAAAAGTCAGCGCTCTAAAATTACTTGCAGAAGCTTATAAATATGAATTTCCTCTAATTCACATTTTATAAGAACTCCTATCAGCTGTATCACAGCTTGAAAAATACCAAGAATGCATTAGAAAAATCTTTCTGTTTAAAACTAGATTGATCCCACATTTACATGGCAAAAGAAGGCCATTACACGGCAGGCAGTAAAAGCTTCATTTCAGAGAGCTCGAGGAAAAAAACTCAAAATAATTCACTTCTACCCAGGCCATTTGACAACTGTTAGACTTTTCCTTACAAAATAAAATGAAATACCACCACCTGCTGCTTAAAATCTCCAATTAATGCTATAAAAAGTGCCTTCATTTAAAAAACCAATGTGTAAATTTCTCCAAGCTGGGTGCAGGCGTTTCTTCAAATTTACTGTAACCTTTTGCTCCTGTCTGCTTTCAGATTCCAAAGAGAAGCCAGAACTGGTTTTCACCTAATTACTTAAGAGTGAAACCCCTTCCTGTTCATTGGGTTCAGTTATTTAAGATACTGATAATTCACATATAATCTGCCACTATGTGTGTTTAGTAGAAATTGCAAAAGATTATTATTGAAGCTTGCCAACATTCCACCTACGAATTAAAACAAGGATGTTTTTGCAGAACCACAGAAGAGAAAGAAGAGGCTGGGAGAAAAAGTGAACAGTGGTCTTTCTGACCTTGCAAGACTCTTTAAATTTTGATCTTTTTTTAAATTGAAGTATAGTTACTTTACAATGTCAGGTTATTTTCTGCTGTACAGCAAAGTGAACCAGCTAAGACTCGGGGCTTCCATTGCAAGGCTCTTTTAAGATCAAATCAGCAGGTGTGTGATTCACCACCTTCAAGCAGTTTTTAAGGAATGAGGAAGCGCAGATCTTTTCTCTCTCTTTCCCACCCCGATAGTCAGGTTAATGGGAACTTCCGAGGGGTGAGCCCCTGGACACCTTTGAAATACACCCTTCTGTTTACCAGATGAATCGAGGGACAGTCAGCTTTAAACACTGGCTAGGCAGGATCAGCTGAAAAATGGGCATAAGGGGTCATTTGCAGCCTGTGTTGAGAGCAAAACCAGCAGGCCGATTCTGTCATTCTGTTTCCTTGTGTGGCCAGTGTGCAAGACAGGACCTAGTATGGAAACAGTTGTTAAGAATCATTTGGGGCTGTTGCGGGAGCAAGGAGAAACTGGTAGATGAGACTGTGGATGGATGTACAGCTTGACCTAGGATGGTCCTGATGCCGAAAGCTCAGCTACTTTATACCCTGGGGCCAAATCAAATCTCAGAGACAGAGTTTTGGATAAAGTAGAAAAGAGTAGCTTTATTGCTTTGCCCGGTAAAGGGGACACAGCTGGCTAAACCCTGAAAGCCAAGTGTCCCAAGTTGGAGAAGACAGTGAGAGATTTTATGGTAATTGTCCAAAGAGGGCATGATCAGCTCGTGGACATTCTTCTGATGGGTTAGTGGTGAGGTAAGTAGGAGTCAGCAACATCAACCTTCAGGTCCAGCCGGCCCAGGGTCTGCATATTTGTGGGCAGCATACCATTGTTAACACTTCTGCCACATGGAGGGGGTTTCAGTATCTGCCGAACAGTTCAAAGATACCGTTGTGTGTATCCTTTGATGAGGAAAATAGGATCTTGCCCCAAGGCTGCCCTTGACTGTTTCTCCCTGATCTTCCATCCTCTCCCTTCCATAATCAGCAACTGCTTAAATCTGTCCATTGTACCTCAGGGAAGGTCCTGGAGGCTGAATGAAGGCAGTTTTCTATTATCAAAGCAGTGGGGTGCTCAGGAGCCCCACGGGGCCTTGCACGGCGGCAGTCCCAGCATCTCTGCTTGACCCTCATGGCTCTTCATGATAGCCTTGGAGATGACTGGTACTCATCTCCCCTTGCCCCTCACCATTAATCCAAGAGGAGTGATCTCTCTAATTAGGTGCCTTGATGATCCCTGCCCCTCCAGTGCTCTGTTCTTATTTTTAATTCTTGCCTGGCGTGTCCTGCCCCACCATATCTCTTTTCCATGGCTTCCATGCTCCAAGCGTCCAGAGGAAGTGGTACAGCTTCCTCCAGGGAAGACTTTATAATCCTCACTTGAACTGACCTTAACCTTTCACGGTTACTTTCTGAGTCACAAAACTGGCGTCTTAGCTAGAGGTTTGTTCTCAAAGAGGCATCCATGTTGTTTTTTGCTTAATTAGATGAGTAGATCAAGCTGATATGTGGTGGGCACCCTGCCATCTTCTCCACTGTCTTTCGTGGGTTTTGGTGAGATTTCTGTCTTTAGCCTTTTCCTTTACCCTTATGTTCCTTCTCAGTCCGGGAGGAAAGGTCAACCCCTTTTGTGTAACAGTCTATCTTTAAGTGTAGTGACCTTTAGAGTTAGGTCAAAGGATCTCTTTGTATCCACATCTCTCTGGAACACGAGTCCTGCATCCCAGCTACCTCCTGCATGCTTCCACTGATGTCATGGAATTATCAAGCTTAAATTAGGTTCTAAATTGAGCCCCTTTGTGGATCCCCTCCAATTATGTCTTCCTCCTGTATTCTCTGCACACGCCTAAGTGAGAAACTTCAGAGTCATCTGTTGGCTTTCCTTCCTTGCTTCAGCCCACAGGTGCTGTTGGGTCCGTTTCTAACATCTCTGGAATCAATTTTGCCTTTGGCTCCTGACAGCTGTTGCCCTGGGTTATATCTTCTCTACCTGTGAGCAGCCCTATCTCAAGGGTTCTCAGTTTCCAGACCTGTTCTCCCTTCTTCTCTTCTTGACAGTCACAAGTTATCATCTGAAATGCAGAGAGGATCAGGAGTCTATCTTAGAAACTTCGGTGGCTTCTTGCTCACCAGAGCCCACCCCGTCTCTTTCACAAGCTTATAAGTCCTGTTGAGTCTGCTCTTGTCTTCTTGGCTTGTACTCAGATAAGGATGGTCCAGCCACGGGGATCCTGAGTGCCTTGAGAGAGTCTGCTTAGATTTTAGTGTCTCTGTCAAACCTTCATTGAGCCCTCAGTCAGAAACAAACATTCCTTAAAAAAATTATTTATTTTTTATTTATTTGGCTGTTTCAGGTTTTAGTCGTGTCCTGCATTGCGAGGGCTTAGTTGCCTTGTGGCATGTGGGATCCTAGTTCCCGAATCAGGAATTGAATCCACATCTCCTGCATTGCAAGGTGGATTCTTAACCGCTGGACCACCAGGGAAGTCCCAGATATAAGCACTCTTTTTTTAGGGTACCGTTTGCCCTTTGCACAGACCTTCACTATGGTACCTGTTATATAAAATGTTATTTATCGTGAACATGATCTATTCTAGGGCAGGGATGTGCCTTTGTTCATCTCTGTGTTCTGAATGCTGGCCTTATACCAGGATCAAAGTGGGTGAGGGGCAGGTATCAACCAAAGTCTGTCAGTTAGCGGATGTCCACTTCTAATTAGAATACATATCCATTATTGGGCAAGTATTACATGTTAAACGTCTTTTTATCTTTATAAAATGCTAAGCACACAGGTGGCAAAGAATAAATACTTGTTGGCTAATTTGTGATGAAAACTAGAAGCAGGAGAAAGTGGAACTGTAGGACGTAGACATGTGGCAGAATTATTGGATGTCAGTATTGTACAGTGTTATCTGGGAGTGTATGGAGATTTGCTCGTTATGCTTTAGTGTGATATACTGTTTTTTACTGCTTTGGTATGAATAGGAGCACATGATTTTAAAGCAAGAAATTGCCAGGATTTGGGGGAGGAATATATATGTAGGTGAAATTCGTCAAATTAAAAAGGAAAAGGGAGGCTTCCCTCGTGGCTCAGTGGTAAAGCATCCACCTACCAATGCAGAAGACACAGGTTTGATCCATGACCCAGGAAGATCCCACATGCCACAGAGCAACTAAGCCCGTGCACCACAACTACCGAGCTTGTGCTCTAGAGCCCTGGAACTGTAACTGCTGAGTCCACGCGCCATAACTACAAGGCCATACTCCCTAGAGCCCACGCTCTGCAACAAGAGAAGCCACAACAATAAGAAGCCCACACACCACAACTGGAGAGTAGCCCCCTCTTGCTGCAACTAGAGGGCCAGCACAACCATAAATATAAATTAAAAAGAAAATCTAGAAATATCTGAGAATTCAAAGTTTCCTTAAAAATAAAAAGGGAGCTTCAGGTCCACCAAAGAGCTCTAGTCCCAGAACATGCATAATAGTGTGTGTGTATGTGTGTGCATGCACACACACGTGTGTATGTGTGTGGGTAGTCAGATAGGCAAATCGTCCTATTTACAAGTTCTTTTTATGCAGTATATAAAATGTAAGTAACTCATGGCATCATTAATTTGCCAGTGTGTACCCTCTCTGACAATTTGAAGGCCTTTCTAAAATTAAGGTAAAGTTGTTGCAAGCCACATGAATTTTGTAAAATATTGGGAAAGTGAGAGGGGATGCTGAATACACAAAAGGTAGTTTTGCAGTTGCTAAATTAACAGAACAGTGAGTCGCTGTCTTTGTTGGAGTGGAGTTCCCCAGCTCACAGAAATATCATCCTGGTCTCTGCTTCCTTTGTGGCCCCTTAAGACCATTGCATATGGTTTTATCATCTCATTTAAAAACGTGCAGCCTAAAATATACTTAAGAACAACGTGTAACACATTTAAATGTCAAATTGGATGGTATGAATATTCTTAGAATAGCATTCATAAAGAGCTCAATTCACTTCGACACAATCGCAATGATATCATGAGCTCTCTCTTTGCTTAAAAGCCTTTTCCAAAAGTGTTCTGATAGGGGATTGCTGGATTCCATTTATACCCAGGTGTGGATTTCATTAATGTGTGCTCAGTCCATTTGGCCATGGACTTTTTGTGGAAGAACCTCATGATCTTTTTTAATGCACACATACTCGTATGAAAATACACATTTTAATCAGTCCTTTTTTTCATGAAAGATTAGCTTTTGCTCCCCCTAAAAGAAAATATATCCAAATAAGCAAATATTATTGGAAATAAAAATAACTTGGATTATAGTGAAACTTTGTGACTTCACTGTTTAAAGGGTGATTTGATTTTTTGTTTATTTTTATTTGTATTCTAGTTGATTCCACTGCCTTATGGATGTACTGTTATTTTATAGGGATCTCAGCTCTCCTTTCAATGAGAAAGGATATACAGAAGCTTCAGGAAATCTAAGGAAAACAGTTGGTTTTTCAGAATTTCTTTAACGCTGAAATTAAATCTGTTGCTTTTCACTTGTGAGCTAAGAATAAAATTGTTATGGATGTTCTCGTACTGCGTATTAATGCCTGTTACACTCAAATCCCGCATTAACATTTTTATTTCCACTGAGATTTCTGTTATAATCAGGTATTAAACCTTGTGGTTATTTTGACAATTATGTTTTATATGGAAGGAGTCTAACAGTTAAACCCTCAGTTAGGAAAAATTGTTGTTTTACTTCATCTGGAAGAAAAATTATTCAAGAGATGCTTAGAAGATTCAATAGTAGGTTAAAGATTTAAAAGAAAAGCTCACAGATAGAGTCCTCTACTTTCCGTTCATGAAACAAAAGAGATAAAACATTTTTCTTTCTCCAGCTCCCTCCGCGGCATATGCCAGGCTCAAGGCTCATGTCATGCCTTGTGCGCTATGCCTGAACCATCAATTTTTAAAAATGGACAGTTCTCTGTTATTCTTCCAGAGTTTAAATTCTCACACTATCCTACAATTTTTATTTATTTAAAAGAGTATTCTCTCCCTTGTTTGTCAAAACTACTCACCCTCCTTCACATGCCATCCACCTTCTCACCCAGACCTCCTATTTGCATTTTCAAATTTGAATTTGCCTTTTTTTCATCCATAACTTAGAAGGCAGCTTTAAAGTTCAAAAAACAAACAAACAAACAAACAAAAACAGCTCTTCCCTGTGGCTAATAAAGAATTTGCTCAGGTTTGGTCTAATTAGCATGATTTGCTGTTCATTACCTTAATATTGGCGGTGCTTTTTCCAAGGTACCATTTAAAAGGCAGAAGCTTGGGAGAAGCTTAGTCCTTGGTCCTAGTTCTATGGAAGTTGGGCAAGTTATTTAAACCATAGGTTCTTTATCTGTAAAGTCACCCACAGACACCTACTTCACAGGGTAGTCATGGGGAGCATGGTTAGCATATTTAGTAGATGTTCAAAAACACTGTGTTGTTTCTCCGTCCCCTGGCTCCATACTGAGTGCTGTGTGCAGCCCAACCACTTTGAATATCATGGGATGTGGGAGAAATGAGAATGAGATAATCTCATATCTTTTCTGGGGCAACATCTGCATCGTCTGTAATGTGGTACCATTACGGTACAGGAAGTAAGCATAAAAATTTCAAACACATGAAAGACAAAGACACAGGGGGAAGGGGTCAATTTGTGTCTGAGTTGTGTCTGGAAGGAAGGAAGGATGGGCCGGTGCCGTGGCTGGGGAGGAGATTGCTTGGACAGAGGCCGGGAAGTGAAGAGTGCAGGGAAGTGAGTGCCATCATGTTCCCCTGGGGTTGAGGGGTCAAGTTGCAGAGCTTTGGAAAGTCAGTAGGAAAGTCAGTCCTAATTATGAGGGTTTTAAGGAATTGAATGGAAAAGTTTAGATTTGAAACAGAACATGACAGGGAGCAGGAATTCAGGTAGCTACATTGTCCTCGTTAAGTGGATTATCTTCCAGGGTGGCAAGAAGTCAGTGCTTTTATGCCTTTTATTTTCTCTAGTGTAGTGAAGTGATTTTTTAAACTCTTCAACTCATCATATGAAAAAATTTTTTTTTTTACATCGTGAGACAGTACACCTGCATATATTGTTTTGTCACTAAATTGTGTCTGAGTGTTTTGCGACCCCATGGACTGTAGCCCACCAGACTTCTCTGTTCATGAGATTTTCCAGGCAATAATACTGGAGTGGGTTGCCATTTCCTACCCCAGGGGATCTTCCCGACACAGGGATCAAACCCGCATCTCCTGCATTGGCAGGCAGATTCTCTACCACTGAGCAACCAGGGAAGTCCTGCATATTGCTTCTGTATATTTGTTTCACAAAATAAAAGTTTTGTGAAAACAGTGGTTACCCCGGTATGTGTACTGCACAGGGCTGACACTATAATTTGCAGGGTCTTATGCAGAATAAAGATGTGGGACCGTTTGTTTAAAATGCAGGAAAAGGTGCTGTTAAAGGTGCTTAAATATATACTTTTTACTTTCTTCCATGGTCTCTTTCTTTCTCAGTTTGTCACGATGTTTTATTTATTCTGCTTTTGTTGTCATTCTAAGTAAAGAAAAATTAAATTAGATGTTTAAATTATTAAGATGAATTGTACTGTTTATCTTTATAACTTGCAATACCAGAATGTTATAGTATAAGGTCACTTAGCTCATATATGAAATCACCAAAATTGTACAGTTTGTATTTCTTAGTTCATACTTGCCTGTGCATTCTATTCTTACCAGAATAGTGGAAGTACCATATAAAACTAACACCACTATTTGTTTCATTTTTAATATGTACATTCTATAACGCTCTCTACCTTCGGGGTACTGATGAGTAAGGAGGGACTGAAAAGAACAGGACTCTGGGTTGCCTTATGTTTCTCTTTCCTTCTATGTCATCATTTTCAGCAGAAGCAATTGACTACTACAGGAAAGTAACATGAGTAAGAAAGAGTAGGATAGGATTATCCTCGGTCATTCTTATTTCTTAGAAGGCCATTGCCTTCTTTCTTCTTTGGAAGCAAGTTCTGGTTTTATTGGAAAGTGTGGTCCCACCACACCTTTCTTGGATACAGACGTAATGTACTTATCCTGTATTCACTTTGGGTCTTGACAGTCGCCCATGCATCCTGGGTCCACCTGAGTTCGGTACTCATCAGGCATCGCCTAAGCAGGGAACCATGGGCACACGTATCGTGCATGCATCCTATCCTCATGAACGTGCTGCATTGTCTCATTGGACTTCCCTTCAAAACTAAAATTATTCAGTTTCAAGATGCTGGCCGCAGATCATTAAGCCAAGTTGGAGGCTTTTCATAGAATGGGGCCTTATGAGACAGTATAGATCATAAGCCCATGAAGCTGACAATATATTTTCTGTTTTCTTCTATCTTATTAAAAAAAACGTAGTTGCAGTGCATTACATTAATGTCACAATTTACTAATGAGCCATAATCGGTAGATTGGGAAACCCGCCATTAAAAACATAGACTTTAGTGTCAGATTGCCAGGTCTGAATCCTGCTTCACTGCTCGCTGCCTACGACCTTTAGAGGACCTCTGTTTTTCATATATAAAATGCAGGAAATATTAGTAATTACTTCATAAAGGTGCTTTGGTATTAAATGAGTTAATACATGTAATATGCTTAGCATGATGAATGTCATATAATAAGCATCCTAATTATTAGCTGATCATCCCCATTAATATTGTTACCATTATTATTAATTTACATCTTGCTCTAGGTAAATACTGAAGAAGAAAAGTTTCTTTATTGAACAGTAAGATACATCTCCGCTCATCCTAAAATAGATACTATCTTATGTTTACCAATCTTTGTGTTTTTATCTTGACTGCACATATGTGAAATATTATAATAATCAAATGGAAGTTAATTCTTACCAGCCTTAATGCAATGAAAATACTTAGAAATTAAATGTAATGAAAAACTCAGTGAAAGATCACTTTATTTCTGTTCCTTCTCTCCAAGATTAAAACAAGTAGATGATTGGTATTTGTCAATTACCAGTTTAATAAAAAAAAGCAAGGATGTCTGAAAGATAACACTCCTCAGCTTAAGGGACCAGAATTATTCCTTTTAGAGTGAAATTCTAAGATGATAAACTTCAATCATAGGTTAAAATGCTAGAGGAGAATGTTTTCTATCTTTGCAAACATACAGCATACATTGATTTTTGTTATAGACCCAAACTAAATCCCTAAGTCACAACATTAAATGAAAAGAGTGCAGAATCTGGTGGGTATTTAGTCAATACCTGTTGTCAGAACAACGTCAAATCAAAGTGAGCAAAATACTGGCTGATTCATTTTGATCTGTTTTGAATTTTGTTCCTTGATAGTTTCATAATAAATAGTACTATTTTGTAGCTAATTTTCATATTTCTCATTATTAATTGAGGCTGTTTAGCTCTATTCCCATTGATGGTTGGGCATTTTATGTTTACTTGATTCTCTCAAATTTGGTACTAAGTTGATATATGGTCACTTTATATCTGATGATCTATCAATTGCTGATACAAATTTGTACATGATACATGGACATATTTGTGGTTAGATAATCATCTTAACATGGAGTTCAACAGGCTCATTTAAATGGATTTATCTCAGGCTATTTTAAATAGAATTCGGGACACAGTAGATATTGCAGAGAAAAATGTATGCAAAAATTTGTTTTTATATGTATTTATTAACAGCAGTTCCTTGAGTTGTAGACTGCACGTGTCTTCAAAGATATGCTAAATTGGGTATATTTTAACTTCCCATTTTATGTTAAGATGGAAGATTAGCTACCAATCAAAGCTAAGTTATATCTTTAGCAAAGCATCAGCTCTGATAACAATTTATCTTCCTCTTCAAAAATTGCTGAGGAACAGATAAAAACACCTGAAATGCCAAGCATTTAAAGAGATCTCACTTTGATTCTCTAAAGCAAATGGAAGCATACAAACCTGTAAAATGCTGGGTTAAATTGAAAACAGCCTCACTCAGGTTTAAAGAATAATGCAGATCTTTTTTCTGGAAGACTAATTTGCACTGATTTGCACATTCGCAGTACATGTCACGACCCTGAGTGAGGACCACAGTTCACAGCATCACTAGCACCCATCTCAGGATTAAGTTAGCTTTGAAAGTGGTGATATTATACTTACTTTACACTTAGCAGGATTGGTGTTTTTAGGCATAGTATTTTAAAGCATACTATTGCTAGTAAATGGAAAGTGAATGTTAGGGCCTTAGATGATTAAAATTGTAATTTAGAAATAATTGGGATTAATAACCAACTTTTAAAAAAAGGAAATTCAGTTCAGTTCATTTTTATTTGCATATCTGAGCTAGGTTTTAATCCATTAAGTATATGGTGTATATGTAATTTGGGAACAATTTTTAGAAGCAGGATCTCAGTCTTCCACCTTAAGTCGATCAGCTGCAGATGAGAGTTTGAAAATTTACAATTCTGGTTTCTCTTGGTTTTTAGATTCCTTGCATGAATTCTTAGTGGTCTCCATAAGCTAAGGAGTTTTAATTTCTTTGTCTGAAATGATTCTGAATGACCACGCTAGTGTTAAATAGAATGCTTTCACTCAGGCATGCCAGTTGAAGGTGACCTGTTTCCTGGGATGGTTGATGCCTGTGAGCTTCTCTCCCCATATCCCTTACAACCTACAGCCAGCCTGTCATGTTGTAATCCTTTTAGGATTTTTGGCTAAGGTTCAAACTCCAATAAATGTGTGTATAGAAAGAATGGTATTTTCATGAAATACAATTCCAGTTGCATTTATATTATCAACATGAAGACGATCCATTTGGGTTTACCTTGGCCATGGGTGAATGGGGATTGTTTGGGTTCCTGCAAGAAGGCTTGGATTTCGTTAGACACGCTTGTGCATTAGGGACATAGGTTTAGCAACAACTGTATGGTGCTGACATCTGTGACAAATTCTTTGGAAGGAAGGAGTCAGAAGAAGTGGGATTTAACCCTGTTCAGCCCTTACTAACTCTGTGGCATCAGGCCTCTGAGTTAGGATTTATGACTATGGTCTCTATTCTCCAGTTCATAGCTCATCATCTTCCAAGAGTGGTTCATATTGCCCTTGTTCTCTGATAGGCGCACTCTTTTATTCTGCACCCCAATATAATCTGATTTTTATGTTCTGCTAAAAAGCAGAGACATTACTTTGCCAACAAAGGTCCATCTACTCAAGGCTATGGTTTTTTCCAGTAGTCATGTATTGATGTGAGAGTTGGACTGTGAAGAAAGCTGAAGAAAGCTGAAGAATGCTGAAGTGCCAAAGAATTGATGCTTTTGAACTATAGTGTTGGAGAAGACTCTTGAGAGTCCCTTGGACTGCAAGGAGATCAAACCAGTCAATCCTAAAGGAAATCAGACTTGAGTGTTCATTGGAAGGACGGTGTTGTAGCTGAAACTCCAATACTTTGGCTACCTGATGCATAGAACTGACTCATTTGAAAAGACCCTGATGCTGTAAGAGATTGAAGGCAGGAGGAGAAGGGGATGACAGAGGATGAGATGGTTGGATGGCATCACCCACTCAATGGACATGAGTTTGGGTAAATCTGGGTGTTGGTGATGGACAGGGAGGCCTGGTGTGATGCAGGCCATGGAGTTTCAAAGACTCGGACACAACTGAGCAACTGAACTGAAAAATACTTTCACCTAGTTGACCAGATCATTGCGATGCCAAAGCTGGAGGTCACTCTTTAATACTGATTACTCCTTTGCAGTTGACTTTCACTTTGCTCATAGCTTTCCTCATTTTGGCTACTCCTCGCAGCTTGTGGGATCTTAATTCCCTGACCAGGGGCAAACCCATGCCCCTTGCCTTGGAAGCTTGGAGTCTTAACCACTGGACCACCAGGGGAATCACCTCTATGCATATTTAGCAGTCTATGTAGCACTAGTTATGTTATCATTCTATTCTACTGATTTTTCCACTTAAGTATCCTACTAGACAAGAAGCCTCTTTCTGTTATATGCAAGTATGCCATTTATTACCATGATAGTCAAACCTAAAGTATAGTCAAAGCTATGGATTTTCCAGTTGTCATGTACAGATGTGAGAGGTGGATGGTAAAGAAGGCTGAATGCCGAAGAATTGATGCTTTTGAATGGTGATGTTGGAGAAGACTCTTGACAGTTACTTGGACTGCAAGGAGGTCAAACCCATCAATCCTAAAGGAAATCAACCTTGAATATTCATTGGAAGGACTGATGCTGAACCTCCTATACTTTGGCCACTTGATGCGCAGAGCTGACTTATTGGAAAAGACCTTGATGCGGGAAATACTGAAGGCAAAAGGATAAGGGGGCAGCAGAGGATGAGACGGTTAGATAGCACCACTGACTTAATGGACATGAATTTAAGCAAATTCATGCCAGGAGATAGTGAAGGACAGGGGAACCTGGTGTGCTGCAGTCCATGGGGTCACAAAGAGTTGGACACGACTTAGCAACTGAACAACCACCATGATACATTTTCTATGGTAGAGAAGTAACTTGAGTATGGGTAGCTCTTTTACAGACTAAAATACACAAGGTCATTTGGAGGTAGTTGGATTAGCCAGAATTAAGAACAGGAATCGTGAATTTTAAGTCACTTATTAAGTAACTTCAAGTCACTGGGACCCAATGAGGAACAATTCAATTATTCTGATAAACTAAAACTAATTTGCAGTGTAATTTTTATATGATTACAAAATTAGAAATGAAAAAATGAAAGCTATATATACTTGTTGGCGTAGGTAAGCCAACTCAGAAGTATTTTATTTTTCTCAGATCCATGTATCTGTTATGAACTTTATAAAGTATATCAAAATTGATATAGATTATAAAATAATTTTGTCATGAATTATAATATTTTATATATATGTGTGTTTTATTCTTTGTTCTTTGAATATTGCTGATTTTGATGAAAATCTAAAACATCTAAAAACAATAAAATAGAAATGAAGGGATAAGAACAAAATTACCTTTGATCTGGGGAAATCAATGGTAATAATACTACTTTTATTTTCTGCCTACACTTAGCAAATTTTGTTATCCCCATTTAAAGTCAAGGTAAAATAATCAAAATGGTTAAGATTAAGTCTATGCAAAGAGTTAATAGTCAAATTTAAACATCAATTGCATAACAGATGATAATATCTAGAGGAGTCAGAACACAGAAAGAAGGATGCTCGCTTCNGCAAATTTTGTTATCCCCATTTAAAGTCAAGGTAAAATAATCAAAATGGTTAAGATTAAGTCTATGCAAAGAGTTAATAGTCAAATTTAAACATCAATTGCATAACAGATGATAATATCTAGAGGAGTCAGAACACAGAAAGAAGCCAGATACCATTCAAGCTGCAGTTAAGAAAACTTAGCCTATTTAAGTGGATGGATAAAGTTATTTTCATATAATATTCTAAATTTCCAAAGAAGAATATCACTCACTTGTGATATTCTTGTTCCTGTAAAGAGTTTCCATTTGAGTTTATGGGTCATAATGAAACATATGGGGAAGATTAGTGATTAAAAAACATTCGGGTTATATGGCTGTACTAAATTAGATGTACTCAGAACATTAGCTGTTACTTGATTAGTTTTTCATTCTGCCTGATGATAATAAACTTTAATTCAGGGGAGCACTATAAAGGAGATATTGTACAAGTTGTTATGAGGATCAGAGAAGGGCTGGCCAGTACCCTCTTCATCAGGAAGTGTTATTACATGGGGATACCTCTTCTTCTCAAAGTCACTACTTGCTAAACTTCATGCGGGGTCCACTTTCCAAAAGTGCTTTCTTTGAATTTCATAAGATGTTGTGATGACCACAATCTGGATCTGGGAAGGGTTTTATTGGAAATTAAATATATTTCACATATGAATATAGTTCACATTAACCATATTAGCTAATGAACATTATTTGGGTATCACTTTCTTACCAATTTTACTTTGAATTCTGCCTCTAGTGATTGATGACACAGATAAAGACAGCATGATTTTCCTTATAAACAGAGCTGTGTACTTTTCCCTTCTTAGAATATCTTATATACTGAAAGCCATAAACTCCTTGCTGCTCACATTTTTTCCCCAGTAATTTACTGGGTTTAATGAGCTGCTTTTTAAAGTTAATACTTTATAGTTAATTTACTATTTTTATGAGAAAGTCTCAGTAGTAAAGCATGGTAAAATGTTTATGGTCACACTAAACTTTCTTATTTACATATAGAGCTTCCACTTAATAGATATCTTGTATTTCCAGAAACTATTTAAAACTGGCCATTATTCTGTTATTTTTCTTTTTTTTCTGTCCTGATAAGTTCTGAGTGAGTGAGGGAAGTCACTCAGTCGTGTCTGACTCTTTGCAACCCCATGGACTGTAGCCTACCAGGCTCTTCTGTCCATGGGATTTTCCAGGCAATATTACTGGAGTGGATTGCCATTTCCTTCTCCAGGGGATCTTCCCGACCCAGGGATCGAACCCAAGTCTCCCGCATTGTAGACAGACGCTTTACCGTCTGAGCCACCAGGGAAGTATCAGTTTCAAATACTGAACACATTCAATTATAGTTTATAATATGATTTTAAAAGAATTTTTTAATAAATCTGGTGGGAAAGTATCCTTTAAACAAGATTTTTGTTGTTATTTAGTTGCCAAGTCATGTCTGACTCTCTTGTGACACCATGGACTGCTCCTCTGTCCATGAGACTTCCCAGGCAAGAATACTGGAGTGGGTTGCCATTTCCTACTCCAGGGGGTCTTCTCAACCCAGGGACTGAACTCGCATTACAGGTGGATTCTTTACCACTGAGACAAGAGGAGCCTTAAACAAGATTATTAGGCTTAAATACTGATTATCACCAGTTACATGAACGTATCATTCATTATTTGGCCACTTTTACTTAACATTGACAGTTTTAACATATTAAAATTCTGTAATGTTACTAAACTAAATACTGATGCACTGAAATAAGGAAATGCTTTCATTTCTGCCATTGTAGTTGTGGAAAGGCTAAAAATGCATAAGCATTTGTATCCCATTTCTGTAGGGGAAACAGGTTCGTATTTATTACAAACTACATGATGATGACATGACTGCCCTACCTCAGCAGCTCTGCTTTCATTTCTTTTAGGCAATAAAATTCATAAGGGATAAGTGAAAAATAATTGAGGAGCATTTTTATTTTTACTAGAGTGTTTGTTATTGCTTTGCTGTGTAATATACACTAAAATGTCTATTCATGATTCAAAGGAAAAAGATTAGAGCTGAATTTCGCTGTAGTGTGCATCCAAGCATTGAATTTGATCCTTAGTGTAGTAATTGAATGAAAGCAGTATTGTGTATCAAATTTATCCTCGCTCTTTAGTTTGTTAGCAAATGGCTTTTATAACGAAGAGTTTAGGGTAGGGGAGGACTTGAAAAAAAATCAAATCCCTTTTTCCTTTCTGGCAGATGTGTGGGTATCTTGGGGTGGGTGTTTTTTGGTACATTGTAGAGGAGCGAAAAATGGAGGTAATAACACAGAAGGAAAACAGGGCTGCGCACTTGCAGGAGGTTTTTTAACCAGTGCCTTCAGAGCAGGAGGAACGGGGTGTCTGCCCTCCCTCAGCAGGTGTCTGTAGGAGTCAGAAAGCTGATTTGTGAAAGCTCTTGCCCCTGCTATTCTTTCCAGATCATTAGTTTATTAGTTGCCTGTTACAGCTGTAACACATTACCACAAACGTGGTGGCTTGAAACAACATACAAGCTTATCATCTTACCATTCTGGAGCTCAGAGTTTCCAAAATGGCCCTCACTGGGCTGTAATCACAGCGTTGGCAAGGGCTTAGTCTTTCTAAAGTCTCTAAGAGGAAACTTTCTATTCTTGCCCTTTGCTGGTTTTGAGGGGTTGCCTGCAATTCCCTGCTTTATGGCCTCCTTCCATCTTCCAGGTCAGCAAGGCCCCGTGGTCCTTCACCTGACACTGATCTCCCCGCCGCTCTCCTTCATTTCCAAGGACCTTTGTGATGACACTGGGTCCAGAAGAATAATCTAGGGTAATCTCCCCATCTCAAGGTCAGCTAATTAGCAATGGTTATTCTATCTGCAGTCGTTATTCATCTCTGCTACACGAAGTGACTAACTGGGTGGAGAGATCTTGGGTAGCATATTATTTTGCCTACCACACATAGCCTCATTTGTATTGATCGGTGTAGCTTTTATGCCAGTCTTCTTTCTGTTCACTTCCCTCTATCCCTCTCCTCATTTAAATGCTATAGTGCCAAGTGTGGCCAGACTGGGGCAAAAACCCTGTAACAACACAAAAAATTAATGGACCGGGCTAGTGGCTTTTGGAGAAGGCAATGGCACCCCACTCCAGTACTCTTGCCTGGAAAATCCCATGGATGGAGGAGCCTGGTGCGCTGCAGTCCATGGGGTTGCTAAGAGTCAGACATGACTAAGAGACTTCACTTTCACTTTTCACTTTCATGCATTGGAGAAGGAAATGGAGACCCACTCTAGTGTTCTTGCCTGGAGAATCCCAGGGACGGCGGGGCCTGGTGGGCTGCTGTCTATGGGGTCGCACAGAGTCGGACACAACTGAAGCGACTTAGCAGCAGCAGCAGCAGTGGCTTTTACATTGTACTGTCTTTATATTCTGTCTCCATGCAGCAAATGTTTTTGAGTGCTTGCTCTTCATTCTTTCAACAAACACCTTTTCAACTTCTGTGTGCCAAGCTATCTTCTACATTAGGTACAGAACCGTGAACAGTAGGGTGTGGTACCTGCTCTCTTGGAGCCAACACTTTGGTGGAGACTGAGAAACACTAAGACACCAAATAAGCAAGAAAAATACCAGCTAGTAATAAATGCTAGTGAGAGAGTTAAAACCGAGCACTGTGGTGAATGACTTGAATTGGAACAAGGCAGGTTTCCTGAGATCTGAATGAGAAGGAACAGCTAATCATGGAAAAAGGTGAGGGAAGAGCATTCCAGGTAGAAGGTGTAAAAACAACAAAGGAATAAGGTAGCAATGAGTTTGCTGTTGGAGAAACAAAATGTACCTGGAATTTAATAGGCAAAGACAAACTGGTATGAAATGTGGTCTAAAAGGGAGTTCAGGACCAGATCACATCTCTGTAAACCATGGTAAGGAGCCTGGATTCTGTGCATGCTGGAAAGTGTTAGAGAGTTTCTTAGTAATTTTGATCATCTGTTAATATTACTTGACTATTGTGTGGAGAACAATCTAGAGGAAATCAAGAGTAGAAGCAGAGGGTTGTTACTTTGCAAGCTGTTATAAGAGCCCCTCCACCCGATAGTGGTGATTGGACCAGGTTGATAGTGGAGCTGGAAATAATATTCACATATTTGGGGTGTATTTAAAAAGATTGAATTGACAGGGCTAGAATGGAATGGATATAGGGAGTGAAAGCAAGATGGAAATGAGAAGAATTCCCAGGTTTGGGATTGAGTGATGGTGCTGTGTTATGGGATGAGGAATATAGAGGATGAACAGTTTAGGCTCAGGACCCAGAGTTCTCTTAAAACCATGTTAAGGTTGAGATGCCCATTAGACATCCAAGGTGAGTTGTCAAGTTAGGTAATTGGATATATGAACTTGGGGATCCATGAAGAGGCTGATATAGATTAGAGAGTCTTTGGCACATGAGCAGTTGAAAATTATGTTAAAGCTTGTGATAAGGGTTAGAAGAAATCTTGAATGTGGCTAAGATGATTATTGGTGCACCAAAATTTCACAGGCAGGCGATACATGACAAAAAGGGGCACTTGTTGATATTGGGATGGAATAAGACTAAATTTCTGTTTTTATGTAAATTTGAGGGACAATAAAAGTAATTGTGTGTCCCATTAGAGGCTAAACTCCTTCCTCTCAGTGGGTTGTATACTCAGTCTCTCAGGCATGTCTCTGTGACCCCATGCAGTGTAGCCTGCCAGGCTCCAATGTCCATGGAATTTTCCAGGCAAGAATACTGGTGTGGCTTGCCATTTCCTTCTCCAGGACACCAGCATAGCTTCTCAACCCAGGGATAGAACCTGTGTCCTCTGCATTGGGAGGCAGATTCTTTACCACTGAGCCACCTGGAAAGCCGACCCTAGGTAGCACCTACCCTTAATGAGTTGTGGTTAGGACATCTGAACTATTGGTAGCGATACCTATACAATCATTGCACATAATGGTTGCCATTATGATCTAACTTGTGCAAGTTTAAATGAGCAGTCATAATAAAGGAAAAGTAGTTAGGTTTTGAAGTGCTTGCATAATATTGCCCTTGATGAAACACTTAATATTTTCGCAAAAATTTTAAGTTTCTTGGGTTATCTATCCTTGCAAGCAGGTGTTTTAAGTTTTTAATGTTTTATGTTTGCCTTCTTCCATGGGGTGTGTGTTTAGTAGCCTTTTTTTGTGATTTTCTTTTTTTCAAATTCATTTTTATTGGAGTATATTTGATTTACAGTGTTATATGTTAGTCTCAGGTAAATAGCAAAGTAAATCAGTTAAACACATATTCACTTTTTTTTAAGGTTCTTTTTGCCTATAGATCATTAAGAGTATTAAGTATAGTTCCCTGTGCTATAAGTAGGTTCTTATTAATTATCTATTATGTATATATGTGTATATCTATAGTAGAGTGTATATGTCACCCCCAGTCTCCCAACTTATCCTCCCCATCTGCCCCGTTTACTGTGGCACTGACAGAAAGGGAACATACTGTATCATTCTAATTCTTTACCATTGTATTTTGGCCTTGTTGGCAATTCTTTGGGGTTATTTTTAATTTTCTAGTTTTCAGGCCTGCCCTTGAACTTTCACCTTGAACATTCACATGCCTTTGAACACTCATTATGAAGGTTTGTCATGTTTTTGAATATCCGGTTTGGCCCTGAATGAAGTACAGTGTTTTCCGTTTATCTGTGGTTTTGCTTTTGCAGTTTCAGTCACCCACAGTCAACTATGATTGGAAAATATTAAATGAAAAACTCCAGAAACAAACAATTCATAGGTTTTCAATTGCATGCTGTTGCGAGAAGCACGATGAAATCTCACGCCCTCCCGCCTCTTCCTGCCCAGGAGGTGAATCAGCCCTTCATCCAGCTGATCCCACTGTTTAAACACTTCAGTAACCCTCTTGATTACCAGATGGACTGTAGAGGTATTGCAGTGCTTGTGTTCGAAGGAACTCTTATCTTACTTAACAGTGGCCCCAAAGTGCGAGAGTAGTGATGCTGGGGACTTGCCTAGTGGTCCAGTGGGTGTTTTTTCTGTGGTCATGTATGGATGTGAGAGTTGGACTGTGAAGAAGGCTGAGGGCCGAAGAATTGATGCTTTTGAACTGTGGTGTTGAAGAAGACCCTTGAGAGTCCCTTGGACTGCAAGGAGATCCAACCAGTCCATTCTGAAGGAGATCAACCCTGGGATTTCTTTGGAAGGAATGATGCTGAAGCTGAAACTCCAGTACTTTGGCAACCTCATGTGAAGAGTTGACTCACTGGAAAAGACTCTGGTGCTGGGAGGGATTGGGGGCAGGAGGAGAAGGGGACGACTGAGGATGAGATGGCTGGATGGCATCACGGACTCGATGGACGTGAGTCTGAGTGAACTCTGGGAGATGGTGATGAACAGGGAGGCCTGGCGTGCTGCAGTTCATGGGGTCGCAAAGAGTTGGACACGACTGAGCGACTGAACTGAACTGAACTGAACCAGTGGCTAAGACAACTGTTCCCAATGCAGGGGGCTTGGTTCAATCCCTGGTCCGGGAACTAGATCCCATGTGCTGCAACGAAATATCTTGCATGCCACAACTAAGACCTGGTGTAGCCAAATCAATAAATAAAAATAAAATATTAAAAAAGGCAGAGTGGTGCTGGAAATTCAGATATTCTCTTGTGCCTAATTTATTGATAGAAATAGAACTTTATCATAGGTATGTTCATGTAAAAAAAAAAAACAACACGTAGTGGTTTCAGTGAAAAAAATTAGTAAGTAGTCAATCTAAGAAAGAAGTGGAGAATTTTATTTGAGCCAGTCTGAGGATTTTAACCTGGGAGGTCGTCTCTGAGAGCTTTGAGAACTGTTCTGAAGTGGTAAAGGGGGAGGCCAGTACATACATGATTTTGACAAAGGGGTATGTTCAATCCAACACTCATCCTGGTAGAAGGTCAGTGCTATTTTTGAGGAACAGATAGCTTAGTTAATGGTTTTATTTCTTTTCTAAGTATGGGAATATGCAAGAATCCAGGTTCATCATCCATTAATTATAGTATGGACCCATCAATTTATTATGTCTTCTAATAATATTTACTGACATGAGAAATACTCATGACATGGTTTTAAAGTAAAAAAAGTCTTTTGAAATTATATATACATTAGGATCTCAGTTTTATGAATGTGTGTGTGTGTGTGTGTGTGTGTGTGTGTGTGTGTGTGTGTGTGTGAGCATGTAAGAGGTAGGGGAGAGAATCTCTCGGTTATGGGATGTTTATTTTCTTCATCTTCCAAGTTTTCTAAAATGCATGCATGCATGCATATTAAATAATCTATAATCAAAAAATGCTATTTAAAAATTTTCCACTAGAAATTCATATTCCTCTATTTTAAATTTCATACAACAGTTTTAATAAAAATTCAAGTCCTTTTTCTTATCATAAAGTAACTTTCTCGCGGTTCCTTTTTCCATCACTATTTATTTCCAACCTTCCTTTCTTGCTCCGTGCTACTGAACGAGGTGGCTTGCACATCTCCTTTCAGTGAGGAACAAATCCTAGGCCACCCTCAACCAAACACATTTACCTTTGCGTTCTGTGTTTTTGTCACTGTACACAGTGCTGAGCTTTGTTGACTTGGCTACTTGCTGTTTCTGTCCTCACGGTTGCCATTTTTTCTATTCCAGTGCCCTTTCCATGTTATTTGTTATTATTGATCTCATTCTTCTTTTCCTGTGAAATGTTTATCCTAAAACACATCTGCAAGCTGTCCAGAGCTCTGCTCAGATACAGTTAAACATTTCAATGAATGTGAGCACCAACAATATATTTCTTTAGTATCTGTAGGTTTCTCTTTGTGGTCTCTTTGAAAGCAAGTGCAACACTCGGATGCAAATATGTCATCCCCAAAAGTCACAGACATAGGTCATAGTCTACCGGGGCCAGCATCTGTCTTTAAAGGACATTGTGTGGATTACTATGATTGTTGTCTTTTAAAGTAATTCAGAAGGCAGAAAGGAATGTCAAACACACTGAATTTTCCTTTTTCAACCATTTTGGAGATAACGTTTGATAAAATGTGCAGCCCTATTTGAAATTAGTTTATTCTGCCTCTACACGTTCTCAGAATTATGAACTCCACATGTGAGTACAGGGGAATTTATTTTTCTATCATTTAATTAATGTCTTCCACCATCAATGTAATGTTTATTATTTCGTTGAGTTTTTGTGTTCCAGAATTTGATGGAGAGACAAATATCCACTTACCCTCTTCTTGTTGACTCCAATTTTATAGACTTGGATTACTCCCTTTCACTTCTCTTCTTTTCAGACAGAATAATTATAAGCTATTTTCCTTGCCCCTTGAAGTGTCCTTCCCTATACTTTTCTTAGCTCAAGAATTGCTTTGTTGAGCTTGTGACCAAAACTTTCTGCATTTACTCCAAGCTAAACATCAGTACATGAAAACATCACCACATTTTCTGTTTTGTTTTTCTGTATTCTTTCTTCTGATATGCTGAACTGCAATTTCATTTTGGATCCACATTTTCAGTCATAAGATTCAATGGAGTCAGGACATAACCATTAGACCAATTAAGTCAGACAGGGAAAGACAAATATCAGATGATATCACTTATATGTGGAATCTAAAATATGATCCAAGTGAATTTATTTACAAAACAGAAACAGATTCACAGACACACACACACACAAAACAGCAAACTTATGCTTGGCAAAGAGGATAACAACTGGGTATGGGGAGATAAATTAGGAGTTTGAGATTAGCATATATATGCTACTATATAAAAAATAGTATCGATCATTGCAAGGAGATCAAACCAGTCCATCCTAAAGGAAATTGTCCTGAATATTNGTGAATTTATTTACAAAACAGAAACAGACTCACAGACACACACACACACACACAAAACAGCAAACTTATGCTTGGCAAAGAGGATAACAACTGGGTATGGGGAGTTAAATTAGGAGTTTGAGATTAGCATATATATGCTACTATATAAAAAATAATATTGATCATTGCAAGGAGATCAAACCAATCCATCCTAAAGGAAATTGTCCTGAATATTTATTAGAAAGACTGGTGCTGAAACTGAAGCTCCTATACTTTGGCCACCTGATGAGAAGAACTGATTCTTTAGAAAAGACCTTAATGCTGGGAAAGATTGAAGACAGGAGGAGAAGGGGATGACAGAGGATGAGATGGTTGGATGTCATCACTGATTTGATGGCCACGAGTTTGAGCAAGCTCTGGGAGTGGGTGATGGACTGGGAAACCTGGCGCGCTGTAGTCCATGGGGTCCCAAAGAGTCAGACACGACTGAGTGACTGAAATGAACTGATATATAAAATAGATAAACAACAGGGACCTAATGTATAGCACAGGGAACTATATTCAATATGTTATAATAACCTACAATTGAAAAATATGGAAAAGAATGTGTGTGTGTGTGTGTGTGTGTGTGTGTGTGTGTGTAACTGGATCACTTTGTTGTATACTTGAAACTAACACACCATTGTAAATTAACTATACTTCAATAAAAAATGAATTAATCTATGTGAATTAATCTCACATGTCTAATCAGCTTTGAGGGCAGCTCTGTTATTCCTGGTTTTTTAAAAAGGATAGTAAGGAAGTAATTAAAAAGGAAAATGGTTTGTCTAGGAGAAATGAAAAGGCCTTGAGTTTGGTTATCTTTCCCCTCCCCTTCCTTTCTCGCTTTTTCACTTGGCCGTGCCTCCTAAGCTTCCACAGGGCTCTATTACAGACCTTACTCCTTATGCATCAGGGCACTTTATTGATGATGTGTATATATTTCTATCTGCACACTAGTCAGTAAGCAACTTGAAAGAACTCTGAATCTCATTTATATCTCATATGGACACATTGGCTCCTGTTGCATCTCACATACAACTGAGCCTCAGCGAAAGTAAAGTTGTATTTTATGCTTTATGAAGAGTGACTTCACGACTTGGACAATATGAAATATTATCATGTGGAATGTGTTAAATATTTCTGCTCTGAGAGAGAAGTTTCCATTTGAGAAATAGAAGGAGTTTTTAAGACAAAAGAGGAAAACATTTTCTAAACTGTAAGGGTAATCATATGCTGCGATAGATTATCAGAGAAGGAGGTGGGATCTCCATCCATGGAGATTGTAAATGACTGGGCAGAGAAAACATCCATGAGAATGACTGAAGCATGAGACCTGTCTTGAGGCAAACAGATAGACAGAAAGACAAATGGTCCTGTGATTCTTTGATTACTTGGCCTGGAGAAGGAAAGACAGAGGGAAGATGTTGAAATCACTTCAAATATGGAGAACAGTCCTTATTGCTTTCTATAGGAGAACAAATCGAAGGAACTTATCCTAACATCTTAAAGATTTGGGTTATGTTTTACAGTTAAGGATTTTAAGACATATGTTGTGAAAATCCTGTGGAAACCTGCAAAATAAAAGATTGATTTGTGTGAGATATGGAGTTAGCTCTGATTCTGTTGCAATAAAAATATTTTTGATGTTACTCAGAATGGAGAGAATTGTTCTAATATATTATTTTCAGTGTATAGCGTTCTTTTGGGAAAGGCAAATTGCTAAAAGTAGTATTTTCAAGCACCAAGCATCATCATTGCTTCATGGCTAGGATGAGAGAAAAGAGATAGTAGGTGGAAAATCTTGCCCTTCTAAATATCTGTGCAGGATTGTGTTGTTTTAATCAGTACCAGAAGGTGAGGGAGAGGCTGGGACACAGCCCTGCTCCTCTGGGTCAGCCTTGTTTTGGTCACTGAACCTTTTCCCAGTGAAAATCTAGAAGAATTGGGGGTTACAAAAATCTTGCCAATACAAGGGGAACCAGAATACCTATAAAAAAAAAAATCATTAGGAATTTGATTGTAATTTCAACATTCAGCCACATGATGTCACAATTGGATTTTGATTTTCACTGTGTATTTCTCTCAAATTATAGATGAAGGCGTTTTCAAAGCTGGAGAGGAGAGATCAGAAACGCGGGGGGCAGCTGAAGTCCAAGAAGATGAAGACACTCAAGTTGAGATTCCAGTGGACCAGGTAGCCACCATGCCTTTAAAAAGACGTATGAACCAAATGACTACCATTTTCTTTCAAGTTTTGTGGGATGCTGTTCTCATGCAGATATAAGTTAAACCTTCTCAGGTGCTGGCTATGTGACTGAATGACCTTAAAAATAAAACACCTTCAGTTTTTCCTAGTATTCCTACGAAGAGGAGCCATCAGGGCAGTCTTTATTACAGAAACTGGCGTATCTTTAATAAACAGCACTGAAGAATGAGGTGGGTTGGAGTCAGGTATGAGAAACAGAGGGAGAAGGTTTGATACAGGAGAGTATTGGCTTGGGGATTTTATCTAGAAAAAAAAGTCCTCCATTTAGAACAGCAGTTTGAAAGTGCTGTTGTCTTCTGTCCTTTAGGGTCCTTGAGATGGCTATGGTTGGAATTTGTTTTTCATGAAGGAATTGCTTACATAAATGCAGCTCAAATATTTGCTACATGTGTATTGATTTTCTTTTTCGGCCAGTGGAACACTGTGCTGTAGAAGTGTGTATGCGTGTGTGTGTGTGTGTGTGTGTGTGTGTACACGCATGTTCTTAGAGAAGAGACTAAGTAGTATTCATTCTGGCTAAATGACACAAGAAATAAAAGTCATTTAGGCTTTTTAATACAATTCAGTCAGGTTCCTTACAATTCTAAGTGGAGGATTGGAATTTAAGTGAGGAGGGGGAATTCATAATCTCAGGCTCAGGGGAATACAAAACCACCAGAAATTGCCACTTGTTCTCTGACTATTACGTGATGTTTCCTTTTCAAAGAGCAAATTTCACAATCCAACAAATTCCATAGATGATGTTCTCAGTTGTGTTTGTCTTAACAGTGCAGCAGTGAAGTTACTGCCTGATTATCCCACAGGCATTTTCTGTAAGCGTCGCCTTCCTGATGAAAAGCTTAGTGTGTTAAAAATCACACAGATTTCCAAAATCCAATTTATTACCCAGGATTAGCTACAACTAACAATTTTTCATAAACTCCAGTTGTAGGTATTTTTTTCCCTGAGGGAAACTGAGATTTTAAGTCTTCGGTGAAGCTATAATTAAATATAATGTTTTAAGACAAAGAAGAGGAATCATCACGTATGTACAACGCCTGATAGCAGTGGGAACTGAGACTAATTTATATTCCAGAGTCAAAAATGCCAACTATCAAGGGAAAGCCATAGCGTTACTATGGAAGGGAGATCTCTCTGTTAATCACTTAAGTTTTGTAATCTGTGATAGGTATTTCTTTGCTTGTGAGTTGGATGATCACCGGAAAGAGGAGGGGATGTAGGGGAAATTGATCTCGATAATACTTGAACAGCCTTGGAAAGAGTCCACAGAGCTTGATTTCTTATTTGACACAAGAATGCTAGCCTATTAAAATACAAGTATGCAAGAGAGACTGATTAAACAAATTTCTAAAGGCTGGGCAATTTCAACAAATTGATGTCAGTTTGAAGAAAAGAAAACCAGGTAACAAAAGGTCAGAGTAGGTTTTGACCTATTTAGGTATTTCTTTGAACCTCTTGGTAATGGAGCTAGGATTGTCTAGCTCAGGGGGTTGGCACGAAATGCTTATGAAGTCAGGTCTTAGAGTCATTCTCTCTGTGGCCTGGTAATCTTTGCTCGATAGATCTTTGCTCTAAGCAGCTATGTCATAAATACTGTGAAAAACCAAGTGAGAGTGTGGAGACATTAGTGTAAAGCTGATCTTAGTAAGAGCAGAAAAGAAAAAAGTGGAAGTGTTGGTCATTCCATTATGTCTGACTCTTTGCAACCCCATGTACTGCATGTAGCCTGCCAGGCTCCTCTGTCCATGGGATTTTTCAGGCAAGAATACTGGAGTGGGTTGCTATTTTTTTCTCCAGGGGATCTTCCCTACATAGGGATCAAACTCCGGTCTCCTGCGTTGCAGGGAGATTCTTTACTATCTGAGCCACCAGGGATGCTGAGGACCTGCCCTAATGGTGATGTTCGTGAAGCAATAACTACAATTTATTCAGTACTTACTGAGTGCCAGGCACTGTACTGGGCACTTTTAGCTCATAGAATTGTGATGACAACCCTGTAAGGTAGGTCTTATCACCCCTACCTTATATATGAAAAGTAAGCTCCTACAGGTAAAATTACTTGCTCATCAGTTGCACTGTTAAGTAGAAGAATTGGGATTTGTGTCCAGGTCTAACTTCAAAGCACAGAAGTGATCTGGGGANTATCGAACATAGACTGGCGCTTTGTTTCTACCAACTTCTTTTCTCAAGGAGGAGTTTAGGTCTCATAAGAATAAAATACTCTTTTAAAAAATGTTTTTTTGCACGCACATTGCAAATCAATCTGGTTTCCCATAAGCAGTGAAGCAAGTGCCTGATTAACCAGTACCTGTGGTTGTGTGCCCTGGCACTGAAGACATATGTGTCAATATGCTCCATTTACAAGCTAATGCTTTCCAAGCTAAGGAGGCAAGAAACGAAACTGTTCCACTATAGATAAGTAAACTGTCTCTAGTAGGTAAAGATCAGGCAGGAGAAGCCAGCATCTCAAAGACACAGGCAAATAAATACCTATAAAATAGGGCGAGAAGCAATTATATTTTGGATTTTGTGCCATTTGAGAAAAGAGAGCAGAAAACATAGATAGTAACTTCAGAGTGGTCTTGGATTGTTTTATAGCATTTTCCATCCATTTGTAGTAGATTTTGAGTAAGAAAATGGCAGCCCACTCCAGTTTCTGTGCCTAGAGAATCCCAAGGACAGAGGAGCCTGGCAGGCTACAGTCCATGGGGTTGCAAGAGTCGGACATGACTTAGCAACTAAAACCACTAAAACCAGTAATAAAATGAGAATTGCAAGATTTTTTTATGGTAAATAGTTTCTTTAAATGACATTTAAACCAGCATCATGAACCCAGGAGCAGTGAAAGCTTTCTTTTTTTAATTGGAGTTTTGATATATACTTTTTTCTTACTGACTAGTTTAAAACTTAATAAATCCTTAATAAAAAAGTTGCATATATACTCTTCTAAAAAATCAACCAATCTAACAAAAATTATGACAAAAATAGCAACCACTTGCCCCAGCCTTTCCCACCTGGATTCCTGCTCTACAGATCTGATTTGAGCTATTAGCTATTTTTCGTGGAATACATGGCTGTGTTTCTAAACCACATGTTCTCTTCACTCTACTTTAATACCTCCGAGATCTTTGAGCCTTACAAGTGATGACATGTCATAGTTTAATTGGCATTTTAAAAATTCTAAGACATATAACATAATAGAGATCCTTCTAATTGGTGACATCTTAAATATCTTATTTTACTTTTCAAACTGAGATATTATTTATTAATTTTACCTGTAACGATGATGGAAGATGATTATTTAGATCTCTTACCAACCCCTGCCTCTCCCCTCCCCCCACCAAATCAGGCCATATTCACACACACACCTTTCTCCTTCTTTCTTTACATTCTAGTTTTATAGTAATTTTTTTTTCCAAATCAGTGTTCTATCTGCACATTATTTTTACTCTGGAAGTATTATTTTAGCTGAGCCATATAGGATAGTCACTTTTTCTTTCTCGTGTAATATTTTTTCCTCCTCCCTATTTTAGTAATTGCCTATGTTAAAAAAATTTTTTTTTCTTAGTTTTCTAAGTTTTCATTTGATTAGTTTTGTCATTTGTGTAGCTATTTCTAAGCCATCTGCAAACTACCAGGACTGGTACACAGTGACAATAATAAATAAATCTCAAATTATCTTTTCCTCAAGCCCTTCAGTCTTCTGCCTCAGTCATCAGGCTGGTTAGTTGGTTTTTGGATCTAGTTTTTTGAATTCTCCTGGTATTTTTCTTCCCTATCATTTTGGGAAGTTCCTTTGCTTCTCCAGTGGGTGGATTCCCTATTAGGTTCTGCATCTCCCTCTTTCATGGTCATATACCTTTGCTGGTTTTGTGGAGCTCACTTCTAGCAGCTGCTTGGGAAAAGCTTCATGGGAGGCACTGTCATTTCTTGAGACTCTGCATGTCTGAAAATGTCTTTTTTTTTTTTCTTTACTCACACTTGATTGTAAGCAAGACTAGATATAAACTTCTAGGTTAGACATAGCTTCTCTCAGAATCCTGAGAGTGATGCTCAGCTGTCCTTCCCATCTAGAATGGTTGGGAAGTCTGATGGCATTCTGTTTCCTGGGCCTCTGTAAATAATCCTTTTTCTATCTCTGGAAGCTTTTAAACTCTTTTCTTTGTTCTTGGTGTTCTGAACATTTTCAGTTATGTGCTTTGGTGCAAGTCTTTTTATTTATTGGACTGGGTACTTAATTGGCTGTTTTATTCTGAAAACGTTTATTTTTCAGTTCTGGAAAAAAATATTTCTTAGGTAATGTTCTTCTCTCCATTTCTCTACCTTTCTTCTGAAGCTCCAAGTATTTGGGTATAGGACCTCCTATATCTTTATGGATTTTTTTTTTTTGCTATTTTCTCAACTTAAATCAACAAGCTTCAGAATTTATTTTCCATCTATTGATTTTTTTCAAGCCATTGTAGTTTTAATTTTTAAGAACTCTTTCATATTCTGTGACTGTTCCTTTTTATAACATCCTATTCTTGTTTTATGTATGTGATATCGTTCCTTCTCTCTCCAAGGATTAATCTATTATTTTAAACTTTCTTTTCCTGAACTATGTTTGTTTCTTTTTCCCCCTCTTATTTCTTTCTACCTCCATGATCTCTGTTTCCATGTTAGAGGTTCTCCTTGGCTGTCTGGTTAGACTTTTTAAAAATTGCAATATATTTGACATGTATCATTGTATAAATTTAAGGTGTATGTTTGGTTAGAGTTTAGAGTGAAGCAACTAAACTCTAGTTTAGGGAACTCTGTGTGCATTGGCAGAGCTCATCAAGCTAATGAAGTTTCACTCTAGTGGTTGATTTTGCTATATTTCATTGGCATACCGCCAGCTTTCAATATCTGTGTTATTCCTTTGGGTTGGTCTGTTTCTGTTAAGTAGACTCTTTCAATCTCTTGTCATGTTGGTGTAAGCTTGGCCGTGAGCATTTTGGGATCTGACTGTGGGAAGGAGGCATGGATAGCTTAAGTAAAAGACTGTTTAAGTAGAGAGGTTTATTCTTCGGGGTTTCAGTTTGGTGCCTTTGTTCTCACTATGCTTGAGTCCAGCCTCTCTGTGGTTCAACATCTTTAAAGAATAAGCCTCCTTTATTTCTCCAAGGGCAAAAAGGGTATCTTGGAAGCCTACCTCCTTCTTTCAAAGTCTCTAAGCCAATCCACCTGTTTCTAGTTACGCTTTATGCCCCTTCTTTCAGAGATGGATGCTGCCTCCAATCCCTTCTATAGTTTTTTCCAACATGCAAAGCTTGCTTCTTGGCTCTCCCTCCCTTCCTACAGACTCAAATTTTAGCTTCCTCAGTTCTGCTGTTATTGGCCCCATATCCACTGGCTTAGACAGTTTCCCAGGTTTGGGGGCTGTTATTTCCTTTTCAGGCTGCTGTGTCCCCAGAGGTTCCTCCCTTTAAAAATTTCCCTTACCTAAATTTTAGACGGGAATCAGAAGACAGCTAAGAAAAAAAACCCCACACATTCGTTCAATCTGCTGTGTTTAACCAGAAATCACTTTCACACTAATTCATCACTGTGAAAATAAACTGTCTTCATAGTCTCTGCACCTTGGATGACAAACTGGCAGCCTGTAACCAAGCTCCTATGAGAATCTTTTTAGCTGGCACAAGGCTTACAATATGGAATCTCCGTAGTGGGCCTTGTATGCTCTCTCTCTCTCTCTCTCGTTTTAAAAAATTCTTTATTTATCCATTTTTGGCTGTGCTGGATCTTTGTTTCTGCACAGCTTTTTCTCTAGCTGTGGCAGGTCGGGGCCTACTCTCTAGCTGTGATACACGGGCTTCTCATTGTGGTGATTTCTCTTGTGGATCACGGGCTCCGGGGCATGGGGGCTCCAGTAGTTGTGACTCGTGGGCACAGTCGTGATGGAGGCCAGGCTCGAGAGCACAGGCTCAATGTTTGTGATGCACGGTCTTAGTTACTCTGTGGCATGTAAGATCTTCCTGGCCCAAGAATTGAACCCATATCTCCTACACTGGCAGGCAGATTCTTTACCCCTGAGCCACCAGGGAAGCCCTGGGTACTCTACTGTACCACAGGTCTCAGTACTCCCTATTACCTTACACCAGTTTATGTTATTTGCCAAACCCCTGGGGGGCATTTGAGTTTGTGATGCATGATCTACACACAGAGAAAACAATGGCATTTTAAAGAATCTGCAGCCTAGAAGCTATCACCAGAAAGAGGCGGCCTGAAGTGCAACTATGCTCACTGACATAGTTTTGTCCCTTTTAGAGAATGAGAGGTCACTTACAGCTTCTCTTATGAATGATAAGGTCAATGGAGAGCTTGCTTCTGTTACTTGTTCACATGCCATAAAACACACAGAAAGATGAAGAAGGTTGTTGCTTCCAATCAGATCCCTAAATCTATTTCAGTGAAATGGATTTATTAAATCAGTGAAATGTGTTTATTTATTCCTTAAGAGGTTATGGAAAAGCCGAAATGAACTTTTTGGTCAGTCAGCTCAGACGCTCAGTCATGTCTGACTCTTTGCGACCCCATGGACTGCAGCATGCCAGGCCTCCCTGTCCATGAGCTTGCTCCAGCTCATGCCCATTGAGTTGGAGATGCCATCCAACAATCTCATCCTCTGTCGCCCCCGTCTCCTCCTGCCTTCAATCTTTCCCAGCATCACGGTCTTTTTCAAGGAGTCAGTTCTTCGCAAGGGATGGCCAAAGTGTTGGAGTTTCAGTTTCAGCATCAGTCCATCCGATGAATATTCAGGACTGATATATTAAAATAAGGGCTTCCCAGGTGGCTCAGTGGCAAAGGATCTGCCTGCCAATGCAGGAGACGGAAGAGACGCAGGTTCAATCCGTGGGTTGGGAAGATCCCCTGGAGGAGGAAATGGCAACCCACTCCAGTATTTTTGGAGAATTCCAAGGACAAAGGAACCTGACAGGTATAGTCTGTGCTGTCACAAAGAGTCAGACACGACTGAGCAACTGAGCATGCTCACATGAGCTACAATATTAAAATAAGATATAACATGTTGAGAAGCAGAAGGGAGGTGGGTCTTGACTTCTTTTTTTGCCATGGAAGAAACAAAGCCCCTTACTGTAGTGGGAAAAGCCACTTCCCCACAGCCTGCGGGGGCATAGGTGGAGGCCTACCTACACTGTTTGGCGTTCTGTCTGGACACCTCAAGGAACAGAAACTGGGAGATAAGGGGCTTCTATTTCATTCCAATCCCAAAGAAAGGCAATGCCAAAGAAAGCTCAAACTACTGCACGATTGCACTCATCTCACACGCTAGCAAAGTAATGCTCAAAATTCTTCAAGCCAGGCTTCAACAGTACGTGAACTGGGAACTTTCAGATGTTCAAGCTGGATTTAGAAAAGGCAGAGGAACCAGAGATCAAATTGCCAACATCTGCTGGATCATCCAAAAAGCAAGAGAGTTCCAGAAAAACATCTATTTCTGCTTTATTGACTACCCCAAAACCTTTGACTGTGTGGATCACAACAAATTGTGGAAAATTCTGAAAAAGATGGGAATACCAGACCACCTGACCTGCCTCCTGAGAAATCTGTATGCAGGTCAAGAAACAACAGTTAGAACTGGACACGGAACGACAGACTGGTTCCAAATTGGGACAGGAGTATATCAAGGCTATATATTGTCAGCCTGCTTATTTAACTTATATGCAGAGTACATTATGAGAAATGCTGGACTGGTTAAAGCACAAGTTGGAATCAAGATTTCTGGGAGAAATAGCAATAACCTCAGAAAGTAGATGATGCCACACTTATGGCAGAAAGTGAAGAACTAAAGAGCTTCTTGATGAAAGTGAAAGAGGGGAGTGAAAAAGTTGGCTTAAAGCTCAACATTTTGAAAACTAAGATCATGGCATCTGGTCCCATCACTTCATGGGAAATAGATGGGGAAACAGTGGAAACAGTGACACACTTTATTTTTTGGGGGCTCCAAAATCACTGCAGATGGTGACTGCAAGCTATGAAATTAAATGACGCTTCTCCTTGGAAGAAAAGTTATGACCAACCTAGATAGCATATTAAAAAGCAGAGATATTACTTTGCCAACAAAGGTCCGTCTCGTCAAGGCTATGGTTTTTCCAGTAATCATGTATAGATGTGAGAGTTGGACTAGAAAGCTGATCGATGAAGAATTGATGCTTTTGAACTGTGGTGTTGGAGAAGGCTCTTGAGAGTCCCTTGGACAGCAGGGAGATCCAAGCAGTCCATCCTAAAGGAAATCAGTTCCAAATATTCATTGGAAGGACTGATGTTGAAGCTTTGGCCACCTGATGCGAAGAGCTGACTCATTGGAAAAGACCCTGATCCTGGGAAAGACTTAAGGCAGGAGGAGAAGGGGACGACAAAGGCCCTATGAGATGGTTGGATGGCATCACTGACTCAACAGACAGGAGTCTGAGTAAACTCCAGGAGTTGGTGTTGGACAGGGAGGCCTCGTGTGCTGCAATCCATGGAGTCACAAAAAGTTGGACAAGACTGAGTGACTGAACTGAACTGAAAGTATCTCACAAACAGAAACGGGTTCCACCTGAGTGGAGGGCTGCTCGGCCTCCACTGCCTTCACTGAAACAAAAAAAATTGTATGCAAGTGGTCTTTTCAGCTTCAAATCAACCTCCTCTTAGTGAATTGTATTCCTATTTGGTGCTGCAGGCATCTCACACTGCAGGAAGAGTTAAGATGAGGATGCTCTGGCTTCTAAACTTCTCTGTGCATCATCACCAAGGCTTTTTGTGACATCCCCTTGGTCAATCTGTTTAATTGATAGGAATGGTGTTAAAACGGTGTTAAAACATTAAAATGTACCCTTCTGGAATTTCTGATGTAAGTGAAAGAAGATAACATTTACTTGCAAAGTGAGAAAACTTAATGGGATAGGTTTTTTTCAAAAACAGCTATCTAAACATAAATTCTCCAAGTATTATATCTTATCCTACTAGTGTCTGGGCCCCGTGGAATTCAGTGGGTCTAGGCTAGTCAGCTGTCAGCGGGTGGTGAGGCCAAACATTCCCTCTCCGTGTCCTTACAGTGTCATGTCTATGAATAGAGCCACTTTTTTTTTTTGGAGGTCATTGTACTTCAAACCACATCCAAACCATTTTCCCCTACCTTGTGAAAGTAAGCCTCTGAAAGCTGAAAACAGGAAGCAGTACTTTGCTGTCATGAAAAATTGAAACTGATTATTTCCAAACACCTCTTTCAGCTTGGGTAGGAGATGATTTTAGTCTCCATGGGAACAGAAATAAAACAAGTGCAGTAACTTCTTTACTTTCAACATCTCCACCTGAATTCTGCCATCAAATCCACAGAAACACCTATAACAAATCCTACTCCCAAATTTCAAAGGTAGCAAATGTTACACCGAGAAATGAACATCTAAGTTGGTATTTTGATTGGGGGGGGGTAGTGTTCTGAGCTCCAGTTTCTAGGTCTAGGATGTTTCAAGGATGGAGCAGGAACGATAGGCAAGAATGGAGAGGATGTTTGGTTGTTTAATAGCAAGGCTTTTAAAGTTTCAAATACATTTCTTGGGGAATTCTGATACAAATATGAGAAAAATCAGCATTTACTTCTAAAGTGGGTGGGACATCAGCTGTAGGTGCTATTTAGATGCTTTTCCCATTTCTAATTTTTGGTGCCGTGGTTACGGTCAAAGGTGTGATATGAGTTTAAAGTGTAAGTTATCTAAGCAGTCCCATCTGTCTATGAAAATGCTTTCCAAGTAATTGATGCTTCCTACATTTTGTGGCTTATTTCCATATCATTTCCATATTCCATCTTCTTTCCTCTTACCACTCAGGAATCCTACGTTAACCTTTGTAGCTGAACGCATATTATCTTGAAAACCTGAATACTTAAGGTTTCCCCTGAGCCATCCGTGCTTGGATGCAACCAGCAATAATAAGTACCAGACCTCTTCTGTCTTGCCATACAAATCAACCATTTTCTCAGGATGGGCTCTTACAAAATAAATAATCAGGTATGCATGTAGGCAAATGCAGGCAAAAAGGCACTTGGAATATCAACACTAGTGTCATGTTAAGGAGAAAATCTAGTATAACTTTTCTAGTAACTATTAAGAGCAATTGTTTATGATAGATAATGCGATTTTAAAAAGGTGAAAGTCTCAGCTTACGAAAACTTCTATGTATAAGAGTACATGTTTTCTGTAACTTTCCACATATGTGTAATATGTCTGTTAATCTAGCTGCACTCTGGATGTTCTTGATGTCAGTGAAACTGTGAGACTGAAATTTATCTGCATGATTTGTGTAATCATTATGTATATCAGTTTAGTGAGTGTAGAGGGTGAGGTATAATGAATACCTTTTCTTGACTCTTGTGAAACGTAAGAATTGTGCTTTATACAGAATACAGTAATACACAATTACTCATAGGCATGAGCTAATCTTGAAAGGTCAGGATGGAGCAGTTTCCAGTATCTACCTGAAAACTGTTCTCTTCAAATTTTAGTCACAAATTGGCTAAAATTTGACATAAACACCGAGGGAGAAGATCTTTAAGCATAGGTAAAAATATCTTCCTAGTTTATTGCCTTGGCAATGATGTGTTTCTTTTTTATAAAGTGACTCTTAAGAAAGAGTGGCAGGGTGATGTAATTAGAATGAATCTTGCAGAGCTGTCTTTATGGCTGAACATTATTCTGTCAACAGTGCTTAGAAGCTCAGTCATGTTGGTGTCTCTGTGGCCCCGTGGACTGTAGCCTGCCAGGCTCCTCTGCTCATGGACTTCTCCAGGCGAGAATGCTGGAGTGGGGGTGCCCTTTCCTACTCCAGGGGATCTTCCTGACCTAGGGATGGAACCTGCATCTCTTGCATTTTCTCCATTGGCAGACAGATTCTTTACCACCATCACTACCCGGGAAGCCCAACAGTCAGTCCTATTTTCTCCCAGTTTTCAATTAAATCGATATTTTTAACTTAAAAATATGATTTTCATCTAGTGAGGCATTATTACAATTAGAAATTTTAAGCAAATATATCTTTTGGGAGTGGTGGTATATTTATGATCTTGCCTGTGTTATACATGGCTTAGAGCTTCAGAAAACTAATATCATGGCATCCATTCCCATCAGTTCATGGCAAAAGGATGGGGAAACAATGGAAACAGTGAGAGACTTTATTTTTTTGGGGCTCCAAAATCACTGCAGATGGTGACTTCAGCCATGAAATTAAATGATGCTTGTTCCTTGGAGGAGAAGCTTTGACCAACCTAGACAACATATTAAAAAGCAAAGATATTACTTTACCAGCAAAGGTCCATCTAGTCAAAGCTATGGTTTTTCCATTAGTCATGTATGGATGTGAGAGTTGGACTGTAAAGAAAGCTGAGCACTGAAGAATTGATGCTTTTGAACTGTGGTGTTGGAGAAGATTCTTGAGAGTCCTTTGGACAGTAGGGAGATCCAACCAGTCCATCCTAAAGGAAATCAGTTCCAAATATACATTGGAAGGACTGATGCTGAAGCTGAAACTCCAATACTTTGGCCACCTAATGCGAAGAGCTGAGTCATTTGAAAAGACCCTGATGCTGGGAAAGATTGGAGGCAGGAGGAGAAGGGGACAACAGAGGATGAGATGGTTGGATGGCATCACCAACTCAGTAGACATGAGTCTGAGTAAGCTCTGGGAGTTGGTGATGGACAGGGAAGCCTGGTGTGCTGCAGTCCATGGGGTCACAAAAAGTCAGACACAACTGAGTGACTGAACTGAACTGAAGTACCCTCTAGGGACCAGCAACATCGACGCACCTAAGCTGTTGGAAATGCCAAGGTTTGGAAGTGCTGACTCAGAATCTGCATTTAACTAGATGCCGGGTGATGGGCAAGCACTGGCTTAGAAGACATGAGACTGGAAGTAACTGTTTAACATGGTGTTGAGTTTGGGCGGTTGCTCCGTAGATTATCTTGGGGAAATAGAATAGTCTCATGATCATAAAAGTGTTCATATCCCTCTGTCTCTACTGGTGGGGTTTTGAACAAGTTTAACTCTTTATGCTTCAGTTTGCTTGTCTGCAAGTTGGGATGAGAATAGCAGTTTCCTCAAATGGTGGTGAGGTTAGTGTAAGGCAAATGTAGAGAAAAAGAGAGCTAGCAGGGCATTCAGGCGAGAAAAGGGAAATTTATTAGAGGGAAGCGAGAGGGTGACTGGCCCTTCAGGAGAACCAGTATCATCCCTTTCTGACAGGGTCTCTCTTATACTCTGCCAATGAAAATTTCTCTGAAGGGATGGTTAATTTTCAGCCTGTTGTTGAGTCCTGTGGTCACATAGCCGGAAGTCTAGAATTTGGTGGTCTCATAGCTTTGAGAAGGTAGGCACCAGTGAGAAAACAGAATGTTGTTTGGGCAGTTTGGTCAGTTTCAAGGATCACTTGAGATCACTAAAATGATCACATGATCATTTTATTCTTTGTGAGGTCAACATAATGAGCCACCTCAACAATGAGATCCCATGTGGGCCCTATCAGTGAGTCTAAGTATGATCATGCATATAAAGTGCATGGAACATAAGATCAGGTACTGGATGGAGTGCCCAAGAGATGTGGGTCTCGTCACCATCGTCTGTCCCTGCAGGCACATGCTATGCTGGCTTTTATCTGTGGGAGGCACATTTGGGTTTAGTTTAACACAACAAATTACAGTCCTGTGGGAAACGGGGTGATGGACACAAAGATGAATAATAAAGAACCCTTGCTTCTAGAAACTTCCAGAAGGCCTCCCTAAAGCTAAGGTTGATATTTCCCCATTGTACCACAGTCATTCCAAGCATTGTCTGAGGCATCTACTCAATAGCAATTCATGAAGCAAGGTCTGATGCTATAAAGGGCAATATTGCATAGGAACCTGGAATGTCAGGTCCAAGAATCAAGGCAAATTGGAAGTGGTCAAAGAAGAGATGGCAAGAGTGAATGTCAACATTCTAGGAATCAGCAAACTAAAATGGACTGGAATGAGTGAATTTAACTCAGATGACCATTATATCTACTACTGCAGGCAGGAATCCCTTGGAAGAAATGGAGTAGCCATCATGGTCAATAAAAGAGTCTGAAATGCAGTACTTGGATGCAATCTCAAAAATGACAGAGTAATCTCTGCTCGTTTCCAAGGCAAACCATTCAATATCACAGTAATCCAAGTCTATGCTGCAACGAGTAATGCTGAAGAAGCTGAAGTTGAATGGTTCTATGAAAACCTACAAGACCTTTTAGAACTAACACCCCCAAAAGATGTCCTTTTCATTATAGGGGACTGGAATGCAAAAGTAGGAAGTCGAGAAACACCTGGAGTAACATGCAAATTTGGCCTTGGAATATGGAATGAAGCAGGGCAAAGACTAATAGAGTTTTGCCAAGAAAATGCACTAGTCATAGCAAACACCCTCTTCCAACAACACAAGAGAAGACTACACATGGACATCACCAGGAGAAAAAAGAAAGACTTCCTCAGCAATCAATGCAAAGAAATGGAGGAAAACAACAGAATGGGAAAGAATAGAGATCTTTTCAAGAAAATTAGAGATACCAAGGGATCATTTCCTGCAAAGATAGGCTTGATAAAGGACAGAAATGGCATGGACCTAACAGAGTAGAAGATATTAAGAAGAGGTGACAAGAATACACAGAAGAACTGTACAAGAAAGATTTTCACGACCCAGATAATCACGATGCTGTGATCACTCACCTAGAGCCAGACATCCTGGAATGTGAAGTCAAGTGGGCCTTAGAAAGCATCACTATGAACAAAGCTAGTGGAGGTGATGGAATTCCAGTTGAGCTACTTCAAATCCTGAAGGATGATGCTGTAGAAGTATTCACTCAATATGCCAGCAAATTTGGAAAACTCAGAAGTGGCCACAAGACTGGAAACGGTCTATTTTCATTCCAATCCCAAAGAAAGGCAATGCCAAAGAATGCTCAAACTACCACACAATTGCATTCATCTCACATGCTAGTAAGGTAATGATCAAAATTCTCCAAGCCAGGCTTCAGCAGTACGTGAACCGTGAACTCCCTGATGTTTAAGCTGCTTTTAGAAAAGGTAGAGGAACCAGAGATCAAATTTCCAACATCTGCTGCATAATGGAAAAAGCAAGAGAGTTCCAGAAAAACATCTATTTCTGCCTTATTGTATGCCAAAGCCTTTGACTGTGTGAATCACAATAATCTGTGGAAAATTCTGAAGAGATGAGAATACCAGACCACCTGACCTGCCTCTTGAGAAATCTGTATGCAGGCCAGGAGGCAACAGTTAGAACTGGACATGGAACAAAAGACTGGTTCCAAATAGGAAAAGGAGTACGTCAAGGCCATATATTGTTAGCCTGCTTATTTAACTTATATGCACAGTACATCATGAGAAACACTGTGCTGGAAGAAGCACCAGATGGAATCAGGATTTCCGGTGGAAATATCAATAACTTCAGATATGCAAATTACACCACCGTTATGACAGAAAATGAAAAGGCACTAAAAAGCCTCTTGGCGAAAGTGAAAAGGGAGATTGAAAAAGTTGGCTTAAAACTCAACATTCTCAAAACAAAGATCATGGCATCTGGTCCCATCACTTCATGTGAAATAGATGGGGAAACAGTGGCAACAGTGTCAGACTTAATTTGGGGGGGCTCCAAAATCACTGCAGATGGTGACTACAGCCATGAAATTAAAAGTTGCTTACTCCTTGGAAAAGTTATGACCAACATAGTTAGATATTCAAGAGCAGAGACATTACTTTGCCAACAAATGTCAGTCTAGTCAAGGCTATGGTTTTTCCTGTGGTCACGTATGGATGTGAGAGTTGGACTGTGAAGA
>SJYV01019471.1:341490-352673 GCA_006410875.1 Neotragus pygmaeus
TGTATGGATGTGAGAGTTGGACTGTGAAGAAAGCTGAGTGCCAAAGAATTGATGCTTTTGAACTGTGGTGTTGGAGAAGACTCTTGAGAGTCCCTTGGACTGCAAGGAGATCCAACGAGTCCATTCTGAAGGAGATCAGCCCTGGGATTTCTTTGGAAGGAATGATGCTAAAGCTGAAACTCCAGTACTTTGGCCAGGGAGGCCTGGCGTGCTGTGATTCATGGGGTCTCAAGAGTCGGACATGACTGAGCGACTGAACTTAACTGAACTGTTTCATATCACACAAAGCAGAAGATAGCAGTACACTGAGGTTAGAGTTTGAATGGTGTTTTGAGGGCGCAGATAAGGAGTGACAACTGGCCTGAGGGGACAAGGATGGCTTTGAGAGAAGGTGGGTCTATCAAAGGGAAGGTAGATCCTTCCAGGCACAGGTAGAAGGAACAGGATGAATGGCTGCTGCCAACTTGTCATTACAACTGAAAAGTCATCCATTGCTGAAGTGCACACGCTAATCTATGGAAGCCATCCTTTTTTGATATCTCTTCTGACACATTTGTATTACTTTTAAGAGTGAATAGAGTTCAGAAGCAAAGAAAGCTATTGAATGGTAAATTTGTCATGAAAAGTGCCTGACAGCAAACTCAGAAGCAAAGATAAAAGTAAGTAACTAAAAGCAAGGGTGATTAGTTTATGAAAATCACACCTAGCTGTCTCAATGGACTGGAAGTCGAACCTCAGCCTGCATTTTACCTGTATTAACCAAAAAGAGCAAGATGACTGCTGTGTCTTGCTGTATTTTATTTGTTTTCACCATGAATGAGATTTAGAAAGGATACTGCTCTAAGTGGCTCACTAGAATACAATTTCATTAGTGCAAATCCTATACTATACTATCTCACAGACAACCTCTCAACTCCTTCCATTAAGTGAGAGAAAAATGGAGTGGTAACTGTAATAAACATGCATATATATATGCATATATATGTAGCTTTTCCAGTTTATAATGGTCTTGCACGTGCATGATCTCATTTGGTCCTTACTCAATTCTGTGAGGTCATTATTTCCACCAGACCACAGCTGTCTCATCTTGCACAGTATATATTTTACACTGCCAGTTGACATCACCATTGTAGAAGACATCAGTAGGCAGAAATTTTGTCTAAGAACCACTGCCCACTGCCCCCCACTCCCCCCAATCTTCTTCAAGTCAACACAGTCCTTTGGGATCGCGTGAGAATTGGCTCTTGCAGGAAGGAGAGGTGACATCATGTATGAGAGCTCTGCTTCCCTTCACTGTAAAAGGGACAGTGTGATCGGACCTGGGAAAAAGGGCTCTTCCCTGCCTGTCTCTCTTCCTCCTTCTTCACCTTCTCAAGTTGAACTTGTGATTCTTCCTCTCACCTTTTCCGTTGCTTTCTCCCCAAACCCTCTAACCCCGCCCTTTTTGGTGCTGTGTCTACTTGCCTCTGTTGAAACTGTTAACCTCATCTGGATCTTGTAAGGTTCTTTGGGTGAGTGGTGGCGTGGAATGTGTACAGGTCACCCCCGCTCAGTGAGCTGACACTGGCGTCTGGTGGATGTGACTGTTCCTGTTTAGCTGGGCAGTCAGCCAAGTTCAGCTTAACAAGCAGAGGCTCAGAACGTGGGGATTTTGAAGAAATTAAGTAGTTGCTAAGTTTTTTTTTTTTTTTGATGAGGTGGAATGAGAGCACACTTAAAATATAATGTGGCTGTCTATTAATGGATGCCCACTCTCTTATAGAAGCAGTGTTTTTTAAATTTTTTACCTCTTTGCAAGCTCTTACTTACTATGGTATAGATTTTATCCTTGTGTGTGTGTGTATAGGTATAAAACTCAGTGTTTCTTCTGGGGATGATTTGATTGATGTATACACTGGAAACATCTTTAATAATTTAATGCTTGCTTCAAAGGAGATTACACCAAAAAGCACATTGCTTTTCATTTATTCATTACAGATCTGTCATAGAAGCATTTTTTCTTTTCTTTTCTTTTCTTTTTTGCCCTGAATTGTAGTGTTGTAGTAATAGTAAATTTCGTACTACACTCAGGATGTTTTAAAAGATTGTAAGCCTTTTAACTAATGTTATCATCCTATTTAAATTGATCAAATTGGTATTTCAGCCCCATAATCTTGCATTTCTGAAAGTTGAGCTAACCAGATATGGCTTCTTTTGATGACTACTAAAATAGCTGTGCTGGGGAAAGTCTAATTGAAATAATGGGGTGAAACATAACACTGCTTGTTAGTAGTCATGACAATAACAGCAAAGAGAACAAACAGAGCCTGAATTTAGGGCTTGGTATCTTTGTCCGTAAAAGGATATTAGTATATGTTGCAGCCCAGCTCTTTTCATTAAAGGGGAAAAAATGAATATACATTTGGGAGTAAAGAAAGGAGTAGGATGAGAAACTCAAAACCAGAAACCAACACTCTATCGTTTGGCAACTTTTAGGTATAAATCCAGATGTCAGTAAAGGGAAACAAGACTTTTGCCCATTGAGACAGCAGTAATCACCTTAGCAGACTTTAGCAAGCTCTTGTAATATATTCTCAGAAGCAAGGGACCTATCTAGATTCCTGAATGATTACAGTAGAATTTGAGTTTTCTGTTGTTATTATTAAATATTTTGTATTAAAAAAACGATAACTTTTCTTTAAAACCAAAACCCAAAGTTGTTTTGAATAAGGCGAGTTTTGTTGCTGTTGTTTAGTGGTACAGTTGTGTCCGACTCTTTATGATCCCATGGAGTGGAACCCGCCAAACTCCTCTGTTCGTGGGACTTCCCAGGCAAACTACCGGAATGGGTTGCCATTTCTTTCTCCAGGAGATCTTGCCGACTCAGGGTTTGAACCCCGGCCCCCTGCATTGCAGGCTGATTCTTTACCATCTGAGCCACCAGGGAAACGCTAAAGCAAGTTTAGGCATAGTAAAGATTACATTTTCCAGGAGACAAATAGACAGTTATCCAATTTTCAGAGATAATTTACAAAGAAATCATTTTATTCTTACTGGCTATTAGTGCTGTAATATTTCTGGATTTTACCCTGTCCTGCTTCACATACTCTGCCTAATAATCTTTATAATGTTCCTTCCCTCGATTGGGTGGTCTTTAACAGAAATCCAGAAATGTTTTGTTCTCAGGTCAGTAATTCCTTAAACAGTAAAAATATTATTGTCAGCTGCATGTGTCATATTTGCTGGCCATTGAAAGTACCCTTGAGTGTGCTTATAGCAGCAACTAGGTAAATTATCAACTGCTTGTGTTGTTACTGTGAGGAAGAATACAGGACTTTGGGACAAGATTGCCTTGGGTTCCACCTTAGCCCTGTGTATTCACCTGCTTTGTGATGCTGGCAGCATTGAGTGATTTCTCATTTTCCTAATTCATATAATGGGCATCAGAAGCCTATTTCATAGAGTTCCCGGGAGGGTTTTAGGGAATGATGAATGTATGAGGACTGAGAGTGACATTTGGCTCTTACGGGTGATGGGCGCTTAGTGTGTTTGCTGCCTGCCTTTTGTTCTCCACCTGTAAATGCAGCTCATGCCGTCCTGTAGAAATCTCTGTGCACAGATGTGTGAGCTCTGGCCTCAGGCCACCTCACTCCACCTGGAGTTACTGCTCTCTCCTCCTGCCCTGCGATCACGTGATATGTTAACTGCCCTGCTCTGCATTCTGTGATGTCTTTTCCTGTTCAAAATAATGTGTTGAGTTTTATCCGGAATTTTTAGTCTACTCTGCTCCATTTCTTCCCTTCTTTACTTCCAGAACTGAGCGCATTATGGTAGCTTATAAGAAGACTGCTTATAGCCCCATAAGAAGAATTTGGGGCTTCCCTAGTGACTCAGATGGTAAAGAATCCACTTGCAATGTGGGAGACCTGGGTTCCATCCCTGGGTTGGGAAGATCCCCTGGAGAAGGGAACGGCTACCCACTCCAGTATTCTGGCCTGGAAAATTTATTCCATGGACAGAGGAGCCTGACATGCTACAGTCCATGGGGTTGCAATGAATTAGACACAACTGAGTGGCTTTCACTTCACTTCACAAGAAGAATTTGGGCAGTTAGAGGAGAATAGACCTTTCAGAGTCCGAAGGGAGGGCAGAGTTATTGCATCTCAAACCTTCATTTTCCAGATTCCAGAAGATTAAGGGACCTGTTCAATGTCAGATAGCTGGAAAGAGGCAGGTGTGGGGTCATAACATAAAATAAATTCTATGTTCTTTCTACCTGATCCTTAAAAAAAACTATTATTTTATTTATGGCAATGAAGAAATGTGGTAGGTTCAGGAAAGAATGAGAACAACAAATGAGAAAATATTTTATTTTATTATTATTATTATTTTTTTAGGATCATGCAGTGCCAAGTGCTTTGCTAGGTACTACATATAACTTATTTACTCCCATGGAAATTTTTATTACATTCTTATTTTACAAGTGGGGAATCTGAAATTCCAAGAAATTGGGTAATAGACAATGCCTGGCCAAGACTTGAACCTGGGTCTTTCTCTCTCCAAAATCTTGCCTCTGGAATTTTGCCTCTTGTTCTCTTTTAAAACAGACTTACATGTATCCGAAGAACAGTAAAAGCTTCTTTGGAGTTTATAAAGTACTTAAGCATTTTTACAGAAAGAACTTATTGTTTCTTGGCTTTGGATCTTCACGGCAATCAATTTTTGTATTTGCAGATATATAGTCAGCTTTCTTAGGCATTATGTAGAAAGCTGTCCACATTTTTTTTTTTTTTTTTTTTTTAGAAAACCTGGCTTCACATCCTTGGCATCGTCGTCCCCTTTTTTTCACCCTCAGAAGTTTAAATATATACCAAATACTAGTGGTGGGGATGATAACCTCTCCCCAAAGAATTTGTTTTTAATCTCTTCCTCTGGGCCAGACATTCCACTAAACATTGGCCAAGGATCTTATAGTTTAATTTTCTCTTTGCCACGGGGAGTAAGAACGTTAGTTTTGGAGTCACATGCTTGGTTCTCATTCTGGCTCTTCCACTTAAAAGCAGTGGAGTCTTGACCTAGATACTTGATCTCCCTGTACCTTAGTTTTCTCACCTGTAAAATGGAAATACTACCAACCTTATAGGATCATTGTGAGAATTCAATGAGAAAATATTTGCGAAGAGTGGTATCTATAGCTATTCAGTGGAGGTTACACAGGACATACTGTATATGTGCAAACGTATGGAAGTTTTACTTGACAGTCATACTATAATTATTATATGATTATAATGTGCCATGGAAAAATCTCTGGTCTGCTTCCTATCTTTATCCATTATTTCTTTTGATCCATCAGAGGCCAGCAGAAATAGTAGATGAGGAAGAAGATAGAGAGAAGGAAAACAAGGAGGTGGAACAGAAGGAAGACTTCTCAGGAATGAATGGTGAAGTTAAAGAGGAAGAAGGACACCAGGAGGAGCCCAAAGCTTCAGAGCAAGCAGAGGAGATCCCGGATCACAGGGAGGAGCAAGCGGGTTCTGCTGCTCGTGTGAACGGAGGGACCGATGAAGAAAACGGCGAGGAACTGGGGCAGGTTAATAATGAGCTTCAAGAAGTGGTGGAGGAGGAAATAAAGTCTCAAGGAGCTGGCAGTGGACATGAAGAGGTATTTCTATAGGATTATTTATAAGGATTAACTATTTATAAGGGTTAAAGACAATACTGAGTCTTTTTTTTTCCTTGTAAATTTTATTGCCTCTGTAGCTAAAGGGCTAAATATCTTTATTTTCATTTATTTTTCCCTCAGGCTGACTTGGACCCTCCAAGACCACCAAAACCAGAAGTAAAAATCACTAGTCCACAAGAAAATGATGACAACGAACAAAACAAGGATAATTTGTCATAGCATGGATGATTTTTTAAAAGAGAGTATATTGAGCATAAGAAAAATGAAGAATTAAATACTTGAAGAAGAAGTATATAGCTATTGCTAAGCATAATGTGACAATGTGGTTAAATACTACCTACTGAAATTTAAAAGTAGAGGCCTAATGGGAAAGACTAGATACTTTGAATAGCTACTAAAGGAGAGTGACTTCTTTTTATGAGCTGTGTTTTTAAAAGTCATGTAGAAAAATTAAGCGTAATAGAGGGGATTTTGCACTGGAAGACAGTTAGCCACTTGTTTTTATAAAGATGAAAAAACACAGGACCGTACCTGTTCTTGAGAAGTGAGATTATTGGATGGCAGCTTATGCTAAAGCACTTATCTAAGAGGGCATAGAATTAAAAAAAAAGATAATAGGAATGCATGTACTATTTTTTTTAAAGCAATAAACTCTTGAATAAACTAATTGCAACTTAGTTTCAGAGATAATCTGAAGATGGCAATAGACTGAAATGTTTCTGTGTCTCGTTGACATTCCTTTCTTTCTTCCTTCTTAGCCAAAATCCACCTTAAAAGAACTAAAAGGAAAATGCAAGATATTCATTTTGGAAGGAGGAAGTATTCACTCAGTGTATTCCGGGACAATATTGTCATGCCCTTCCCTTAAGTACTGCAGGTTTTAATCATCGGCTTTAATGACACCCACTCAGGAAGGAATTACAGAAAGGAACACCTAATTATATCACTGAGCCTGTCTGGGTGGTTTACAAATTCTGGTATCCTACGGATTTTAGCTGATCCAGTCAACCATTACCAATAATACTCCCCTCTTCATATTATTATATTAGAAAACTCAATATTGTGTATTCCAAAGATCGGATTTTCTCCAAGCAGGTTTTTTTTTTTTTTTTTTTAACAAAACGAGCAAGGCTGTGTAGTAGAAAAAAAACCTAGGCTATAAGATTTTATTACGCCTCAGTTTCTCTTGCTTTTTATGTTATTTTTTATTAGAACTGCCCTGTCATATTTTTTCTCTTAGGGGTATCAGCAAATACTTCTTTTCATGGTCAGTTACATTTAGACTTTTAAGGAGATTCTTTTCTCTATAATTTGAAGCTATAGGATAGAAATTGTTGAAAAAAGTTTAAAAAGTGTCATAATGAAACCAGTTCCTGATTACAGTTCTAGGGTTAATTAAATTAAACCAGATTGCCTCATCAGGAATATGTAGGGGAAAAAGGTCATGTTAGTTTTCAATTTTTAAGAGATGATATAGTTCTTCCTTAAATATAAGAATAATATGTTTTCTCATATTAAAGAATATTTTTTGTTAGTTATGTAGAAATTTGCAATTTTAACTTCTTGTGCTTTCATAGAATTCATTATTAATGATGATTTTGAAAGATTTACCCCCCCTCCAGGTTTCATAACCAATCAACTTGGAATTAAAGTTATATAAAGAGTTCAATAATCCTATAGAAAACTGATATATTTTTCTTAAAAGCTATTTTAATATTTTCCATAAATAGGAAGTATATGCAGTGACTATAACAGTATTGGAAAGAGATACTGATATACAGGTATATTAATTTAGGAGGATGAATTATAAATGGGGCACTATATTTCTAATATAAGATTGTTCTTTCTACTAGTAGGTTTATTTTTTCAAGTGAGACAGTATAAAGCTTTGCAGATGATAGGCAATCATCTTAATAACCTTTGTTGCTAGGGCAATAAACTACTTTGTTTTTTAATGTTAAATTCCTACACTATTACTGGGTCTGGAGTTAATGATTTCAAATAGTTTATAAAAATAAAAGATTGCATATAAGAAATTATAACTAATTATCAAGGTGATTCTTTTTTCTTTAATGAGGATTTTATCTGTCTCTTCCATCTTCAATAAAGATATTGTCTTTCATTTTTTTCCTGTTCTTTACTTCATCATACTTAACATTTTGGAGAAGGGAATGGCAACCCACTCCAGTATTCTTGCCTGAAGAATCTAATGGATAGAGGAGCCTGCTAGGCTATAGTCCATGGGGTTGCAAAGTAAGACATGACTGAACGACTAATACACACACACACACACACACACACACACACACTTAACATTTAGGTTTGGAGGAACATTTTAAGAGTCATCTTAGTGAAGCACAATGTCACTTTAAATGAAACACAAAGTTTGGTATTTAAATATACTTAAGAAAGTGATAGGCTATAATAACTGTAGCACAAAGTTTTAATTATAATACTTGTATGTGCATATTTCACCACCTATCTATAAGATATAATTGTGACCTAACTTGAGGAATGAACAATCACTAATGACTTTAAAACACTTTGCAAGCATATGTTACTAAGAAAAAAAAAATGTTGTCTTACCAAAGAAGAAATCATTAACAGATGATTTCTGTAAACGGTCATTTTGGAGATGACTTTAACACAAATGATGCAAGTTAATTCACCTCCCAAACGATATTTTTCTTTTGGGAATGGTGGCCTCTGTGGCAGATTAGCTCCACAAATTGAGACTTACTGACTGATCTGGAGACCATTTATGTGAGTGAGCAGAAGAGATCTTGGTTAGGCTTCAGGTATTGTTTTATAAAGGGTTCTATGAAAAACCGATGGAGCTTTTATGTGGTGACCAGTCATAGAATGTTTTGATCTGTTATTTCTTGTGATAGTTTTCAGTTTTAATTTTATTTTTCATAGTTTTAATTTTAATCAAATGCTTTTCTTAAATTTAATTGCATTTAACACACTTGTCAACAATGGATTTGTTAGTTGAAATGGAACACTGGGAGTTATGTGGTAAGAGTAAGGAAGATTTTTTCAGTTCAGTTCAGTTGCAATCGTGTCGGCTCTTTGCCACCCCGTGGACTGCAGCACGCCAGGCTTCCCTGTCCATCACCAACTCCGGGAGCTTACTCGAACTCATGTCCATCGAGTTGAACTAAAGTCATTTTTCATGCAAAGGACAGTTTATCTGGTTTAGCTTCTATTTAGATAGCATTTGAGCATCCATGGATTTCTCATATAAAACAAGATACCCTGGCCATAAGATAGCTTTTTACTCATTATATTTTACTCTCTATGATCATGGGATGAATTTCTATTTAAGATATTTTTGGAGGGGCAATATTAGAAAGCCAGACTCATAGGAAGAGATTAATACCCTCTTGTACCTTCCGTTTTATTCTGTGTTAATTCTTGTTGTCATCTGTAAGCATAGACCCATATATGTATATATATGACTTGCAGTCAGATCTCTCTGTAGGCTCACAACTGTGAAGCCATACTAATATGAACTTATGTTAACTCTTCTAGTTTACAGCTCATAAACCAACATCCTCCAAAATTTCACTGAATACCCTATCTTGTACCCAAAGGATAAAGCAAATTCACCCAGTTAAAATTGTGGCCACTGAACAACAGGAAGTCCTCTTTATGTTGTTAACTGACTCTCCTAAAGGATCAGCTCTATCCTTTCGTTTTTTGCTCAACAAGGAGCCAAGGCAAAAATTTAGAAAGTAGATTAATTGCTAAGCAGAAAGCTTCACATCTGAACTGTTGCCAATCTGAACAGAAATAGACCACATAGATACACATAGACACATAACAGATACACAGATGCACTCACACACTTTAAAATGTTGAAAAAGACTTCCTCAGGCACAGCATTATTAATGCAATAAAACTCTGGAGAGAAACAATGGATATAAACCATTAGGAAATGCTAAGAAATGATGTATATCATGGTGCTTTAAAAGTTGGTTCCCAAAGACTATAGGATATTTTAAATTATTCTCAAAATAAAAATCTACCAGCATTTTAATGGAAAATTCTAGGGAAGGGTGAGATATGTATCTATCTATATAAGCTTATTTCCCCAAATTAACTACAGAGTACAGTTCTTCAGTCATCAGTCTTACGTACTAAAAACTTTAGGTGCAGAATATGTCCTGCCAACACAGGATCTGTGAAAAGTCATTACTGCTTGTTAATGTGTGTGTGATTTCCATGAACATCTAGAGAGAGAGGACTCTGGTATCAAGTAGCCAAGTTCACTACAAATAGAATAAAAGTCTGACTTATTAATCTATTAGTTTATCTAATTTTCAGATTCAGTGCAGAAGATTTTTAGGTTCCTTGTATGAGTGATACATCTTGAAATGGAGCAGTTTTTTTTTTTTAAGGTTAGTCTGCTTTTTTGAGGTGACAAGCATGTACAGTTCTTCATTATTAAATATCATTTTTATAAATAGTGTAAGATTTTTTCTTTTCAGAAAATATCCTGGTATTTGGATGGGTCTGATTTTGTTCTTACTACATGAAATGTGTATATTTCTTACCATGAAGTCTAATTGACTTGGATAGAGAACAAATATGTGCCCCCACATGTTGATGAGGAAGAAAAATACTGTTTTTGAAGAGGCATAATGTCCTGTAGGATATGGAGAATTAGAAAATAATTTAAAAAATGTCTTGATAACAATAAAGCATTTATAAAATCAGGAGATGACTAATGCAGGTTCATTGACTTGAGCCAACAACGACTTAGCTTTAATCTATGAATGGGACCAAATGAGTTCTCGGTAGTTTCATCTGCTTAAACCATATATATATATTTTAATTGAAGGTTTGAGTTATTGTCATAAATATAATGGCATATGGCAAGAAGAAATGTCAATTTTAGAAGAAGATTGTAGAAAACCTATTTTTTTGTTTCAGTGTTTTTCCTTTGTCTTAAATCCTTAATATGTCCAAAGATAATGGGTGATAATTGAAGTTTTATGTAAAAATTAAGTTGAGCTCATCATTTTTGTATGATTTATGTTTAAAACTCTTCTTTATAAGGAAATTTATTTATGTTTTGATCAAATTATGAGCATTTGGGTTTTTATTTCTGTATCAGTACTCACTCTAAAATATGTTTGCTCTATTTTTTCTCTTTCTAAAATATGTTTGCTGTATTATTTTTAGTAAATAGGTCTGTGTTTTATATAATTAAAATGTGTTTGAATAGTTGTTTGTTTATAATGTTGTGTTGCTAATATTTTGTGTATTAATTTGTATATGATATTTTTCACAAGCATAATAGTAACTTTTGATTTGAACCATGTGGAAATTCAGCACATTAAAAGATACTTCTGTTTCTGTTTGGCATAGGTATTAAACCTCATTATGTAAAGAAATTTTTTAATAGCTTCATATACATGTTGTTTAGCTGATAAAAATTTGAGAAATTTTAGAAAAAAATTGTTTTTTCTTTTAGGAAATGATATTAGAGAAACACAGGTTCAGAAATTTTGCT
>SJYV01019478.1:0-11411 GCA_006410875.1 Neotragus pygmaeus
ATTATGAAGAGAGCTATTATAAATACTCATGGGCAGGTTTCTGTGTAAACATAACTCTTCATATCGCTAGGGTAAATACCTAAGAGTGAGACTGCTGTTTAACTTTGTAAGAAACTATCAAATTGTTTTCCAAAGCGGTGTACCATTTGCATCCCACAGGTAATGCACAAGAGTTCCAGCTGCTCTACATCCTCACCACTACATGCTATTTTTTCTTCTTTCTTTAAGTTAGGCATTCTAAGAAGTGTGTACTTACATCTTATCACATCTTCAATTTGCATCTCCTAATGACTAATACGGAGAAGGCAATGGCACCCCACTCCAGTACTCTTGCCTGGAAAATCCCAGGGATGGAGGAGCCTGGTGGACTGCTGTCTATGGGTCGCACAGAGTCGGACACAACTGAAGCAACTTAGCAGCAGCAGCAGCAATGACTAATAATGATGTGGAACATCTTTTCATGTGCCTTTTTCGTCATCCACATTTCTTCCTTGTTGAAGCATCTGTTTAAATCTCATGCCCATGTTTTAATTGAGTTGTTTTCTTAACTGCTGAATTTTGAGAATTCTTTATATATTTTGGATAAAAGTCATTTCTTGCATATGGGATTTGCAAATATTTCCCCCAGTCTGTAGCCTGGTATTTCATTCACTTACTAGTGTCCTTTGAAAAGCAACTTTTTAGCTAGTGAAATCCATTTACTCATTTTTTTTCTTTCATGGTTCACACTCTTGTTGCCATGTCTGCCCAGTCCCAGGTCAAGAGATCTTCTGTTTTCTTCTAAAAGTATTATCGTGTTACATTTAGACCTACGATCCATTTTGAATTAATTTCTATATAAGGCAGGAGATTTTGGTCAATTTTTTTTTTTTTGCAAATGGATGTCCATTTTTTCCAATACTATTTGTTGAAAAGATTATTCTTTCTCCACTGAATTATCTTTGCATCTTTGTCAGAAATTAACTGGCCATACTTGTATGAGTCTACTTCTGGACTCTGTTCTACTCTGTTGATCTATGTGTCTATCCCTCGATCAACTCGATGATCTTGATTACCATGACTTTAAGTCTGTATTTAAAATCTACATTATAAAATTGGTTAGTGTGATGCCTCTAACTTTAATCTTTTTCAGAATTGTTTTGGTTATTCTAGTTCCTTTACCCTTCCCTATAAATTTTAGTATCGGCTTATCTGTATCTACCAGAAAATCCTGCTGGAGTTTTGACTGGAATTGTTTTAAATCTATAGATCAGTGTGAGGAGATGTGATACCTTCACTAGGTTGAGTCTTGCAATTCATCAACACGGTATGTCTTTAAATGCCCTTGTGTTTTCTTTACAGGGTTTTTTAAAAATACACACAATTTCACCACAAGGGCTAAAAAACTATCCTCTGACAACAGAAAATATGACTGAAACCTGTGAGTACAATAGGAACAGCAACAAGAGCTGAGTTTCTGCTCAGCTCCCGGTGATGCTGGCTATTTATTAGATTGGTGCGAAAGTAACTGGTTTTGCAATGTTGATGAACTTTGCTGTTTGATATTGGAATATATCCTTAAATGTGGTTATGTTATACATAATTTTAATGCACATTTCTCCCTTTATTTTTTTGCTAATGACTTATTACTGCTGTTTATATTTACTTTAGATTAAGGAAATGATGTTAGACACAAAGAAAATTCAAGTGATCTTCTTATTTGAGTTCAAAATGGGTTATAAAGCAGCAGAGACAACTCGCAATATCAACAACACATTTGGCCCAGGAACTGCTAACGAATGCATTGTGCAGTGGTGGTTCAAGAAGCTTTGCAAAGAAGACAAGAGCCTTGAAGATGAGAATTGTGGTGGCCGGCCATCAGAAGTTGACAATGACCAGTGGAGAGCCATCATCAAAGCTGGTCCTCTTACAAGTATACAAGAAGTTACTAAAGAACTCAATGTCGCCCATTCTACAGTCATTCGGTATTTCAAACAAATTGGAAAGGTGAGAAAGCTCGATAAGTGGGTGCCTCGTGAGCTGATCGCAATCAGAAAAATCATTGTTTTGCTTGGTAGGTGGATTCTTTACCACTGAGACACCAAGGAAACCCTTAAAATCATCATTTTGAAGTGTCGTCTTCTCTTATGCTAAGCAACAACGAACCATTTCTCACTTGGATTGTGACGTACAACAAAAAAGGATTTTATGTGACAACTTGCAATGACCAGCTCAGTGGCTGGACCGAGAGGAAGATCCAAAGCTTCTTCAAACTTATACCCAAAGACAAACTTGCACCAAAATAAAAAGGTCATGCTCACTGTTTGGTGGTCTGTTGCCTGTCTGATCCACCACAGCTTCCTGAATCCTGGTGAAAACATTAAATCAGAGAAGTATGCTCAGCAAACAGATGAGATGCACTGAAAATTACAATGCCTGCAGCTGGCACTGGTCAACAGAAAGGGCCCAATTCTTCTCCAACAATGCCCGACCACACATCATACAACTAACATTTCAAAAGTTGAATGAATTGGGCTACGAAGTTTTGCCTCATCTGCCATATTCACCTGACCGCTCATCAATGGACTACCACCAAGCATCCTGACAACTTTTTGCATGAAAAATGCTTCCAAAACCAGGAGGAGGCAGAAAATGCTTTCTAAGAGTTCATCGAATCCCAAAGCATGGATTTTTATGCTACAGGAATAAACAGACTTATTTCTCATTGGCAAAAATGTGTTGACTTTAATGGACTGTAATGTGTTGACTATTTTGGGCTCCCCTGGTGGCTCAGGCAGTAAAGAAACTGCCTGCAATGCGGGAGACCTGGGTTTGATCCCTGTGCTGGGAAGATCCCCTGGAGGAGGGCATGGTAACCCTCTCCAGTATTCTTGCCTGGAGAATACATATGGACAGAGGAGCCTGGAAGGCTACAGTCCATGGGGTCGCGAGTCGGATAGGACTGAGTGACTAAGCACAGCACATTTTGATTAATAAATGTGTTTCAGCCCAGTTATAATGATTTAAAATTCATGATCCAAAACCGCAATTACTTTTTCACCAACCTAATAACTCTCTCGACAGGTTGAGCTACAGGGAAATAAAACAAAAAACTTCTTCATGGTAACACAAAATTGTTTCTTGCTCTAATCCTAACCTGTCTCATTTAAAAGCAACAAAAATGTCTGTTTTAATGTAAGTGCAAGCTTGACTCTTTGGAATCCCCATACAACATTACACGATGAGAGTATATTTGATTAATATATATATTCATTCAACAAATATTTACTGAACATTTATAAAAGGCTGACATTACCCCCGTTGCTGTGGACACAGCAGAAAAAATAACCAAGGGTCCTTAACTTGAAATCTCCTTGCTAGGGAGAGAGACTTCAAACATGTTATACAATGAATAAACAAGGCACTTTTAGACAGGGAAATGCGCTATGAAGAAAACACATCAGGGTAAGGGGACAGACGGGGATGGGCAGGCCCCTTCTAGATGAGGACATTACAGGAAGCCTCCCTGGGGAGGTGGCCTCTGAGACAGACCTGAATGCTGATGGAGCAGGGGTCATTTCAAGGAGCCTTCCAGTCAGAGGGAACAGTACACGCAAAGACCCTGAGAAAGAACATAAAGTGAGTGGGTTTAAGGGAGCATGAGGCGGGCGTCGCCTCTGTGGTGAGGAGCAGGAAAAGTAGCTTGTTCCTGTGTCACACACATGCACGCACATGTGTACCCAGGTGCGGACAGAGGGAGGCCTTTCAGGCCACAGAAAGGAGTTCACTGCCAAGGAGTTACTTTCCGAGAGAGAGATGTCCTAAGCCTATGCAGCACAACTACTGAGCCTGTTCTCTCTCTTGAGCCAGCGAGCCGCCAACTGCTGAGCCCATGTCCTGCAACTACCGAAGCCTACATCCTGCAACAAGAGAAGCCACGACAAGAACCGTGTGCACCGCAATGAGGAGCGGCTCCAGCTCGCAGGCGACTAGAGAAAGCCCGTGCACAGCAACAAAGACCCAGCACAACCAAAGATAAACTAATTTAAAAAAGAGAAAGAAATATGTTGCCCATCATCCCCTATTATCTTAGATCTGATTAATATATCTTCATCCCCAAGAACCTCACAAAGGTCTCAGGAAACCTGGCAAGTAAATTTTCACAAGAAATTCCTTTTCTAGGGTCTCTCTCCTGCCTCCAACTGGGATGAAGTTAAGCACAAGAATAAGCAGAGGCATAAAAGCAACTCCTCAATCACGACTGTTACTTGTCCTCTTGAGAAGATGGGCCAAGAAGCCAATACTTGGTGCTCCGAAATGCCATTAACTGTTTTAAAGCATGGGAGAATACATTTACATGTCTTAGAATCCTGCCTGTGATTAACACTGAGATTAAGATGGACTGAACTCGTCCTCTGATGTGAGATGAACAATACAAATATGTCACCCACGATGCAAAACCTGTCATCCATGCTGCAATCACCGTGCTTCCCCTGCCATTTTCTAACCCCCACGAGGGACAGACACAGGTTTCCAGGGACTTGAATCTTTCCAACACATTCATACTTTCCAGCAAAAGATAAATTATCACCCAAGCAACTTATGGCCCCACTCGGCACTGAGAAATACACTATGAGAAAGACTGGTACATTAGTTTCTCTCACAGGAAGGAAACAAATTCAGGTGGATGGCTGGGGAACTCGCCACGTCAGTGTGTCGTGGCAGGGGAACAATTCGTGTAAAAGCACTTCACGATGGGAGCACACGATGCTGCTCTCGGGAGCAGGCTGACGCTGCACTGGCAGCTGCAGCCGTGTGGGGCTGACGTGAGCACAGCAAGCTCCCCAAACCAGAGAGACTGTGTGTCTGACAGTGGTCCATCTACTCAGCAGGCGCCTTATTCTTCAGAGAGTATTTATGCCTAGTGTCTGGATACTTAAACAATGTCAAGTGCTTTTTCTGGTATTTGATTTTCATAATGATGAGCTGGTAATATTTTGGAAATATATTATTTTATTAACTGGCAATCAGTGTTTAGGTCAATGGGTAAGTACTCCAGGGCTATTTTTATTTAAAGGCAGTCTTTGTCCATAAAGACACTTAAGGAAACTGTAATTGATGGATACTTTCTTGATGTGCCATTCTATGTATACTTCAGTCAGTCCTAACACCAGGGTCTTAGTTAGTGAGTAAACACAAGAGGTATTTGTGTTCAGATCAGGAACACTGCAAGGATACTGCAATCTCCATCACTTAACAATGAATTAGAGGTATTAGCACATGCAATTAGACAAGAGAAAAGGAGGAGGGCTTAAGACTTGGAAAAGACACAGTTATCTCTATCTGAATTTGACAGTACTTGGAAATCCCAAAGAATAAATAATAAAATCAACTCAAAGGAAATAAATAAAGGTGGCAGGATGGAAAATCAACACAGAAAGTCAAAAGCCTTCATATACCTAAAGAAAAGATGGGCATCTAGCCTCTAGGGGAAAATTCTTACTGTCAACTAGAATAGCAAAATCTTTTCTCTCTGAAGTTCTCTTGATTCGGTCCCCTGCAACCACACTCCTGTAGAGGGTTTTTTAAACCTAAATTTTTATCAGTTGGATTATATCGTAATGCTTTCATCTCAGCCTTCCAGCCTGTTGACACAGTTTTGAATCTCACCCTTTGACAGATGGACAATCTCACTCAGCTGTCTTGTACAGATAAGGCCTGCTACAGAGTGTTCCAAATGATTTCCAAAAAACTGTGACCAGAACAAAAAGCATGGAAAGCTAACCCACTTCTGACAGGAGGTGTCCGCAGCAAACACAGAAGGGAAGTAACACCTCCACTGAAGGTTTATGATACTTGAAAAGCCATATGTATTTTTGGAGCCTCAAATGAAGAGGTTACTGACCCTAGAGGTACAGTCCCAGAAACAAGCACACACTTTAAAAAAACCAACTATTCATGCCTATGAACCATGCTGAGCAAAGTTCTCCTTATTTCTCACTGGCGCTCTTAAAATGCTGAGTTTCTAGACAACTTAACTTGGTTTGCTATTTAAATAAAGTAAAGAAGAAACTCAAAAAAAATTACCCAAAAAGCATATTAAAAAGTATCTATGGTAGGGCTGGGCCTTCCCCTTTCTGTCTTTCTAAGTCCTGCCCATCCCCAAAGGCTCTGCTCAAATCTAACTGGTGCTGGAGGCCCGTGCTTCCCGAACCTCAACCATCCACTCACTATCTTCAACAAATCACCCACTTCATGTTTTTTGTTTTTAATATAATTTATTAACTTATTAGGCTGTGCAAGGTGTCAGCTGTAGCACATGAACTCAGCTGCAGCATGTGGGATCTAGTTCTCTAACCGGGGATAGAACCTGGGTCCCCTGCACTGGGAGCATGGAGTCTTCGTTACTAAACCACCAAGGAAGTCCTTCATGTTTCTTCTTTAATTTGCCCTTTTTAAAAATTATCAAATGGTTTCATTTTGAATGTGAACTTGTTAGTATTATAAGTGGAAAACATTACTGCCTGCCAGATCTTGACCGTGATAAAAAGAAAAACAAAACAAGGTTAGGAAATTCTAACTGATCTCTTGGCCCACTGCACTGTGAGCTGAAACCCTGTTCTCTCTGTTGAAAAAAAGGGAGATTAGCAAGAATCAGAAAGGTGTTTGGTCCTACGTACATAGTAGTTTATCTCTTGAGAGCATCACAAAGTTTGAAAGAGAACTAAAGAACAAATAACTCTCATAAGTAGCGATGAGTTTTATACCAGCACACACTGACCGCCTCATGAACGTGTCCTAGGCTCTGGGAAAATACTGCCCAAGGCGGTGGGGCCCTTTCCCTGAGCAACCATGTACACAGGGCACCTGCTCCCTGGCCGTTAGCTCTTTGGCTTTGTGGCAACTCTCAGGTTGTAGCCTGGTACTGTTAATTGGCTCCTTTATTTCACTGATTCGAAGACACGTATTTTCAACATTTTTAATATCTCGGCAGTTGGTGTATGACAAGTTAATCAGCAGTGTGCTTTCTTTCTTAATAGTATATAAAATAATGATGTGTCCTTACAAGCAATAGTGTCTTAGACCTGATGACATCTGGGCAATTTCTCAGGTACCTATATTGCAGTCCCCACGGCAGCGCAAATGTTCGATAACAAGTCGCCAGAGAATTCCAGGAGGTGCTGCCCATGATGAAGTGGGAGAGTACTGGGTTCCCCCTGATTTCAGCAGTGGCCCCCAAAATCATTCTCACCCCTTTGTGGCTAAGTAAGCTTCAGTTCTATTCTCCCCACTTTCTCCACCTCCATGGGGATTATCCACACCAAGCGTTCCCTGCTGATTCTATTAAAACCCACCAGACTGCCTACCCTCTTGCTTCCTTCCTCCACATTTCTGAACACTTTTCAGAAAGGTCATTTATTTTCTATTCACACAAACCACCCACCCCTCCAGCCAGCACCCACTGATACATGCTTTCTCCCCCGCCTGCAAATGCCAGGCCCGAAGCACGAGCAGCAAGCAGCGCTTGAGCGCCTGAACATGAGTCGTGAGAAGCTGGAAAGGGGGCATCTCATGGCTCACAGAGCCAAGTAAACACAGGCAACTGTGAGCATGGCCCACTTAGCTCTTCAATAGGCTACAAATTCATTTCTCACAAGAAAGAATCTGTTTCAAAAAGCCTAACTTTGACTGTGAGGGAGTTTCCAAAATTAATATTTTGGAATACATTTCTCTAGTGATTCAACTATATTTAACCCTTTAAGGGCGTTACACCTTGTGCACATATATTTATGCATTAGTACCTCATGTACATATGTGACCATGTCACATAAAATACTCCATAAAAGTCCCTATGGAGACGCATCTCAAACTCCTGGGCAGCAGAAGTGGACAAAAGCATGATTCCAAGTTCAGGCCACAGCTTGAATATCAAATTATTACATGAAAAGGCCAAGTGTTTTTGTGGCGAAAGCACCCGGATTCCTTAGAGGCAAAAAGGAAGCTCAGAAAGGGAGAATAAAGCCCCCAGGAAGATGACTCCGGGTGGGGGACGGACAGTTCTTTCTCTCCAAAAAGCCTAAAACACCCTGACGCCTCATGCCGCCTCCATCCTTCTGAATGACCTCCTTTTCCTTCCCTGCTTCTCTGGGAGCAACTCCACTCCTGGCGCCTTCATCTTTCATTAGGGTTTCCATCAAAGGTTCTCTGTTTTCATCAGAGATATAGACCTGATACACTCTTAAAGGGGCTACTAATAATCGCGGAGTTTACTGTGCTTTAAAGCAGTTAGGCAACCCACTCTAGTACTAGTACTCTTGCCTGGAAAATCCAATGGACGGAGGAGCCTGGAAGGCTGCAGTCCATGGGGTCGCTACGAGTCAGACACAACTGAACAACTTCACTTTCACTTTTCATTTTCACGCATTGGAGAAGGAAATGGTAACCCACTCCAGTGTTCTTGCCTGGAGAATCCCAGGGACGCAGGAGCCTGGTGGGCTGCTGTCTATCGGGTCGCACAGAGTCGGACACGACTGAAGCAACTTAGCAGCAGCAGCAGAGCAGCTAGACCACATTTTGATGGTGATGAGATGGTTACAGGTGATGACCTAAAGGATGTTTTCACTTTAAGGCTGTATGTTTATTTTCATACACATTGGGGGAAAATATGGCTAGGACTTGGGATATCATAGATATAACTGCTCAGGAAAAAAACTGATTTCAAGTGAACTTTTTTACAATTAAGAAAGTAATAGTTTAGGCAAACTCAAACTAGTGATTCTCCCTGCCCCCAAGGTCCCCCACCTCAGTGAATGGCACCACTGTTGTTCCAATGAAAACCTTGTAGTCTGTCTCAACTCTTCTTCCTCTGTCCCACACCCCACGCCTGATCTGCCAGCAAATCCTATCAGCTCTTCCCCGAAATGCAGTTAGAATCCAGCACTCCTCACCACCCCTCTGCCATCGCTGGCCAAGCCTCGGTCATCTCACAACTGGACGACCAAGAGCACCACACTTCCACTCTCGCCACTCAAATGCCTGCCTCTCTACGGAAGCCTCTTGCTCCTGCCACGCATCAGATCGCTTCATGTCTTGACTCAAACCTGAGAGCGTCACCTCACACTTAGCACAGAACCCAGAGCTCAGATGAGGATCCACAAGGCTCCCTCAGACGTCAAGCATCTACCACTCTCCCAACACACTCAATCCACTCCAGCCATGCTGGCCTCCTGATGCTCTTCAAACAGGAGAGCCTTTGCATCCCTGTTGCCTCATGCAGAAATACCCCCTCCTACATGGCCCGTGCATCTCATCAGCTGTCAATCTTCCCCGACCACTCTCTACAACAGGCCCTCCATCATCCTGTCTGTGAATCCTGCCTTTTCTTCCTCGTACCACTTCCTGTGTTATATCCTAGAAACTGTAATATCGTATAGTCTGTACTTATTGTTTCCTGTCTCCCTTACCAGAACATAAGCTTCATGAGGGCAGAGTTCCCTGCCCCTACCCAGTGCCTGCCACACAGGGAGTACTCGGTGACACTGGAGGAAAGGAAATGCGGCCTTCATTCAGAGCAGAACTGAAGGTGGAGGTTCATGGCTGGAGCATAACCACACCAGGTCAGGCATGTAACACATTCATTTAATACTAACAACGCTCCCAGGAGTACCCTCGGTTAAGGAAACCAAGGTTCAGGGAAGTTAAGTGAAAAATCAAGGTTCAGGGATGCTATGTGACTTGCCCAAGGCCATACAGGACTGGTGAGCTGTTTTATCAGGCTGTGAAGGGCCTGTGTTCTTTTGAAGCTACTTCAAAAGCTCATCTTCTCTTCGAAAGACCTTTCAAGGCACTACATCACCTGGGGACCAAAGGTGAAACTCCTCAGGACGACATTCCATGAAGCGCTCAGCTAATCTGTCAGCTAATCAGCACCCCCTCCCAGCACCATGTCAACAGGTCCCCAGCCCCTCCTACAAGCCTCCAAGGACCTGGTCAAATCAGGCCATCAGCAGCCCCTCTTCACACTGACAGGAGGGTGCCTTCATCACTGTCTTTGTGATACATGCTTCTCCACGCAGCACTGCAAATGCAGTAAGGGTGGACATCCGCCCTATTTATCTTCGTATCTCCAGGTCCAGTAACTACAGATCAGCATCCCTTATAGCCACCTGCCGAATGATGTTGTCTGAGCTCCTCTCAACAAGACTCAGGACAGTGGAGGGCAGGTCAAGCCTAGCATGCGTGCATGGACACTTGGACACCCTGTGAGCAAAGATGTCTTGAACCTCATTCGGGTGGGAGGGGCCTAACGTGGGCACGCCCACCATTCCTTTGCCTTTCATCACAATGCTATGTGGTTCAAGCTAACCAGCCAACTTTTTAAAAGAATGCACACCACCCAGGAACACATTCTGGAGCTAGCAAAGCTCGCCTCTGTCTAACCCGAGTCACTTGGGCTCCGTCACACGGAGAAGGGAGGAAAGCTGGGAGCCGCTCTCTTCGGCAAGCCACGTCAGCCTACAGTTACCGCTCCAGCACTTGCCACCATCCAGCCGGTATGTCTTCAGTGTTTACTACACTGGGGACATTTGCACAGGGGCCCTGGCCTCCTACAAAACAGAAGGCTAGGCCTACCTAACCAACTCAAGGGTGAGGCCAAACTGCCAGGCAGCAGGAAAATACAGGGGCAGCCAAAGCTGTGGAGGGGAAGAGAGCATTCCGCACCAGGGAAGGCTGAGCACTGGACCTGACTTCGAATGCTTTACAAACAACGTATTAAATGCCCACCCGGTGGAGGTAAGCAGTGGTGACACCCTTCACTGTGGATCATAAACCCCTCTCTTCACTTTCCACTAAGGAGGCAGTCAGGTCCACAGACAAATACAACAGACTGCCGTGTCTGAGAAGGACCCAGGTGACTGCCAACCTGCCCTGGCAAGTCAGGATAGGTCCACGGTGCCAATACGCACCATGGACGTGAACGTGTATCAGAAGGATGCAGAGGCTGGAAGACACCAGTGACAAGCCCACGAGGGTCCAGACTGAGAGGAGTGGAATCTCAAGACAACGCCCCCACTTCCCCCACATACTACCTACTCTTACCTAACACCTAAGGAAACTGAGGCCAATGGAGGAATAGTGAATTAGAGCCAGGGTCTGAACCCAGCCATTCCTTCCGTATAACCTAGAGGTTAAGAAAGTTTCTGGAATCAGAATCCCTGACTTCAATCCTGCCTCTGCCACTTACCAGCTGTGTGGCCTTGGGCAAAGGACCACCTCTCTGTGCCTCAGTTTCCTCATCTGTAAAACAGGAAGAAGTACAGTATCTATCTCACGGGGCTGATACGAAAATTAAACTTACAAATGTAAAGCGACTGGCACAACGCCTGGAATACAGTAAGCCATACACAACGGGCTGGTGTTGCTATGAACCG
>SJYV01019479.1:5850-17982 GCA_006410875.1 Neotragus pygmaeus
TAGTGGTCTGTGATGTCAGATCTCCACAAAGGGAAGAAATTTATAGTTGACTGCCTGCATTGGCTAGCTTCCAAGGAGAAGGTATAGGAGTAGAAGTAAGAGGTAATGTCTATGACTTTGTAGTGCATGGGGAAGGGTTACCTCATGTGCTTGACCCTTAGACTGGCCCTGCTGATGGTGGAGGAGTGCCGTAGCTTTATTAAGGTGAACTTGAAGAACAAGTTCTGAGACTGGATCTCTCCCCGGTTCAGCACCAAAAGGACACCTTCCCTCCAAGGCTCTGAGCTGTTCCACACAGAGCCCACACACAGGATGGGGAAGCCAATCTCCCCTTGAAACAAGACCAGGTCACTCTCAGGCCATATGTAAATTGAGGTTCCCTAAAAACATTTAGCTCAGTCCCCAAATACAACAATTTGAAAATAAATCCATTAATCAATCTAGAGAACAAATCTGAGGTCAAATTCAAGACATTGGCTCACACTAGAAAAAGGAAACCAACTGCAACAGCCAAGTAATGAAGCCATGGTAAGAGTCCATGGAGTTAGACTAGGCAAGAGGGTCCAAGCTGAATCTAAATCTCAGCATACAGGTAAAAATCACATCAGTATCAAGAGAACAGGTGTTCCTGTTCTGGAAAACATTCTGAATGAGAGATCAGAGTATTATCTTAAGAATCTAGTTAGATTTACTTAACTGAATAAATAGACTTTAAAAATAAATCAGAAGAGGGGATAACAAATTAAGAAATGCCTGCCTTTGTGGCTTTTTTTCTTATTTAAATTGTCTTTCTTGGTGGAGCAGATAAGATTGGGCAAATGTCTCCTATTTCCTGCAGTGACACAATTCTTCATAGATATCTTGTGTTTCTGCACTTCTGGTGAGCAAAAGCATTAACTGCCTTTGTTCCAAACTATTTTTATGAGGATGTTTGTACAGTTTACAGTCTTAAAAGATATAGTATCACCTTCTGGGACAAATAAACTTTACCATCATTTTTTTTTTAAGATTTTAATCCCCTAAGCCCAGGATTCCTCTCCTGTAAACAACCCACTCCATGCTCAGATATCACCTAACCTTCTTTATATTGCCATGTAAGAACTGCAAATCAGGAAACCAATGCAAGGAAACGTTGATACTCTGTCTTTTGTCTCTGATTCAGCAATTCATTGTATTTTTATAGCATACATGAAACTGTAGCATCTTCCAAGTAAGGTAAAATCTCAGACACTCACAGTTCCTAAGGGAATGCTCTGTAGTTGCCTGTAGTTGGGATCCATTTTACTCTTTTAGGGAATAATAATAATAATAATAATAAACAATAAAACAATGATAAAAGAAGCTAATATATTCTTAACATTTATTATATGGCTGATTGTTGGCTGTTGGTAAGGTAGTCTATCTGACTCCACTAGTGAACAAGACAAGATAGAATTTTGTAAACAATAGAAGAGGGGTTTGAATTAACTGCTTTTTGTTGTTTTCATGAGAATAACAACCACCAATAATTGAATAATTACTAAACGCCAGACCTTGTACTGATCAGTCATGTTATTGGTCATATCTCATTTGATCTTCACAGAAAGATCCCATGAGGTAAGTACTACCATTGTTTTCATTTTGAATTTGTAGAATTTGGGACTTAGAGAGTTAAATGGTCAGCCCAAGTTCTTATATTTGTTACGTAGCAAATATCTGATGAATGTCAATTTTATCAAGGTTGATGTAACTTACTGATTAGCCATTAATACCTATGTTCAAAGAATAGACTACTCTGATTTTGACTAGCAATTGTTTACTGCTACAGTTAAACTTTGTATCCAAGGCAAATTCCTCACTTTTCTTGCTCTAGTTCCATCCTTGGAAATAATCACCATTTAATAAATATTTGTTTACTGAAAAAAATAAGTGTAAAAAGAGCCTTGACACATTAGTTGCACTGGCTGACTCAATATATAATTGCTGCTGAATGAATGAATGAAGGGAGGGAGAAAGGAAAGAATAAAACATTTAATGAGTGTCAAGCACTGAGATTTGTTAGCCACTTAGTTGCCAAAACAACCCATTATACAGGTACACATTTTTAAGAAAGAACATGATCTTCTTTTTAACATCATGAGTGATAAATCAAGTTGAGATCATGTTTACTTTAACATAATATGAATGAAAAAGGGCACATCATCTCTGTAGTATTCTTCCCCCAAATCTATAACTCTAGTCCAATCATGAGAAGTCATCAGCCAAATTTCAAATCAACCATTTTACAAACTACCTTGCTCAGTATTCAAAAATATCAAAGTTATGAAAAACAAGGAAAGGCCTCCCCAAAATGGCACAAACTAGAGGAAACTAAGGAGACATGATGACTAATTAAAATGTGAAATCCTGTACTGCATCCTGAACAGAAAAAGAACATTGGTGGGTAGACTGGTGAAATTCAAGGAAATTCTCAATCTTAGCTTATAATAATGCACCAATGTCAGTTTCTTAGTTTTGATAAATTTACCATGGTTCTGTTACTGAACAGGTTTCTTGGTCTTCCTCAGCCAGTGAAATTTATTACAGGCCAGACAAGAATTCCAGGCAAGATTTTATTGGGGCCCCTGTAGCAGCAGAGGTGAGTGATAGCAAACAGGCCTCTTTGTTTATTTACTCTTTGAGAAAGAGGGGCAAGCCTGTCCCTGGGATGAGGGTAGATGTGTGTCCAGGGATTGGGCCAGAGGAAAGGCTTAGGTATTTTGCCCATCCCTTAGGTGGTATTGTGTGCAGGGGGCATGTGCAGCACCTTGCTTTTATTCCAGGCTCTTCAGAAGTGCAGTTGTTTTTTGTTGGTTGGTTGGTTGGTGTTGCTTTGGCAGGGGGAGGGTCTCTTTGTATCTTTTGTCCTGAACTTGCCCTAACTGCACATGCATGCAGTTATTTTTAGTGCCATATAGTTTCTTTGTATTTTGTTGCTCCAGGAGTGGTATGTCCAGGTGCAAGCGCTGCAACACTGCAGTAAAGGGTCCCAAGTGCCAATCTGTCTCATTTCTATAAGGTGTTAACATGAAAGGAAGCTGGGTAAAAGATATACAAGAACTTCCCCTACTATTTTTACCATTCTTCAGTAAATAAAATCATTTCAAAAATTTTAAAGTTAAAATAAGGAAGGGGAAGCCAATATAGGATCACTTTGCTAGCAATTAGAGATTTTCCAGAGAAAACCTCTGGAAAAGGTTCTGAAGAGAAATGAAAGGTGCATAAAACAACACACACAAAACAAAACACACACATCACAAGTCTGTCTGGGGCTATCAGGTTTCTGGACTACAAACTTTTTACAAAACAATGTTTTAAAGGCTCCTAGGCCTGCTACAATCTCTTTTCCCAGCTTTATAGTTGTCTTCATTGTGTTTATTCCTGCAGTGTTTTAAAGACAAAATCAAGTGGAAAAAACAGACAACATAGTGCAATCCTAACAAAGGCCTCCTTCCAACCCACTCCCAATGAATGTTATGTTCCCTAGCCTGTGAATGTTTATGCTGGCTTTCTGAGTTCTGAGAGGCATCAGCTCTTCATGAGAAAATTAAAGGTAGTTGGAAGAAAGAGGTACATTATAGACTCTCCCAATGAAGTGTCTTTTGCTGCATTTAAGACACTTTAGAAATTGAAGTTGTTGTAAGAGGTAATGTTCTGAAGAAAAATAAAAGGTTGGCCTGTAGCTGATATTCCACAGTAGCTGCATGGCCATCTGGTTTGATTTTGAATCACCCTAAGTGTTTTGCAGGAAAACGAAATACTGAAATCATTACATAGCTTTAAATTCCAAATCCATGTCAGCTTTGCCAAGTGCTGCCCCATCTATAGATGAGAACAGCATGCAGTCAGACTGGCTCAAGCCTGACTCAAGCTGTAACATATTTTCCTGTGTCTGTTATTGACAGTTCTCTTACCAAACTTGTTTTGTTAAATCGGCTTGCAACCTTTAATGTTGCTTATGTCTTTCATGGCACAGATCCTTTGAACAGGAAATTCTTACATAAGTAGCAGCCAAAACAGCATCAATTATTCTCCTCTTGGGGATTTAGTAAACAGGGACCCAACCTTCTAAAAACAGTTCCCAAAGTCTCAGCTTTCCGGTGGCTTTATGGGTGGCTGGAATGGTTTCCCATGGCTTCCTCTTCACCTCTGGTGTCCTTAGAATGAATACCAAGTATCAGCTCTTAATTTCCAAAGTGATTAGTTTTCAATCTCTTCTGTTTTTGAAAGGGCAAAGAGCAGCCCAACTTTTAGAGGTTCTGCATTTTGCATGGAAAGGCACTGCTGTGCCTACTTAAAGAAAAGCAGTTTGAATTGCCACATGAAATGGAAACCTTTAAACTTCATTTATACAAGACAGCAAGAAGTTTGCAGTTTTTAATGAGGGTCATTTTCCTTTTATCCACTAATTTTAATAAACTTATGAAAAGCTTCTCTTGCTGCTTCTGTCCTACTTCAAAGCCTCCTGTTAAATTTTTTCTACTTTTCACATTTAGATTTATAAAAAAAAAAAGGGGGGGTACTCTCCATGACCACCCTTCTATCTCCATTTAGTTCCTAGAAGTGCCAGTCTAGATTTCACACTAATCAGCAAATAGGCATCAAGTGACCCAGCTATGTTAAGACATTGAGCTCAGTTATGGGGATACCAAAACTTTAAAGTAGGAGTGAGGCATACTTAAGGATTAACAAAGAAAAAGAACTACCCACTGGGCTCATCGTGCTTCATTAGGGATTGCCAAACAGGATCAGTTTACAGGCTGAGGCATCATTTCTTATTCTAACAATGCACACGTGTGTAAAAGCCCTCAGAGAAAACAATGCTGCATAGAAATCCTTCAAGCCCAGACTTTAGCTGACTATACAGCTAGCTAAAAAATATTTTAGAAAAGCCTGAAGGAGTAGTAGCAAAGAACTTGAGCTTTATAGCCAAGCAGACCCAAGTTTTCATCCTGATTTGACACTTAACAGTTGTGTGATCGTAGACAAGTCAGCTAACCTTTCTGAGTTTGTTTCTTCATATAATCACTGTTATCCACATCATGATGTTTTTAGTAAAGAACAAATGAAGTAATTCATGTAAAGTATTTATGCTCTCTGGTATCTAATTCAGCTCACTTTTTTATTTTTTTAATTTTTTTATTTTTTTTTTACTTTATTCTAATTTACAATACTGTATTGGTTTTGCCATTCATCGAAATGAATCCACCACAGGTGTATACGAGCTCCCAATCCTGAAAATTAATGTTTTAGCTGTTAGTAACAGAATAATCATTTTAATGATTTGCCCAGTTTCAAATATAGACTTTAGCTATTGAGGCACAAATTAAATAATATGAGCAACTTTCAAGTGAATGATACTTTTCAGTTGAAGCTAGACCATATATATATACATGAAAATATATATAAAAGAAAGAGAATGTGATGAACAACTGTCTCATTACACTTCACAGTAACAGATATGAATTCACACTTGGCTTAACCACTTATTTTCCAGCAGTGTGGCTTTGAACAAATTATTCAAACTTTCTGAGCCTCGGTTTTCTCACCTAAAATATGAAAACAATATTTTTTCATAGTTTATAAGATAATACTGCATATGTAAACCATTTGGCATAAAGTCTAATAGAGCATAAACATGCAGTAAATATTGGTTCCCTATGCTTCCCTACATTATATCACCAGCCCAATCAATTCTTTTCCACTCTCTCTTTCCCTTCTCATCCCCAGACATTACAGTGGCATTAGGAATCTCACACTTAAAGGTTTCAGTTTATACATTTAATGGAAAAACATACATAGACTATATATACATAGTCTTACATAGACTACACACACAGGCACGCACGCACACACACACACACACACACACACACACTCTTTGTTCCTGGGGATTAACTTTTTTCAGAAGATTCAAATTGGTAAATTATACAAATTGCATTTCAGGAAGATCATTCAAATTTACCCCAATCACTAAAAGAGTTAGAGGTTAAAAGGTAAGTTTTCTAAATGTATATATATAATTTTCCTAGGCAAGTTTGTATTGTGATCTTACCTGGCTTCATTAACTAAAGAAAATTCAGAATATTCAGTGCTTAGATTGAAGAACACAGTAAATCATGAAGATTTATTGAGTTGGAAGGCAGAAACTCTACTTCTGCTTCATTGACTATGCTAAAACACTTGACTGCATGGATCACAAAAAAACTGTGCACAGTTATTAAGGGGATGGGAATACTAGGCCACCTTATCTGCTTCCTGAGAAATCTGTATGCAAGGCAAGAAACAATACTCAGAACTGGATGTGGAACAGTGGACTGGTTCCAAATTGGGAAAGGAGTACATATACTCTGTATATTGTCACCTTGCTTATTTAACTTATATGCAGAGTACATCATGCAAAATTCTGGGCTGGATGAAGCACAAGCTGGAATCAAGATTGCAGGGAGAAATGTTAATGACCTCAGATATGCAGATGACACCACCATTAGCTATTCATTAAAGAAATTTTCAAAATTTCACCAAATTACAAAAAATAGTGAAACATCATGGACATATAATCCAGCTTCAATAATTATTAANCAGGGAGAAATGTTAATGACCTCAGATATGCAGATGACACCACCATTAGCTATTCATTAAAGAAATTTTCAAAATTTCACCAAATTACAAAAAATAGTGAAACATCATGGACATATAATCCAGCTTCAATAATTATTAACATTTCACTATTCTTGTTCTATCTATCATAACTCCACCATTTTTTTCTGGCTAGAAATATCAAGAACATCAGACATGAAGATGACACCAGTCTTATGGCAGAAATCAAAGAGGAGCTAAAGGGTCTCTTGAAGGAGAAAGAGAGAGTGAAAAAGCTAGTTTAAAACTCAACAGTCAGAACACTAAGATCATGGCATCTGGTCCCATCATTTCATAGCAAATAGATGGGAAACAATGGAAAGTGTGATAAAATTTATTTTCTTGAGTTCCAAAATCACTGCAACAATGACTGCAGCCATGAAATTAAAAGATGCTTTCTTCTTGGAAGAAAATCTATGACAAACCTAGACAACCTTTCAAAAGCAGAGACATTACTTTGCCAACAAAGGTCCATATAGTCAAAGCTATGATTCTTCTAGTGATCATGTATGNCTGCAGCCATGAAATTAAAAGATGCTTTCTTCTTGGAAGAAAATCTATGACAAACCTAGACAACCTTTCAAAAGCAGAGACATTACTTTGCCAACAAAGGTCCATATAGTCAAAGCTATGATTCTTCTAGTGATCATGTATGGATGTGAGAGCTGGACCATAAAGAAAGCTGAGCACCAAAGAACTGATGCTTTTGAACCGTGATGTTGAAGACTCTTGAGAGTCCCTTGGACAGCAAGGAGATCAAACCAGTCAATCCTAAATGAAATCAGTCTTGAATATTCATTGAAACGACTGATGCTGAAGCTGAAGCTTCGATACTTTGGCCATCTGATGCGAAGAGCCAACTCATCGGAATAGACCCTGATGCTGGGAAAGATTGAAGGCAGGAGGAGAAAGGGATGACAGATGATGAGATGGCTGGATGGCATCACTGACTCAATGGATATTAGTTTGAGCAAGTTCCTGGAGTTGGTGATGAACAGGCAAGCCTAGTGTGCTGTGGCCAATGGGGTCGCAAAGAGTCAGACACAACTGAGTGACTGAACTGAACAGAACCAAACTTCCTCTTTGAGTCTCTTTGAGAATATGAGCTAAGCTAACAGACTAGCATGGTTCTATGGACATTATTTAAGCCCAGAGCTCACCTACAAATCATAGATGTATACTGATTCTGTGAAGATGGTGATACTGGGAGACAGTAAAATAACAAATTCTAATTCCAGTACTCTAATAGGAGATGCTTACTGCTCCCACTACTGCTTCTCTGCTTTTTTCCTTTCTTAGTTCCTCATAGATGAGTTCAATGGTAACTCAATTTGCAAATGTTAACCATGCCCAGCTTCTGAGCCAATTCAAATTAAAATATTAGTAGATTCAATCTCACCATTCAGTTTAGTTTAGATTTAGATCAGCCTCTCTGAGATCTAGTAGTCCAGTAAAGATTGCCAAAACTTCTGCATTTTCTCTCAAGTCATTTTCCTACCAACCAGAAATAAAATTCAGTAGTAGATAGAAACTATCTGCATGGATTGTGGAGCTAAACTGCCTGAGTTCATATCCTAACTCTGTCGATTACTGGGTGTGTGACTTGGGCAAATTATTTCACTTGCATGGTCTCCAGTTTCATCTATAAAATGTGCATAATGATAGTATCTATCTTATAAAGTTCTTGAGAGGATTAAAGGTGAGAAAGCTTGTAAAGTTCTTAGTGCTTGGCAAATAATAAGTACTTTATGTTCAGGCTAATTTTTTTTAATGTGAGACCCATTTCCTTGGGAAAATATTTCCACCTCTCCTTTTTCAATTTATTCCTCTTCTTTACACCTTTATCTTCATCCCCCACCCTATATTGATGTGGTTCACTAAGCTTCTGCCTAAGTTTCTACCACAGTCACTACTCTGAATCCTTACTCCATTACCTAACCTAGTATCTCATTCCTCTTCCAGGTTTGAGTAGACCTGGAAAGAAATATGAGATGATGACCACTGAGCTTCCCAGGTGGCGCTAGTGGTAAAGAACCCACCTGCCAATGCAGGAGACATAAGACACTTGGGTTCGATCCCTGCATCATGAAGATCCCTTGGAGGAGGGCATGGCAACCCATTCTAGTATTCTTACTTGGAGAATCCCATGGACAGAGGAGCCTGGCAGATAACAGTCCATGGAGTAGCAAAGAACTGGACATGACTGAAGTGACTTAGCACACACACATGAAAAGAAAAATATGATGACCACTGAACCACCTAACATCTCATCCTTCTGTAGCTATGTTCCACCAGAATNTGCTGGTCTGGCTGGGCTCTGTGCTGAGGATGAGGTGGTTCCTTGGCCGGCCTTGCTGGCTCCTTGCTGCAGGGGGTCACTTCCCTCTCTCCCCACTGGCCAGCCTTGACCAGAAGCCTCTGCTCTTGGACCCCGGTCTGGGCCCCCCAGACCTCGCTGCCCCTGCTGCGCGCTGCCTGTGTCTCCTGGAGGGATGGGGCCCAGCCTCCCCCTCAGCTCAGAGGGTTTTACAAGTGCTTAGAGCTTGCCAACATTTTTTCCTTAAGTACTCCTCAATTTTAGAAATTTAAACCACACCATATGTTATGGCCCAGGGGCCTGGGGGAGGTGGTCCAAGTGGTCTGGGGTTGACTGTTTTCCTATAATAAATTTTGTGCTGCCGGCCAGTTCCTTCCTGCAGTCACTCTCGCAGGAGCCTGTGTTCCTTCTCGGGGCTGCAGATGCCCCAGCAGCTGGGAGAGGAGCCATGTGGCTGAAGCCCCAGCTCTGGGCCTCCGAATGACCCCCAGGAAGGACCCTTGTCCCCAGACCCATATAGTCTTTACCTCCCACTCCAACTCAAGGTGCAACTCGTGTCTCGGCTCCAAGCATCGTTTTCCAAAGGATAGACGGGGCTTTCCTGGTGGCTCGGCAGTAAAGAATCCTCCTGCCAGTGCAGGAGACATGCGACCGATCCCTGGGGTGGGAAGATGCCCTGGAGGAGGGCATGGCAACCCACTGCAGAATTCTCGTCTGGAGAATCCCATGGGCCAAGGAGCCTGGCCGGCTCTAGTCCATGGGGTCGCACAGTTGGACATGACTCAGCAACTAAACAACAACAAACACTGATCATTTGAGAGGATCTGTGAAAAAAACCCGACTATCACCGACTCGATGGACATGAGCTTGAGTAGGAAGGCCTGGCATGCTGCAGTCCATGGGGTTGCAAAGAGTCGGACATGACTGAGCGACTGAACTGAACTGTGAAAAAAACACCTCTGTGGTCAGTTACTTGTGGACAAGACTTTTCGCCGCATCTCTCCCTTGTAAAGATTTACCCGGTGTGTGAGCACATTAAAGGCTCTTGAGAAGTCCTAAGGTAAAGAAACCAGCTCAACTGATAACAAAGCATTTCCCAGACTCCCCCCGCCCAACCTAATTTCACATCCTGCTGAATACATCTGGGGGCTGCAGAACGCCTCCAGGGGTCTTCACGACCTGGCCTCCAGCTTTTGCTCCCAGAACCCCCAGGCTGGGGGCTCCGGCCGCTCCCTCCCAGTCTCATCTTGACGTGCCCACTTGGTCACCTTTGTCCGAGCTGTACCCGGCAAGGCCTCCAACCTGGAAGGCGCTCCCCCGACTCTTCTTTCTCCTTCTGTGTCTGCTTCATCGCACAGAGCCTCCTCTGCCTCTGGTCAGAAGCCGTCGCTCCTACTTGCTGCTCGGCTGTGCTTGCAGGTCCCTGGGGTTGGTGCTTCCACAGCCCCAGAGGCTGGGTTCTGGGGACCCCGCCCCCTTACAGAGGGGTTGACAGCGCATCACCAGATGGGCCGAATGTGGCCTGACAAGAGCAGCAGTGGACAGCGCACAGGGAAGTGAGGAGGGCTGGGGGGACGCTGTCCTGCACCAGCCCGGGAGAGCACAGAAGTCTTCTGAAAGTTGATGCAGCTGAACCAAAGTCTCACGTGCTGATGAGGAAGCCAGGTAGAAATGAAAAGAAAGGAGAGGGGCCTTTCCCGTGCAAAGGCCCGGAGAAGGGGCTCTCACCTGGTGGGGGAGGCGGTTGGCAGAGTCTGGAGATCTTTTTGACTGACATGAATGGGGAATGTGCTCCTAGCATCTGATACACATGGTTCAGAGATACAGCTGAACGTCCTGCAATGCACAGGATGGCCCCCCACCTAGGGCCTGAAATGTCAGTAGCGTTGAGGGTGAGAGGCCTTCATGCGTAGAGGGGAATGGATGTGGGTTGGCAAGGAGGTCAGTGTTACAGAAGTGTCTCTCCCCAACCCCTAAGCTGAAGACGTCTATTGGCAGGCTTATTTCTAGTAGGGGGACAGGGACCCTCTGGGAGGCAGGGTCTGGAAAACCATGGTGGGGCTTTTGCACCATCCTAAGGGCAGTGGGGAGCCCTGAGGCCTCTGAAGGCCACGCGCAGCCCAGGTTGGTCTCTCTGCCCGTCGTGTAGCGGAGGAAGGGGAGGAGGAGGACTGAAGACAGGAGGCCATCCTGGGAGCTGCTGCCCTAGCTGTGGAAATCAAGAGACACCAGGGCCTTGGGAAATGGCAGGCAGAAAGAGCTCTCGGGGGATGACAGGTGTGGGAAGTCAGCAGAGGGGGCAAGGGGAGTCCATGCTTTCCACCTTGAGTCACTGAGAGATGTGTATAAGAGACAGGTGTCTGCTTCATCGCACAGAGCCTCCTCTGCCTCTGGTCAGAAGCCGTCGCTCCTACTTGCTGCTCGGCTGTGCTTGCAGGTCCCTGGGGTTGGTGCTTCCACAGCCCCAGAGGCTGGGTTCTGGGGACCCCGCCCCCTTACAGAGGGGTTGACAGCGCATCACCAGATGGGCCGAATGTGGCCTGACAAGAGCAGCAGTGGACAGCGCACAGGGAAGTGAGGAGGGCTGGGGGGACGCTGTCCTGTGCCAGCCCGGGAGAGCACAGAAGTCTTCTGAAAGTTGATGCAGCTGAACCAAAGTCTCACGTGCTGATGAGGAAGCCAGGTAGAAATGAAAAGAAAGGAGAGGGGCCTTTCCCGTGCAAAGGCCCGGAGAAGGGGCTCTCACCTGGTGGGGGAGGCGGTTGGCAGAGTCTGGAGATCTTTTTGACTGACATGAATGGGGAATGTGCTCCTAGCATCTGATACACATGGTTCAGAGATACAGCTGAACGTCCTGCAATGCACAGGATGGCCCCCCACCTAGGGCCTGAAATGTCAGTAGCGTTGAGGGTGAGAGGCCTTCATGCGTAGAGGGGAATGGATGTGGGTTGGCAAGGAGGTCAGTGTTACAGAAGTGTCTCTCCCCAACCCCTAAGCTGAAGACGTCTATTGGCAGGCTTATTTCTAGTAGGGGGACAGGGACCCTCTGGGAGGCAGGGTCTGGAAAACCATGGTGGGGCTTTTGCACCATCCTAAGGGCAGTGGGGAGCCCTGAGGCCTCTGAAGGCCACGCGCAGCCCAGGTTGGTCTCTCTGCCC
>SJYV01019485.1:0-18092 GCA_006410875.1 Neotragus pygmaeus
AAAAAAAAATCAATGATTTCCAAAGATTAAGAGAGAAAGCAGGATGACTAATAAGAGCACAGATTTTTAGGATAGTGAAAATACTCTATATAATACTATAATGGTCATTTATAAATTTATAATTTTGAAATTATAAACTAGTCCAAACCTATGGAATGCACATCACCTTATGTAAACTATGGACTTTGGGTTCATTATCAATGCAAGTTCATCAAGTGTAACAAATGTACCACTCTGGTGAAGCATGTCAATAATGGAAGAGGCCATGTATGTGGCTAGGAGACAAAGGGGTGCTCTATGGGAAATATCTGAATCTTATGCTCAATTTTGCTGTGAATCTAAAACTTTTCTAAAAAAATAAAGTCTATTGAAATACAGTGACAACACAGAAACAAATATTAACTTGGGTCCAGTTATATTTCAGTCATTGGGATAGATGCTGTGAGGGTCATGTGATGAACAAAATATAGTTCTGCCTTTTAAGAAGATGCCCATCACTCGTTTGGGTAGGTGCATAGGACAGAGGCATTGAAACAGATAAAGAATACTGTGATAGTTCTTGTTCAGCAAATATTCATATTCACTCTCCTCCCCTTCTCACTGTGAGTAGAGTGGACTTCCCTAACCAGTTGATCAGGGGGCTTGATCACCTAACTTGATTAAGCTATGAAATATGATGTGGATGTGATTTGAACAGAGACCTTAAAGGCATCTATATGTCTGGCTTCCTTTGCATCCAGTGATCTGCCACGAGACCATGCCCCAGGTCACCGCCGTTCTTTCAGTTTGGTGCATGGAGTAGACTTGAGCCCAATTTGTCATCTGTAGCCAGTCCTCATTAACCCTCATCATGAAGTAGGTCTGCCCAGCTAAGTCCACCCTACATCAGTTGAACCATTATTATGCTCAAGCATACCCTTGAGCATAAGCATAAAAGCTTACAGTTTTAAGCCACTGATTTTTTTTTTTTGCAGTGGTTTATTACACAAAAATTACACACTAACACAAACATCAAAAAAGCAGCACCTAATTGTAAGTATATATGTATAGTATATATATATATATTTATTTATTTATTTATCATATATATATATCAGAGCAGGCAATGGCACCCCACCCCAATCCCATGGACGGAGGAGCCTTGTAGGCTGCTGTCCATGGTGTCGTTAAGAGTCAGGCATGACTGAGCGACTTCACTTTCACTTTTCACTTTCATGCATTGGAGAAGGAAGTGGCAACCCACTCCAGTATTCTTGCTTGGAGAATCCCAGGGACAGAGGAGCCTAGTGGGCTGCCATCTCTGAGCTCGCACAGAGTCGGACACGATTGAAGCGATTTAGCATAGCAAATATATATATATTTACATGATCATAGTTAGCTTTGAAGAAAGATAGAAATTGAAGTGGAAAGATTTTGCATATACGAAGACAAAGGTCATTGCAGATGAAAGAAATCACATGAGCAAAGGCATGTAACTGGAAATGACGAGGTGATTTGTGGGTCCAATAAATACATCATTTTGGCTGCAGCAGCAGATTTTCATGTTTTCCTCATTTTGACATAAACAGCAAGGGTATTTTGAGATAAACTTGTGGAAAGACTTTGAATGTCAATCTGAGGACATTTGACATCATAGAGAGATTATTAATAAAGACTGAATGCTGGGGGCCAGTGTAAGGAACTCCACCCATGGCAAAGGTCATGAGGAAGGAAGTTTGGCATACGCATCACAATCAAGCCTCAGGAAATCCCCTGTTCCCGAGCATCTACCCCAAAACCAGAGTACTTTACCGGGGCCTCTCCCCCATAACCATTTCTCTCAGAGAAGGAGTTAACTTGCAGCTCCAAGTTAATAAAAATTCCTGGGCATGACAAGAGTGTTTCAACTTATGAACTCTGAAGGTTATCTAGCCTGCCTATATAGGTTCATCCAGCCACATGTGATTGTTTACAGCCCCCTAACCATGAGAGGTACGAGATGTTTTAGACTTACTAAAGGCAAATTCTTTGGGGAAGTTAGAAATTATTAGTATAGTGGGTTGGTTAGGAATTATATTGGTGAAGGGTTTTTGTGCCAATAATTACTGCTAATTCCCTGCCTTGGGTGTGACAAGGGTGTCACAGGTCAAACCTCTCTGCTGACAGACTAGCTTGTGTGACAACTTCTCAACCATAAACAGCACAGAGAGTTTTGGAGGATTTTGAAAGTCTTAATTAGCATAGGGCTTTTCTCATTATTGAGTCAATGATTGCCACCAGGCCTCCATATCCTTAGGCACCTGGGAATGTATTAATCAATGTATTTGGAGTATAGAAAAGGAGATATAGTAGTTTTTGATATTAGCAATACTAGACTTTTTGAGTTAATGAATTTTCTCTTTTGTTATAGACCACTGTACTTTGTTATAAATCACTGTGCCCTTGCTATGTAAAAATGTAACTTTATCACTATCTTAAGACTAAACAGATCTTAAGGGGAATATTGGTGAAAGGATTTTTATTTGTTGGAATGATGTTTGCTGCTAAATCTCCATATTCCCTGCCATTATAATAAATATAACTAGCATATAGGAGAAATAAGTATTAACCTTTAAGATTAATCATGTTAACCTTGGGTTAAATAAATTCCTTTCTTGATTGTAACTCACTACACCCTCACCCTATAGGAATGCAACTTTATTTGGAGGGTGGTGCCTGGTTTAAGAAAAAACACCCTTGGAAAAAATAAGTTTTTTGGTTATCAGAAAGAAAGGGTTGTAAANTAGATCTGAAGGGGAACATTGGTGAAAGGATTTTCATTTGTTGGGCTGATGTTTGCTGCTAAATCTCCATATTCCCTGCCCTTATAATGAATATAACTAGCATATAGGGGAAATAAATAGTAACCTTTAAGCATATAGGAGAAATAAGAATTAACCTTTAAGATTAATCATGTTAACCTTGGGTTAAATAAATTCCTTTCTTGATTGTAATTCACCCTATGGGAATGCAACTTTATTTGGAGGGTGGTGCCTGGTTTAAGAAAAAATACCTTTGTAAAAAACAAGTTTTATGGTTATCAGAAAGGAAGGGTTGTAAATGACAGCAGGCCTCATGGCCAGATGATGTAAAACCCCTAAGAACTTTTTTTGTGTAAAGCACCTGATTTTGATAAAGTTCAGGACTGCTGACCCCCAAGTGACTCTGTATTCATCCCTATATGTAACAAAAGGTACATAAGAAAACCTGAAAAATAAAGAAATGGGATCACTTCCTGGAAAGACTGACTCCCCTATGTCGTTCTTTCTTGCTCCCCATTTTTCTGGCTGAATTCTCATCTGGAACATGGATGCTACTCCACATAAACCAAGTTATTCAGACTCTTTTTCTCCACTAATTTTCCTACTACGCTATCCATTTCTAATCTCTCTCTATATATATATGTTATTAAATATGTGTTTTTCCAAGGACGCTGACTCCATCCCCACTTTCGAGTCACCCTGGATCCACCGGGGCTGGACCCCAGCAACTGAAGCTGTTTTGTTATGTGAGATTGAGCAGGCAACTTCAAGCAGAAGATCTTTGCCTATTGTCCTGCTGATCCTGCTCACTGCGCCAATTGTATTGCAGTTCATGCTGTTCACACTGAACCCATGGTAGGCAAGGCATGAGCTAAGAGGCTGGAAGAAGACACCAGGACTCATAGGAACTGTAGACAAGTTTATTATTTCCTGGCTGACACAGCAACCATAGGAGTAGACATAATATACTATTTCCTTTCATGGCTGATCCGATGGATGCAGCCATGATGTGGTAGTAAATGCCCCTGATTTTTAGGTAGCACTCATATATCCCTACAGCACAAAGCAGCTCGTGACCAAGCGAGTACCTTGTGAGGGGCATGCACAGTGCTATAAATGATCTCAGCTCTTACATACTCATTATTTACAAAACGTGGAGCAATAAAGTCTAAACAGTCCATCTTGGCTAATTTGCTCTCTCCTCACATCCAGGTATTAGAAACAGGAGTTACAAGAAATTCTTATGGAAAGTGATTTCTGAAAGGAGAGGAAATAAAGTCTTTTATACATAATGAAATAAGTTTGGGTAAGACAGCCTAACCTGCTGTGTTGTATTTATATAAAGAGGGGAGACACAGTATAGTTCTAATGAAGACACTTTCAAGGTTAAGATGAACACTGAAAGACATAGATCTATAAAGGAGGATGAATTAAACATCAGTCTATTAAAGGCCAAAACAAGATAAAAACCCACTTGTTAGTGATAAAAAGAGGGGCCAGGAGTGGTAGTAGAGTGAGATACCTTGAGGCTGGATTTTCCTTTGATGTTCTCAGAGCTACAAGAACCACTGTATGCAAAACAATGTGCCCCCTAACTGAAAGAAATCATCTCCAATAAGTCTTGGTATTAAAATCTTAATTCCTTTTGCAATAAACTCCCTAATCTTATAGTGAAAAAATAAGTGAAGTTCAGGGACAGTTTGAGGCAGGATTTCAGTAGAGACACAAAGGACTAAAGTTTGCAATTGTGAAAGAATCTCAATCTGTCAGTCAGAGGAAGGTAAGAAAGGGCATTTTAAGCAGAGTTCTTTCCTGGGGGAAACCGCCTGGAAAAAAAGATGACCAGCACCTAAGGGAATATGAGATGGGTCTAAAAGAAGTCAGGCAAAAGAAGATAAAATAAATTTCACATGCACTGTTTCTTATTGCCACTTCCTCTTTGTATAGTTGCTATGGGAACGATATTCCAGAAGCTCTCAAAGACTGTGTCTATCTAATGCAAAGTGATCAAGCATTTGGGCTGAAACGACCAGTCAGTTTAATCCAACTGGTTTGATTGATTTACTTCCACTCATGTTCTCGCTCACCTCCAGCCAAATTAAGTAGTTACTTAACTGAATTCAGTAGCATCTTTCAGAAATAAAATTGGTTTACCTGTTGTATATATTTATGTTCTAGAATATGCCTTCTCCTACTAGGGCCCCATGAGTTCTGAGATCACAAGCAGCAACAAAAAGGCATGGAGAGAGTCCATGAAGACAGGAAAGGACTAAATGAATAATTCATACACCCATGACAGAAATCTAGGCACACTCACAAACTGAGGAGCAGGGAAAAGCAATGTATCAGAGGTCAAGTAGCCAAGCAGAAAATAATCAAGAGAGAACAGCTGCCTGAGGCAAGCAGAATCCAGACAGGGATGGAGCTACCAGCATTCAAAGGAGATCTGGGCCCTGAGGTTATCCTATCCAATTTAGAGGCTGTTTATCAAGCCACTGCCTAGGCTGTTGCCAAATGAGGACCTATCCTAATATCCTAAGATCCCCTTCTGCCATCTTCCTGCTGTGTATAGTCAATCCTCTCTGAGTTTAACCACACATCAGTAGCCTGCATCTTCCACTGGTCCTGACTTGACTTGGGTCATGCTTTTGAACAGGTGATGCAGTCACAGCTACTCATTTCCATCAGATCCCCCCAGGCTAGTACCTGTGCATTTTTTATGAGTTTGCACCAAATAATTATTCCTTTCCATTCTACACTACGTCTACCCAATAGGCAGGACAAAACTTCTCACACTTAATGCATATCTGTTGTCTGCCTAATGCTCAGTCTATCTTCTCCAGGACCAGAAGCCTAGGGCAACCAGGAATCAGAACACCATCTGTAGTCTAGTCAGTGTTGGTATTTTACAACTTTTTTTTTTGAAAATAAAAGGAATAACTACATATAAGGCACTAAAAGAAAGAAAGTGAAATTGCTCAATCATGTCTGACTCTGTGACCCCATGGACTGTAGTCTACCAGGCTCCTCAGTCCATGGAATTTTCCAGGCAAGAGTACTGGAGTGAGTTGCCATTTCCTTCTCCAGGAGATTTTCCTGATCCAGGGATCAAACCTGGGTCTCCCACATTGCAGGCAGACGCTTTACTGTCTGAGCCTCCAGGGAAGCCCATATAAGACACTGCTGCTGCTGCTGCTGCTGCTAAGTCGCTTCAGTCATGTCCAACTCTGTGCAACCCCGTAGATGGCAGCCCACCAGGGTCTCCCATCCCTGGGATTCTCCAGGCAAGAACACTGGAGTGGGTTGCCATTTCCTTTTCCAATGCATGAAAGGGAAAAGTGAAAGTGAAGTCGCTCAGTCCTGTCCGACCCTCAGCGACCCCGTGGACTGCAGCCTTCCAGGCTCCTCCATCCATGGGATTTTCCAGGCAAGAGTACTGGAGTGGGGTGCCATTGCCTTCTCCAATACAAGACACTAGAGAGAGCCAAATATATCAAACCAGTATTCACCTAGGTGTTTCTTGGTGGGAAATACTGAAGACTTGTAATGATGAATCTTTCATGAGCACAGCTGGCTTTTGACATTATGAAGCAGGCTTAGGGCTCTTTTTTTCTTGTACATTGTCCAGCACCTTAGTTGGCAGGCCCCCCGCTCTCCCTAACTCTGAGCCACTTCAGATGCCTGTAACCAAATGCCTTGAGACCCAACAGGTTCATGCCACCACTGCCACATTTCTTTATCAAACAGACTGCCCCTGTGTCCCACTCTTGAGACAGGACCCTTCAGGGAAATGTGTGATGATTGAGAAATTAGGTAAACCACTTAGCCTTAAATAAATTACTCCATAAGTGCACCTTTTATTTAAGTTGTGGGAAATACCTCAGAAAAGAAAATCAGAGATTGTCAAAGATGATATCCCTAATGAGTTAGATTTGAGAATTATGTCTGTATTTGAAAAAACTGTGGTTGCTATTCTCTAGAAACTAAAATATGGTACTTTTTTCTAAGAAAAATCAGATTAATTACATCTGACCCTTGAATAACATGGGTTTGAAATGTATGAGTCCATTTACATGCAGATGTTTTTCAATAAACATTGGCAACTTTTTTGGATATTTGCAACAATTTGCAAAAGACTTGCAGATGAACCATGTAGCTCAGAAATATTGAAAATACTAAGGAAAAGTTAGATATACCATAAAACACATATGAATGCATAAAATATAGGTAGATAGTTTATCTTCAATACTATCATAAATATACACAAATTTATTACAAAAAGTTAAAATTTATCAAAACATGCCCCCACACTTAGACTCAGTGCCATTCATAGTCAAGAAAAATGTAAAGAGGCAATACTAAACATATAAGCATAAAATTAGTTGGTAAATGCAATGTACCAGTGTAATAATTTCACAGCCACCTCCTATTGTTATCCCAGTGAGCTCAAGTGTTCTGAGTATTCATTTAAAATGTCGTGTGACACTAATCATCTCCATGTGATCAGCTTGTCTTTCCAGGAAATTGCATATCACAGTGAAAAGTGAACACTCATGGTTCTTGCATATTTTTCATGTTTAGTGTGATACTGTAAACCCTGAGTAACATTATGGAACCCATACTGAGTGCTAGTGATACTGCCTTTGCTTCCAAGAAGCAAAGAGAAGTCATGACAATACAAGAAACAGTTGAATTACTTTATATGTACCATAGATTGAGATCTGCAGCTGCAGGTGTCCACTGTTTTGAGGTAAACGAATTCAGCCAAAGAATCACTGTTAAAAAAAAAAAAAGAAAAAGGAAATCTCTGAAGCCAGTGCCACAGCTATGCTAGGAGGCATGAAACCCTTGTACTTTTTGTGAAATATCTTTTTATCTTATATTGAAAATGCAGTTTTTATGTGTGTTCAAGATTGGTATAGATAGGAAAGTCATACCTACACACTCTAATATGATTTGAGAAAAAAATGAAGTCATTATATGATAACTTAAATCAAGAGCAAGGTGAAGAACTAAAGCTCACCTTTCTCATTGGAATTTAATTCCAGTAAAGGATAGCATGATAATTTTAGAAAGAGGTTTGGCTTTAAAAAATGGCAAGATAACAGACTAACCTTAGAGTAGCAGCTTCTGCCAGCTAAGAGTCAGTGGATGGGTACCCAGGCATTATTAGGAAAATCATTGTGAAGAAGGGATAAAAGCCTGAACTGATTTTTAACACAGATGGACGTGCCCTATTCTAGGTTAAAAAAAAAAAAAAAAAAAAGGTGCCACAAAGGACATGTATTAGTAAGAAAGAGAAGTGAGTACCAGTTTTTCAAACAGGAANCCTGAACTGATTTTTAACACAGATGGACGTGCCCTATTCTAGGTTAAAAAAAAAAAAAAAAAAAAGGTGCCACAAAGGACATGTATTAGTAAGAAAGAGAAGTGAGTACCAGTTTTTCAAACAGGAAGAGATAGGCTAACTCTACTGTTTTGTGAAAATGCAGTTTGGTTTATGATCAGGAATGCCCTTTTCTATAGAGCTGTTAACCCCCAAGCCTTTAAGGGAAAATATAAATACCAGGTGCCAGTCTTTGGTTGTACAACAAGAAGGCCGAGACAATGAGAACTGCTTTTCTGGATTGGTTCCATCAGTGCTTTGTCCCTGAAGTCAGGAAGTAACTTGCCAGTAAGGGACTGCCTTTCAAGCTATTCTGATATTGGACAATGGCCCTGGTCACCCAAAACCCCATGAGCTCAACACTTAAGACTTCAAAGTGGTCTGCTTGACCCCAAAACACAATGTCTCTAATTCAGACTTTAGATTCAGGTGACAATAAGGCCTTTAAGGCTCATTACACATGGTACAGAATAGAAAGGATTGTCAACGCTCTAGCAGAGAACCCCTCTAGAGACAATATCATAAAAACCGGAAAGTATTACACCATTGAAGATACTATTGTTGTTACAGAAAAAGTCATAAAAGCCATCAAGCCTGAAACAATAAATTCCTGCTTGAGCAAATCATGTCTGGATATCGTCTGTGACTTCACAGGATTTATTACAGAGGCAATCAAGGAAATCATGAAAGGGGATTGTGGATATGGCAAAGGTAGGGATTGAAGGGTTGCAAGATACAAATCTTGGAGATATTCAAGGGCTAATAGACACTGCACCAGAAGAATTAACCGAAGACCATCTGTTGGAGATGCATGCTTCTGAACTAGTTCTATATTATAAGGAAGAAGACATAGAACATTGTGTGCCAGGCTTGTATTGAAATGGATAGCCTATCCTTACATAAACACAAGGTGAGTTATATTTAATGAAGAAATAGCAGTGTGTTAGTTTGCTTACGGTTTTATAACTTTGCTTTCAAAATATTACATTGTGGTACAGTAGGTCGCAAAGAGTTGCACACGACTTATCAACTGAACAGCAACAGTAGAAAACTGTATATCAGATTATCATCACAGGTAAATGGCTTTTCAAGAAATATAACAGTTTCTAATACTATATTAGGAATATGACTGCAATACTGTATGCCATAAAAATTTTATAAACATTCATTAGTGTACAGGATAAGCTACCAGGAAGCAATTGCATTGATTAGGCATAGAGCAATCATATTATGCTTCCCCATCATCAATGCATGAATCATAGTTGTAAATAAATATAAATTTATTTTGTTATGTTTTCTGTTTTGAGGTCTAGTGTAATATGCATTTTCAACAACAAGGAGGTTAGGACCCCTAATTCCTGAATTGTTGAAGGGTCAACTGTACAAGTACTAAAAAAGGCAAAGATGTCGATGATAAATAATATCTATTATGGTACTGAATTTCTAAAAATCCCTTCATATATAGCATCTCCTTGATTTCTACTTGATCCTAGGAGGTGTATTTGACTTTACAGCTGAGACTCAGAGACATTAAATCCCTAACCTGGACTTTTTGATTCCAAACCTCATTCTCTTTTTGCTACCTTTTCTTGGAAACCCTTATCCCCTAAATGTATATTTTCTGGTTGTTCCAGTTGGTGTTTTATTTTTTTAATTGTTTAGTTTTTATTTCATAATCATAAATTTAACTTTGCAATCCAGCTAAACTTGGAGGGGGNCTGAGATGACAAAATCCACCTCGGTGACTCTCCGACTGAGAGTCTTTTGTCATGAAATCAAAGGCCCTACATCAAGCTGGTCGGGGATAGAGTTCAGACTTTCCCATTTAAAGCTTTCCAGGGGATTCTAATGGGATTCCCGCATTGAGAAACACTGATCTCTATGGTACTCAACTCACATAGGAAGGGCCTCCTGAATGCTATGTCGTTAACATTATTATTGATGTCACTATGTTATTGTCCCATCCATTCACCTACTCATTCATGTGGCCCGAGGCAGACATCAGTGACAAGTTGGGGTAAATTCTCTTCTTTCCACATCCACCCCTGAAAATCTCAAGCATCAGGCGCCACTGTGGGGAACAACAAATAATTGATTAAGGGGAAAAAACGTGTAGAACTTCTCAGAAGTAGCACCTGCTGTGTCTGTTTAATTCCAGCTCGAACAAGCCCTTCCTCTGAGATCCCAGTAAATGGAACAAAACCTCCAACTACCAGAGGAGCAGGCATGGGGTCTCCATCCTAAGATGTGAGCCCATCGAGAAGGGGGAGGGACTGTTCTAATTATGGCCACAGCTCTTCCAAGCAAGCTTCCCGTGAGCTCACCTCCAGCAGATTGAGTTAACAACGGAGATGTGTACTTTCCTGGAGTCAAGGGCTGCGTCCGGGTCCTTCTGATTTAGGACTGTATCCGTGGACATTTATTCCCTGCAGAAGCCGAGGACACGCTGTAACTCTGAAATCATGAGGATATATGTGCATTAACAAGGACACGTGCCCGGCCTNACTTTCCTGGAGTCAAGGGCTGCGTCCGGGTCCTTCTGATTTAGGACTGTATCCGTGGACATTTATTCCCTGCAGAAGCCGAGGACACGCTGTAACTCTGAAATCATGAGGATATATGTGCATTAACAAGGACACGTGCCCGGCCTCAGGGACTGTGTCCTTCATTTGTTGTTACTGCTGTTCAGTCGTTCAGTCGTGTCTGACTCTTTGCGACTCCATGGACTGCAGCACGCCAGGCTTCCCTATCCTTCAGTATCTCCCAGAGTTTGCTCCAACTCATGTCCATTGAGTCAGTGATGCCATCCAACCATCTCATCTTCTGTCGCCCCCTTCTCCTCCAGCCCTCAATCTTTCCCAGCATCAGGGTCTTTTCCAATGACTTGGCTCTTTGCATCAAATAGCCAGAGTATTAGAGCTCCAGCTTCAGCATCAGTCCTTCCAATGAATATCCAGGGTTTATCTCCTTTCTGATGGACTGGTTAGATCTCCTTGAAGTCCAAGAGACTCTCAAGAGTCTTCTCCAGCACCACAGCTTAAAAGCCTCAATCGTCTGGCACTCAGTCTTCTTTGTGATCCAACTCTCACATCCGTACATGACTACCAGAAAGACCATAGCTTTGACTATAGCTTTGACCATAGCTTTTTAATATGCTGTCTATGTTTGTCATAGCTTTCTTCCAAAAAGCAAGTGTATTTTAATTTCATGGCTATAGTCACATCTGCAGTGATTTTGGAGCCCAAGAAAATAAAGTCTGTCACTGTTTCCAATTTTCCCCATCTATTTGCCATGAAGTCATGGGACCAGATGCCATGGTCTTCATTTTATGAATGTTGTGTCTTAAGCCAGCTTTTTTACTCTCCTCTTTCACCTTCATCAAGAGTCTCTTTAGTTCCCCTTTGCTTTCTGCCATAAGGGTGGTATCCTCTGCATATCTGAGGTTATTGATATTTCTCCCAGCAATCTTGATTCCAGTTTTTGATTCAGGCAGCCCAGCATTTTGCATGATGTGCTCTGCATATAAGTTAAATAAACAGGGTANCTGCCATAAGGGTGGTATCCTCTGCATATCTGAGGTTATTGATATTTCTCCCAGCAATCTTGATTCCAGTTTGTGATTCATGCAGCCCAGCATTTTGCATGATGTGCTCTGCATATAAGTTAAATAAACAGGGTAACAATATACAGCCTTGATGTACTTCTTTCCCGATTTTGAACCAGACCATTGTTCAATGTCCAGTTCTCACTGTTGCTTCTTGACCTGCATACAGCTTTCTCAAGAAGCCCGTAAGGTGGTTTGGTATTCTCATCTCTTTAAGAATTTTCCAGTTTGTTGTGACCCACACAGTCAAAGGGTTTTAACATAGTCAATGAAACAGAAGTAAATGTTTTCTGGAATTTCCTTGCTCTTTCTATGATCCAGTGGATGCTGGCACTTTGATCTCTGGTTCCTTTGCCCTCTCTAAATCCAGTTTGTACATCTGGAAATTCTCAGTTCACTTACTGTTGAAGTCTAGCTTGCAGGATTTTGAGCATTACCTTGCTAGCATGTGAAATGATTGCAAATATATGGTAATTTGAACAGTCTTTGGCATTGCCCTTCTTTGGGATTGAAATGAAAACTGACCTTTTCCCTTCCTGTGGCCACTGCTGAGTTTTCCAAATTTGCTGGCATATTGAGTGCNGCAATCCAGCTAAACTTGGAGGGGGATAAGGAAAATATGGAACCCAAAGAACTGTAGTGAGAGCACAAAAATTCCAGGATATTTCGAGCAGATGGGGTGAAGGGGTACTCTCCTGGGCTACAGAAGGAATGGTCTGGTGGTTAGGTAAAACACAAGTCAAATTTATTAGATTTGTCCACAGTCAGCAATGGTGATCTTCTTGCTGGTCTTACCATTCCTGGACCCAAAGCGCTCCATGGCTTCCACAATATTCATGCCCTCTTTCACTTTGCCAAAGACCACATGTTTGCCATCCAACCACTCAGTCTTGGCAGTGCAGATGAAAAACTGGGAACCGTTTGTGTTGGGGCCAGCATTTGCCATGGACAAGATGCCAGGACCTGTATGCTTCAGAATGAAATTCTCATCATCAAATTTCTCGCCATAGATGGACTTGCCACCAGTACCATTATGGCGTGTGAAGTCACCACCCTGGCACATAAATCCCGGAATTATTCTGTGAAAGCAGGAACCTTTATAACCAAATCCTTTCTCTCCAGTGCTCAGAGCACGAAAGTTTTCTGCTGTCTTTGGAACTTTGTCTGCAAACAGCTCAAAANGTACCATTATAGCGTGTGAAGTCACCATCCTGGCACATAAATCCCGGAATTATTCTGTGAAAGCAGGAACCTTTATAACCAAATCCTTTCTCTCCAGTGCTCAGAGCATGAAAGTTTTCTGCTGTCTTTGGAACTTTGTCTGAAAACAGCTCAAAAGAGACATGGCCCAAGGGCTCGCCGTCGACAGTGACGTCGAATAACACAGTGGGGTTGACCATGGCTAGACAGCAGGGGAGACTCCGGGGTGGCGGCATCTGCAAGGCCCAGTTGGTGTTTTAATAGCAATCATTTTCTTCTTTTATTTTGCACATAACTGACAAACTCTGAACTTAAGAATTGACTTTTGCCTCACTTTCTAAATAATAAGTTTAATAAATTGGCAAATCTAATTTAATAAATAAACATTTAAATTTATTATTAAGAGCTTCAGCAGATTGACAAAGACGTACTATATGATCTCATCTTATTGTAAAGTGACAAAAAATAAAAACTGACTCGTAGAGAAAATGAATAGATTGTTGTTTGCTAAGGGAATTGGGCAAGGGAATGGGGAGGTGGGTGAAGGTGATCAAAGGGGACATATTTCCAGTTGTAAGATAGTTCACTTGACATGTAATGTATAGCATTGTGTTTACAGTTGACAGTAATATATATTTGAAAGTTGCTAAGAAAGTAGATCTTATAAGTTCTCACCACACATAAAAAATAACTGTAACTATAAGAGTAATGAATGTGTGAATATTTCACATTATATGTATATATCAACTCATTACATTGTATATCTTAAAATTTAAAGAATGCTTTATGTCAATTATATCTCAATAAATTAAGTTTTCAGGAGATTGTAGAAATACAAATTTGCTTAAATTTTATATTAAACATGCTGAATTTCCTGTCATAAATAAATAATAAGTAATATCCTATAGTTTTTCTTCTTATTAATAAAACATTTTCCCTGTTTACTTTTCTTAGGAAAATTACTTAAAAACTCTGTGTATTTCCCCAAGTATGAGACCAAATCTCAAATTTCAAAATAAATATTCACAGCATGGTGAACCAATTTGAATCAATAATCACAAGTGAGATTATCAAATTCTTTTTCAAAATGTGACTAGACTTATGGATTTAGGGCTTTAATTACTTTGACCTACTGCAAGGTTGTCTTTAGGGATTTTCTTGTGTGTGTGTCTGCACATATATATGTATGCATGCATATACGGAAGCACTTACCGAGGGGATGATAAAGGAGTGGTGATTCGGAGAGTGAGGCATTTGGGGAAACATCACTCTGTTTCTCCACTGATTAGACATGCTCTAATGATTGCTAGGTTTGATTGTTTCTATTTCACATTAGCATAACCCAATAATGATGGTAATTTTAAGAATTTAATTTGGCAGAAGACTGATTCATAATTTGCTCCAATCACATGATATTTTCACACAAAAACAACTAATAATAACAGTGGAGATGTTATAACTTAAAAGCCAATGTCCCCTCAAGTAGAACCACTCTAGTACTCTTGCCTGGCAAATCCCATGGATGGGGGAGCCTGGTGGGCTGCAGTCCATGGGGTCACTAGGGTTGGAAACGACTGAGCGACTTCACTTTCACCTTTCACTTTCATGCATTGAAGAAGGAAATGGCAACCCACTCCAGTATTCTTGCCTGGAGAATCCCAGAGACAGGGGAGCCTGGTGGGCTGATGTCTCTGGGGTTGCACAGAGTCGGACATGACTGAAGCAACTTAGCAGCAGTAGCAGCAGCCCAAGTNAAGGAAATGGCAACCCACTCCAGTATTCTTGCCTGGAGAATCCCAGAGACAGGGGAGCCTGGTGGGCTGATGTCTCTGGGGTTGCACAGAGTCGGACATGACTGAAGCAACTTAGCAGCAGTAGCAGCAGCCCAAGTAGAATGCATTTCTCCATTAATTTTCATAATGATCTCATTATGACTAGAGTAGGACATAGCCTAAATACCTAATTGAATGATAGGTGACAACAGTGCCAACTAGGTTGAATGTGTTATGTAAATGACATTGTCTTCTGCAGGACGGGGGGATATGAATTTTATTGCTATGAGCAAAACATCACCTCTACTGACTTCTTCAGGGCTGAATGCCAGAAAATAGATCTTCAGGGACTACAGAGGAAGGAACTCTACAATTCCACTTAGGATAAATACCGAGAAACTTATGACCAAAAATTTTAGTAACTAATGCTCCACCACAAGCAAGAAACATTTAGAATTTCCTTCTAAAAAAATTGGAAAAATAAATTGCTCCATGAACAGAAATACATACTGTACAATAAAGCAGTTTCAATCCTGGGGACTTTTAATGCATTGATTTGACTATATGGCATGGTCTAATAAACTTGCAGATTAAAATGACACTAAAATAGGTATTGAGTGGGTGGGCACAGACTTATTGTCAGTGGGGACTGAGATTCAGCCTATCTGTAAATTAAGATTTGAAAGTTGATGGGTAATTCTGCCATATATTCTTAGACAAGGAAAGGTAGAGAAAAGAGGAAGAGGGTATTACACTTCCTCTTTCCTCAGTCAAGATCGTAGCCTTGAATATGGCCCTGTCCACATGCTTACATGGATGCAATCAAGATGGTCTTGATTCCAAGACACCCAGAGAAATAAGAGACAGGACCATCTACCCCCCTCAGTTATGTGCAGGAGGAGGAGAAAGGAATATGAGTGAGCCCAGAGCGCTGGAGGATGAAAGGAACAAGGCATAAATGAGAGACCACCCTCTCTTCCTTGGATGCTTCTTCCCGTCCTCAGCTTCAGTGGCCATTTTTGGCCAGTCTCCACCTCTGAGACCTTGAGGAAATAAGGAACAACTACACATCATCTTCAGATTGGGATTTCTATGTCCTGAGTTACCCTGAAATATAAACTGTCTTTTGTCCTGATGACTCACCTGATGACTTTACACAGGACCCAAACTCTTAACACCTCGTAGTAGAGTATTTGAGATGATGAGAGGATTGCCAGTATGGTCTGGGACAGAGATATCATCCTGAGAAATCAGTGCTCTTCCAATGTATTTTCAGTACAACTTAATTCCTACCATGTGCTAAGTGTTATAAGAGATTTAGAGTAAATAAGACTATTCATACCTTCCAAGCATTCATAGTCTCCTAAGGGAATGAGACAAGTTTTTAACAATATTTGAATTGAGACATAAGCTAAGTGCAATAGGAGAGGTACCCACAAAATACACGCTTTGGGATTGAAGGGATGGATGAACATCAAGGGGAGAGAGAGAGAGAGAGCATCATGCAATTTCATGGTTAACTCTTTGGCCCAAGACACAGTTTCTCAAGTTCAGCATTGCTGTCATTTTGGCTGGATAGTTCTTTGCTATGGACACTGCCTTGTGTACTGTAGGATGTTTAGCAACATCCTTGACATCAACCCACCGATGCCAGTAGCACTGCCCTCTTCATTTGTGATTAAAAAGATGTCTCTAGATATTGCTAAATGTCCTTCAGAGGGCAAAACACCCCAGTGAGAGCCACTTGACTCTCATCTTGGAAGAATGTAACTGGTTCTCTGTACATTAATTTGAACAATGTCTGGGCAGGGTTTTCTCTAAATCCACCTTAACCTGTTCCATCCTGTCAGGGATAAGTGCAGAGGGATGTCACAGCACTGACAGAGATGGGATCCTTGCAGAAGTGATGTTTCTATTACTTCTTAGAAAATCAGTTGACCATCTGTTCAAAAAATATGTGTTATCATTAACTGTCTACAATGTATTGTGTTAGGGTTGAGGATGTCAGATTTTAAGGACTCATTTCCCCAACTCCTGAAATTATTCCTGGAAGACAACTTTGAGCTATTGTCCCTTTCCGAAGGCTTCATTGGCAGGAGAAACCTGCCTTATCCAAGATCAAACCTCTTTACTCAGACAGACTAAACCCAATAATTTCTTAATTTCCTCCAGCTCATGTCAACCAAAGGGCCATGCCAGCTCCAGAATTCCCTGTGAGGCTCACTCAATTTCTCCCTCTACCCCTTCCTGTTTCTTTCCCTTCCCTTCCACAGATGTTGATCTCAAAAGCACCCATTGAGAAACACCCTGCATGCTGATCTCCATCTCAGAGCCTACTTCCCAGGGGACCCCACTACAACAACTCACAAGGCACGGTTCCTGTCCTCAGGTGCTCACTGTCACTGTTTGGTGGTATTTTCATCCTCAAGGGCTGCACTTGTGGGACTTTGCTTCCACTCAGCCTTATACCTCAACACTCTTGACCTGCAGTTCCAAAATACTGACTCAGCAGGTAAGTCTCCTAAACAAAATACTCAGCAGACAGTGATCCCTTCAAGCAAAAAATTGAATCCCAGTTAATTCCCAATGGGGAAAAACAAAACAAAACACTGGAAGCACATTTCTACAGATCTAAAGGCAGTTCTTTCCTATCCCCATCCATCACTTGGCTTGGCCAAGGCACAGGGCTTTATCTTGAACATGAAATTGTATCACACACTACAAATCCACTCTTGATTGCTGGCCATCCCTGGGAGAAAACTTACTGTTCTCCTTTTTGTTTGAGAAGGATCAAAAAGAAGTCACTCACAGAGGCAAAACTGGGGCTTTGAAGTCATCCCTGTGGTCTAATTTCCTACAGATTGACTTTTAACTGCTGCTTCTTTCTGTCTAATTTTAACCAAAATGCCTCCTATGCTCTCTTTCTGACTGCCCTAAATAACTGGCCCGTTTTTGCCCTTTTGTCCTCCTTATTTTCACCTCTTAGCCCAAATAAAAGAGGCTTTTCAGCAAAACATTAGGAAAGGAGGCCAGTGCAGTGTATGTGAAATTTCTACTTCTAGCAGCAGCAGATCCTCCCTATGTATAATTAGAAAATAACCTAACTCCTGGACCCAAGCTCCCCTTTAAGGACTCTTTTCTAGCCCCTGTTCCAAGGTTCCTGTTCATACTATGTTAGTGCCTATTCAGGCAGCCTTCATGTCCTCTGCATTCTCCCACTTCCCTTTTGCCCAGGAAAATCTTCCTCCTTCCACCCTATGTACTAGGCCCCTGGTAAGTTATAAGAAGGCTATATTTTTTTTTTTTATGATAACCAAGTGCTTTTAACAATGGAATTTGTTAGGTTTATC
>SJYV01019491.1:0-24282 GCA_006410875.1 Neotragus pygmaeus
ACTACAAAGAGCATTTTAATGAATACTTGATGTAATTTTGTGCTGACAAACTTGTCAAAATTAGTTTCAATCTCTTTGTACCAATTCATATGCCTTATAAAAGATATTAAAAAAAAAAAAAGAATCCAGGCCTGCCTCACTCCAACTATCAGAAAATTGTTTTAAGTAAAATATATCTTAGTCAAAGTCCCAGTGTGCAAATAGATGAAATCAGAATGTCTCCAGTAGACCAAGAAGGAGTTTAGACCCCATGCAGCCAAGCCACTACTCTGCCCCTTAAAGGTGGCCCCAGAGCCCTGACTGAATACAGTACAAAGATATTTCCGGAGTGTAAAGGGCAATTAATCAGGTTAGTTTGCATACCCATAACACTCTGCAAATACTTTGTTTTCAAGTTAATAAAAATTTCTTACTCAGAAAAAAAATCAGAATTCGTAATAGTCACAACTGCTTTTTGACCAAAAATTTTATTACCCAGGTCAATTGCTTATCTTTTATGTGCCAGAATTTGGCTGCAAATATTTTCTGGCTGTTTCCAAAAACTAAATTCATTCTTAAATAATCTGACCCTAGTAAGGATACTCAAAATAAACCAGAACCTCTGAAAGCAATTATCAAAGAGGAGCCCCACAGACATTTTAAGCAACGATATTCATGAGATAAGTGGACCCGCTTCAAAGGAGAGAGTTGTGAAGGAGTCAACAAATTTTTGGATGGTTCTTTTAGAATGTTTAAAACACACACACACAGTCCCCACAAATTGTAATAATGCCTGACTATAAATATTTTACATAAAATCTGTAGCCCTAAAAGTCACAGTTTTGAAGTTAGTACTTCAGTTATGATTCTAGAACAATTTTTCTCCCTTCTTACATATGTCTGGTTTTCTAAAGGTTTTGAGATTGGTTGACTGCTGGAATTCTCTGGCATGGCTAGTATGACAGCACAATAGCCACCATTTAGAGAGCTTAAAATGTCCCCAGTGTCCTTTAAGTGCTCCAAGTGTTTCATCCTATTCAATCCTCATGACAACTTTGTGACATGCAAATATCCACATATTACAGACGGGGAAGCAGAACTGAGAAGGGCGAAGAAGCTTGCCCACCTTTAAGTGGCAAACCTGTGCCTCAAAAGCCATGTCTGACTGGCCCCAGACGCCACCCTCTTGCCCACCATGACCAGAGCTCAGTTCCTTAATCTGGAGTCTGCCATACTCTGGATACTTCCAGAAAACACTCTGTGAACTTACAGAAAACGAGTCAGAAAATTCTGCGCATTCACTGTCTTGAGGGGAAGCCAATGGTTTTAAGCAGATTCTCAAAAGGACACCTGACCCACAGAGTATTTTAGAACAAAGGTCCCCAACCTCTAGGGCAGAGACCCCGGTGCCTCCTGTCAGATCAGTGGCAGCATTAGCTTAGAAATAAAGTGCATGATAAATGTAATGTGTTTGAAACATCCCCAAACCATCCTGCCCCCTCTCCGGTCCTGGGGAAAAATTATCTTCCACGAAATGGGTCCCTGGTGCCAAGAGGTGGAGGACCACTGTTCCAGAGGACTGAGGCAATAGAAAAGCCGGAAAGTTGTCCATGACTTTATCTTAAATTTCCACCCAAAGGTAATGTGTGAGTGCCAGGAAATTATTGCCAAGGCAGAGAGAAAGGGCGGGGACTTCCACGCCTCGCCCTAAGGGTGAAGCTGGGGCCGCCGCCTCTCTGCAGCAGCCCAGGGGCCCTGGCCCCAGAGACCTCCCCCTGCAGCGACCCAGGCCGCCTCCCTGTTTCCCAGCAAGAATGGGCGTCGGGGCCTCAGGGAGCAGGAATAAGAGAGCTGGGGCTGCAGAAGGGCTAGGCCAGTCTGTCCTCCCTAACCCGCCCTTCCTGCTGGGACTCACGCCTCAGGGACCCAGGCTCTGACCCAGAGCCTTCCTGACGCGGCGCGCGAAGCTCACGTGACAAGCTGTACATTCTGACGTGGGCTCTCTCTCCTCTGTCGGCTGGCCGCCCTCGTTGCGGGGCAGGGATCCTGATGTGGGAAGTGTTCAGCCTGGGGAAGCAGCCCTACGACTTGTACGACAACTCGCAGGTGGTCGTGAAGGTCTCCCAGGGCCACCGGCTCTACCGGCCCCAGCTGGCGTCGGACACCGTCTACCACATCATGTACAGCTGCTGGCACGAGGCGAGTGCCCCACGCGGGGGCGGGAGCGGGCAGCGGCGCAGGCGCATCCGACACCCCCGGAAGGAGCGCTTCTGAGCGGAGGCGCTTGCTCCAGGGCCTTTCCCAGTGGCTCAGTGCTGAAGAGTTGGCCGCAATACAGGAGACACAGGAGATGTGGTTCAGTCCTTGAATCTGGAAGATCCCCTGGAGAAGGAAATGGCAACCCACTCCAGTATTCTTGCCTGGAGAATCCCATGGACAGAGGAGCCTGGCGGGCTACTGTCCGTGGAGTCACAAGAGTCGGACAGGGCTGAAGACTGAGCATGCGCACACTTGCTACAGAGCAGGTGGCGATGGCCCCGGGCCCCTGCTCTCAGGTGTTTGTGATCTGAAACCAGCACTGTAGCTGCCAACAATTTTGTTCATATTTCTTTATGGCTGTGTTGAGTCTTAGTTGCGGTTATGCTCTTCTTACTTGCTCTGTCATGTCCGACTCTTTGTGAGTCCTTTCTGTCCATGGAATTTTCCAGGCAAGAATACTGGAGTGAGTGACCATTTCCTTCTCCAGGGAATCCTCTCCACTCAGGGATTGAACCGTGTCTTCTGCGTCTCCTGTATTGGCAGGAGGATTCTTTACCACTGCACCACCTAAGAAGCTCAGCTTACTTTTAAATTCATTTACAGTTCAATTTTATTTTAAACTTAGTCAATCTTGACCATGCACAAAACTTTTCCCAGTGTCCACTTTCCACAAAACTCTTTATCACTTTTTGTAGTCATAATTTTATTTTCCCACTCAGAAACAGACACCTGTAAGCCAGACCTACTTCCTTTTCTCTCGGTGGCGATTTAGTTGCTAAGTTTTGTCTGGCTCTTTCTGAATAGTTTTCTTAGCTGTTTTGCATATTTAAAATCCACAAACTAGATAATCAATTTGTTCAGCTTAAAACAAGCTTGTTCATATTTGGAAGAGTTTGTATTCTAACTTGGGAGATTCATCATCTCTATCTTATTGATGTGTCCTATTCAAAGACAACCAATGTTACTTTCTTTGTGCTCAATTCTACACTTGTATTTTTCAGCAGCTTTTTAAAGTTTTCCTCATTTGGGGGGGTACTTTTTTTAGTATTTTATTGGGGTTTGTTGCTATTGTAAATGGAGTTTTCTCTTCCAGTATATCTTCTAATTGGTTATTGTATATATATAGGAAGACTATCCAGTGTTTTTGCCTGGAGAATCCCAGGGATGGCGGAGCCTGGTGGGCTGCCGTCTATGGGATCGCAGAGTCGGACACAACTGAAGCAACTTAGCAGCAGCAGCAGCAGCAGCAGGAAGACTATTGATTTTGTCAGTTAATTTTAATACTGCTCTCCTGATGAATACCTTTGTTATTTGGGTTTCTTCTATCATTAATTCTTTGGTTTTTCAAGGTATGCAGTCGTATCTTATGCAAATAAAGATACTCTTATTTTTCTTTCCCAATTCTTAGGTTTCTATTTGTTTTCTCTTTAGAAGAAATGTCTATAGCATTTCCACATTTTAAGAATTGCTAGTTTTAGGACTGAAGTATATTTTACATAGTTTATTTTAAATTGGAACCCTCATAAATTAAACCATTGGGTTTTTCTTTTATCTAGCTTCCAGAAAAGCGTCCCACATTTCAGCAGCTCCTATCATCCATTGAACCACTTCGGGAAAAAGACAAGCCTTGAAGAAGAAGTGAGAAGATCTGATGAGAATGAGTATAAATGTTGACCAACATTTTCATTCTTTTTAAGGAAAGTAGCATAGCACAGATGTTGTAATTTAGCTAGTTTCTCTTAACGGTATTCTGTGTGCTGTTTTGTCTGTTCTATTATCTAGAAAAAAAACAAGGTAGGAAACAAAAGATTTCCTTGATATTTAGGTCAAGTTAGTAATTTTGTTTATGCTTCTCTTAGTATTACACCTCCCAGCCTATAGCAGAAGCACATTTTCTGATTGCAAAATAGGATATATATTATGTGTAAAGATTGAGCAGAAATGAAAAATTACTTTTTGGATATTTGTTGTTTTTCTTAATATCACCACTATCATGATAATTAAATATGCTATTAACAAGTATAGAAATGGTGACACCTGCCTTCATGTCTCAATGGTTTCAGTCTTTAGCATGCATGAGAATCAAATGGAGAGTTTATGAAAACACAGGTTCATTAGGAACTACCCCAGAGTTTCTGGTACAGCAGGTCTGAATGCAAGCTGAGAATCTGTATTTTTAATAACCCCCCAGATATTTCTGTGCAGTCATTCCGAACTGCCCTAGGAGACCTCATTACGTGGTGGGCACCATTAGGTGTTCCATAATTCAATTCAAATGATACAGTTCTCATCTGATATCCAAATCAGAACAATGGATTTATGTCATCATGTACACAAATATACAACTGAAGTTAAACAACATTAATCAATAATATGTTAACTATGTGTCACAGAGACAACTTTTAAAGATGCTAAGGTAAAACTTGATGCCTTTTTCCTTATGCTCAAACTATTATCAATTTCAACTCAATTATAACCATGGTCTTGTATCAGATTGTCGCTTTCTATAGTACTCTGCCCTTATTTGCAGGGGATACATTCCAAGACCCCCAATGAATAACTGAAACCAAGGATAATACCATACCCCATATATAATATGTTTTTATATACATACATACCTATGATCAAGTTTAATTTATAAGTTAGGCACAGTAAGAGGTTAACAGCAATAACTAATAATAAAATTGAACAACTATAATATACTGTAATATAAGTTATGTGAATGTGGTCTCTCTGTCAGAATATCTAACTGTACAAATTTAATGCCTTTTCCATCTTAACTAAGCACTTAATGCGCTGCGGCTGTAACTTTTGCAGTTTGATGTGAGACGGCAAAACTAGTAGGAACTTCTTTCTTCACAATTTCACCGATAAAAGATTCATTGTTACCATAGATCTCAGCCACCTCAGCATTCATTTTTCTCTTTCCATATTGAGAACTTTCACCTTTTCGCTTAAAGGAAACTAAAACTTTAGGGCTTCTTTCTGGCATTTCCAAATCACCAGCATCACTCCTCTGGCACTTTGGGGCCAGGATTAAGAAAAACAAGTGTCCCGTGAACACAGCACTGTGAGGCTGTGACAGCAGATCTGATAACTACGGCCACTAAGTGACTAACGGGCGGGACACACCAGACAAAGGGACAATTCGCGTCTTGGGGGAGCAGAGTTGGCATCACGAGATTTTACCACTTAGGTCTATGTTCAATGCAGGATGCAGGATGCTTGGGGCTGGTGCACGGGGATGATTCAGAGAGACGTTGTGGGGTGGGAGGTGGGAGGGGGATTCAGTATTGGGAGCTCGTGTACACCTGTGGTGGATTCATGTCGATGTATGGCAAAGCCAATAGAGTATTGTAAAGTAAAATAAAGTAAAAAAAATAAAGAAATAAAAAATAAAACTCATGAATTGTTTATTTCTGAAATTTTCTACTAAATATTTTCATATAGTGGTTGACCGCGGTTAACTGAAACTACCAAAAGTGAAACTGGGGATAAGAGAGGCCTACTGTAACCATTTAAAATCCTCGAGTCTGGAGCCCGGGGACTTCTGGCTAGTTTGATAACTGAACTTTCTCTTTCCGTCTTCTATCTTGACACAGAAGTACAGGAGTCCTATTTTAGCTTCTCAGGACTATTACTAAAAGGTACTGTAGCTTTCAAACTGTTCCTGGGAATGTCCACCTTCACGGCCTGCTGCTGAACCCTTAGGTTTTCATCATTTTGGAGTCCGTCATTGTCATGTCTGTAATGTCAAGAAGGGAGAGAGAAAGGTTATGTGAAGGGCTCTGTTACAGTGAAAAGACGCTACTGTTTTCTAGACAGAACAATCTCCCTTTAGTGATGTTCACACCCTTCCTCATTCCACTCCCCCTCAGCTATTGTGAATGATTCTTCTTGGTTATTTGTTCCTTTTTTTTTTTTTTGTCTCAACAGAGGCACACAGATCTCATGGAACTTTTGAAACAGCCACTAGGGCATCTATATGTTCAGTGAGCATTTATTTAGCAGGTACTGTGTGCCAGGTTCCTTCCTCCCCAAGAGAAAAGGAACAAATAACACAGCCCCTCCCCCTCAACAGGCCCATTGTCAGGAGTGGGTGCCAGTCTTTGCAGCTCTGATTCCATCCACCAGAGACTTGCACCACAGACTTAATGCCCCCATGAGAAAGATTTCTCATGCCCACACTAGGTCTTCCTGGTCCCCCCTGCCAAAGGGTGTTTTTCTTTCTTCTCCTTATTTTTATATACTTGATCTTCTAAAGATGAAACTGAGCAGGACTCTATGGGACTGTCCTGGGGAAAGACTCCCCACTTTTCCCATCACCCTGCCTCTTGTTTGTAGAAAATCTTTAGCTTCCTAGGCCTTCCCTGCATTCTAAAGGGCAAATTGCATAAGAGAAAAGAGAAAATGCAGAAACAAAGAAAAACAGTCAATCAAGACAAAATGATCATAGTTTAGCCATAAAGCAAAGTAAAGGAACTTTAGTTCCTCCTCAAGGGTTACAGATAATATCCTGAGCCATGTCCTTGAGTTGTTTGGCAGATACTAAAATCCCTACCAGGTGGAAGAATTTAACTGCATCCTGACCACCAGCACATAGACCCCAGACCAGTTACAACCAGAAGGTTGATGATGCTGACTCTTGAAATACCACCCAAGCTACCTCACCATCAGCCGATCAGAAGAATGTCCACAAGCTGATCAGGCACCCTACAACCCTCAGCTCTAATGCTGCCTTTAAAAGCCCTTTCCTAAAAGCAAGCAGGAAGTTCCAGTCTTCTGAGCATAAGCTGCTAGTTCTTCTTACTTGACTAAGTTACTCTACAGTATGCTGGTCACCACATAAAGTGAACTGATAGGTAGAGTTTGGATATTTTAATCTACATAATCCATTTTATACCAGTTTTCAGGTCTGTATTGGATTCTGTGCTCAGAACTGGGCTAGGGGCTCTGAGATCTGTAAAACCATTGCCAGGTTTGGCTCCTAACCTAAGAGTGTAGATGCTCTTAACACAACTCTTTTCAACTGATTTTATTGAACATAATCACTTTATACAATAAAGTAACTGAACACACTGGGATGCACTTCAAGACATGTGGGAGGTCGGGACACCCAGGCAGCTTTGTCCCTGGAAGTGAAAAGCAGAGAGAATCCACGGAAGGCTGAGCACAGAAGTACACACGAGACGAGACCACAGGAGTGTGTAAATCAAGTATTTATTGTCTTTGTGAGCTTTGTGCTCAGCACTACTCAAACATTATGGGTAAATACAGAAGATTCAAGAGATTGGGAGCCCACTTCAGAAGCGACATTCAGTTGGGGTCCCCTGCACTTCATAGTTAGAGAGCAACGGGAGCAAGTTCCTATCATGGCAGCTTGGGAGGGGGTTCACGGCGGCCTCTAGGGCTAGGGTGATGGCAGAAAGACGGTGGCCAAGCAGCTTGAAAGTGAACAGGCAATGTCCTCCAATGGCTGTCTGGATTCTTCTCTCTTCTGTAGCCCTGTCACTCGCAAGAAGACATGTTCTGGTCCAATCATGACTGGGGAGAATCACTAGAGTACTTAGATTAAGTTAACGTGAAGAGAGCATGTCCTCCTTTACACTTGAAGTAAACCCAAGTGAACAGTGCATGCCGGGCTCCACCTCACAGCTCCATCCATTCACAGGCCCATCCTTAAGAGCCATCCATCCAGATTCCACACACTTGCTCCTGCCCTGTATCCTTTTTTTCCATCTCCGGCAACACAATGGAAATTTCCATTTCCATTACCCCTGAACAGCCTGTGAGGCCAAAGACATACTGTCTCTATTCTCAAACAGAAACATCTCTTTCAGGAAACAGAAGTCAAGTCCTGAGGCAGAAACAAGTACTAAAAGTGATGCAAGGGAAGATGCCCTCTTCTCAGGCATGCCTTCTTTGGACAGCTTTTCCTGAACAGAGCCAGAGCTTTGACAGTTAATGACATTCTTATAATTGCCTATGTTCTGTACTGTGAAAGTAATATTTACATACAATAAAATCATCTCAAGAGGAAATAAAAAAGATTTTTCTAAAGCGAAGTCTGAACATCATCAGTATTTTGGAATCCTGAATTATTTTCTCCTTTATTCAAGTCCACAGAGCCATAAGGATTTTCTTCGCTGCTTGCTTGATTTTTCCTGTTAAATAAAGTGAACTCACCTTAATATCATGATCTTAGAGTGACACGGCCTCCCTTGGACTCCAACGGCCCGGGTATCTTTTCCATCTCAGCATCTTACCACCTGTACTCATTTGCATACCAGTCCCCTTTTAGTGGACTGTGGGCACCCAGAGAGCATTGAATTCACTTCTTTAGCCCAATGATCAGTTGGCACGATGGTTGGCAGAGTAGGAGACTAGTTAGGGTATAAGCTCTGAAGTCTGAGAGTGGGGGCCTCTGTGCCTCAGTCTAACTATTCAGAAAATGATGGCAAATATGTAAACTCAGTGAAATAATGCTGGCAGAGTACTCACAGTATCTGGTATATAATCTCCAACAAATATTAACCATTATTATTATTTTTAGGAACTCAGTGGTCATTTAGCCAATCACTTCATTATAAAAAACTTCCCTACTAAATTACCACTTTCCAAAGTATGAAGGTCAGGATAGGCCCGCTTTGTACTACAACAACCAGCTTGAGAAACCGAGTGTGTATCTTCATGCTTATCTTCTGACTAGCTGTGCAAACTTGAGAGGGTTTCTTGGCCTCTCTGAATCTCTGTCTTATATATACATGAATATAATTACATAGTTATATATTATACAATTGCTGAATACATTAATGTAAGAAATACATAAGCAGTCTTATTTTTTTGTGTAGCTTCTAGTAATGCAGTGTATAGCATGAAGGAGGAGCCCAAAAAGAATTTCTTTGATGAATGAACTTTGGAATAGTGTCTCACATGCAAACCTGTACTATGAAGAAGAACACTTCTCAAACTGTAATGTGCATATGAGTCACCTGAGAGCCTTACTAAAATGCAGATTCTGATACACTGGGTCTCCAAAAAACTGATCATTTTTCAGAAAGAGTCACAGACTTATGATTGCCAAAGGGGAAAGGGAGGGGAGGGATAAATAAGGACTTGGGGATCAACAGATACACACTACTATATATAAAATAGATAACCAGCAAGGGCCCAGTGTATAGCACAGGGAACTCTGTACTCTCTAATAATCTCTACGGGAAAAGAGTCGGAAAAAGAATAAATGTGTGTACATATATAACTGAATTACTTTGCTGTATACCTGAAACTAACACAACATTGTCCATCAACTATACAATTAAAAACAATTTTTTTTAAACTGACCATTTTTGTCAACTTTAGGAAGGGAACTTGGAAGCAAAGAGTGACAGGGAAACTCTATGTATCCTTTTGTATTTAAAACATTTCTACTATATGCATATATTTTTGTCGATGCCTAATTTAAAAAATGAAGTTATTTGTGGAAACAATATAGTGAAGAAGACTGAGCAAAACAGACTAGTGCATATAAAAATTAAAGAACACATTTAAACAACCTAATGTGTGCAAAGAGTTTTGTTAGGTGTTATAAAATATGATTAACCTCAATTACACAAGCCCAACAAAAGTAAACTCTGTCTCAAGATCAGAAAACAAATCTAGTGGCAGGGCACAACTATACATCAGGCCTCTGGTGATTTAAATCCACAGTGAACTTGGATCGTCAACTCGAGAACAATTTAGAGGGTGCCTGACCCATGAACTGAGGGTATAGTCAGGCGTCCAGGCCATGGGAGGAGGGATGCAGAGGATTCAAGCATAGCAGTTTGGAGCAAATCTCAGAGCTCATTCTTGAACGATTTCACAGTTCAAATCCATCACTAATGCACTCTCTAGGATCACTTCTAGACCAAGGAGGACGCCTCAATAAGGATAATCCCCTCCTCCCCCGAGCCCACTCACCACTGTAGAGCTTGGAGTGCCTTTTAGCAGTAGGGAAATGATGCTGTGGCCAGGATGGAGTTTATGGGGCATACCAGTAGTAAACCCCAGGCTGGAGATCTCCTGTATGGTTGGGCCTGCTAGGGTGGTGAAGTGCTGATGGAATCTGGTAAACTTCTAGGGGGTGCACAAGAGTATTTAGCTGCGGAATTGTCCACGTACGTAATTGGCTTGTACAACCTACCACTTACTGCAAATTTTCCAGTTAGTTTTCATGAAACTGTTCTGTTTTAGGATAAATAAGTCCAAGAAAGGTCACTTACTTCCTTCGATCTCGGATCCCAGTGAAGATGAGCACAACAATACCAATCACTACCACTCCCATCACGACCCCAAAGATAATCAGCCATATGGTGACAGGTGGCTGGTAAGGGGGTCCCAGCGTCGGCTGAATCCCCAGAAACTCCAGGCTGTTGTCATCCAGCTGGAAGGCATCATTGATACGGTCCCGGGACAACCTATTCCCAAAAGCAAAACATTTAGGCAAAAGAAAACGGTGCAGTGATTTACTGCCTATATCACTGTCTCCAAAAGGATTTGATAAGGCTTACCCGAAGAAGCAATGAAAGTCAATAACCAGGTTCGCTGACAGATTTGAGTTTTAACAATTATACCTCTTTCATACCGTGTGATCTAGATTAGGTTTGGAAACAGCTTCACTGGAAAATGAGGTTGCAAGTGTGGAAATGTGCAGATGGCTGGCATTTGTTCATTTGCGACTACTGTGTTGTAAAGGTGAAGTTGCATGTTTGGTAAGATTTCCCTTCTGTTGAGGTATGTCTACAATGACTTTATATCAAATAATGGAAAAGGACAATTGGATCCACCTCTTCTACAAATGAATCAGGCCCTATACACAAGTCTCAACAGCTGCATTTTCCAAATAAAAGGTGTTGACATCCTAATAAATGACAGCTCTGGGGAGGAACACAGGGAAGGAGCCTTTGCCAAATTCTCCAGCACTGTGCTGGGATATGGCTGAATTTCATAGAGGAAAAAAGGATGAAGGTTATTTTTAAAACAGAAAACAGTGAAATGTTCAGTATTCCAGACTGAAAACCAAAGTCTGGCATCCCATTCTCCTGCCATTGAATACAGTGCAGGTCAGGAAGTCAGAGTCCAGCCAGAGAGAGAGAGGGCGATCCAAGCAGCACACCTCCACCTGAAAGAGTCTCGTCACTTTGGAAATAGGAAGTTTGAGGACTCCCCAGAGCTTGCAGGAATGCTGGGCTCCTTTGTGATGATCTCAGCTAGCACTTTCCCCCAAGACAAGTCTTGTGGAGGCAGCCACTGAGTCTGGGTGTGCTTGAGTTGTAAACCCCACTACCCACTAAGCCAGATTTTCTAGGCCAACTCTTGGTTCGGCTACTAAAGACAACAAGCAGCTCAAAAGCGCCAACCTAGTAGCATTTCCCATAGCAATGGTATATTAAGCCTTTTTTTCTTCTTTCTCCTTTTTTTAATGACAAGGGGAAACGTCAACATCTATCCAGCCTGGTGGGCTACAATCCACGGGGTCGCAAAGAGTGGGACACGACTGAGCGACTAACACTTACTTATTTAGTATCTAAGGAATCCTGTCCCTGCCTGCCTTGTTTCAGACTTCGGTTAAATGAATTCTGCATCAAAGTCCCTACAGCAATGATGGGAACACCTGCCCATGTACCCTCTGCATTTACTATTTTCCGGGCGTGCTGGTTAGACTTCCTTCAGCCAGGACCTACTGCCTTTGCCTGAGAGCATTCTCAGGCTACAAGTTTCAGCCCTATCTGCAGGCCAGTAAGGTTGGGGAATTACTGTCCCCTGTACGCAGTTCTCAACCAGTGACTGATGGGAAGTGGTCAATAAATACCCCAGCTCTCATGGGACAATTCTGGTGCATGTTCCACACCATCTCCCAGAATTCCCAGCAGAATGGAGTTCTAGCTGCCCACAGTGGTAACTTGCTCATAACATGTCAGGTTACCTTCCTTCCATTCTGTCTCCGGTCCACACTCCTCAACCCATTCTTCCTGAGGTGACTTCCCAAATAAACTACTTACTTTCAAATCCTTGTCTAAGGACCTGCATCTGGAGAAACCCAATGAAGGCAATCTCCTTGCTATGTGATCCTTTTGGAATTAAAACCCAAGTTTTTCAGATGAGGAAAAATACGCAAATGACTCAGAACAGTGCCTGGCACCTTTAGGAACACACAAATCATTTCGTTACTGTTGTTGCATTGGGACCCCCTCACCCTTCTATCCTATATTTGAAAGTAAAATATCACCTGATGGCATTTTCAACTTCAGTTCTAGGAATGATGTCAGACACATTGTTGGGTGACGTGACAAAGAACTTGAAGGAGATTCTTGGTTTCTTGTCACTCACCCACACGTTCTCTTCCCTGTGGAGAAACAAAAGAAACATTTTCCCTGGTGGCACAGAGGACACTGTGAAGAGAATGAAGATTTCTGTTGCTGGAGATCGGGGGACAATCACAGGGCAGAGAGGAGAGCCCTGGAGCAGGGCCCATCATGGAAGGATGTCACTGCCCCAATAACCTTGACACTGCCCAAAGCACATGAACTCAGTTCCCTAAGGTGTGAGAGCAAGTCTTGGCATGATTGGTTCTGCTACCATATAAGAACCACAGTTTTTTTCAGTGATAGAAATATTTCAAACAAAGCAGTGGAAGAATCAGCGAGGAATCACTGGTGACCCAGGATTGTGATAACATGGCGGGCAGCGATGGCTCCCTTCCATGGATATCTTCCAACCGGGCCCCTCCTGGCAAAACTCGTCATGCTGCCCCCACAGGTGAGGGTGAGGAGTGGGGTTTATAGTAGGATGTGACAAGACTGTGCTCTCACAGCTGATGAGACTGATCCTAATAAAATGCAAGGCAGGGACTTCCCTGGTGGTACAGTGGATAAGAATCTGTCTGCCAATGCAGGGGACAGGGGTTCAATCCCTGGTCCAGGAAGGTTCCACATGCCACAGAGCAGCCAAGCCTGTGACCCACAACTATTGAGCCTGTGCCCTAGAGCCAGCCAGCCCCAACTACTAAGCCCACATGCCTCGCACCTAGAGACTGTGCTCTGCCAGAAGAATCCTGTGCACAACAGCGAAGAGTAGCCCCCTGCCTGCCACCACTAGAGAACGCCCACGTGCAGCAATGAAGACCCAGCACAGCCAAAAATAAATAAAACAGTGAATGTTTACTGAAAAACAAAACAAAACAAAACAAACCCCAAGGCAGATCACGTGGTTCAGAGCATTTCTCATGCAGAAGGAAAGCCAATGGCCTTAAAATGGCTTTGGAGGCGCACACAAACTTTCTTCTCGCCTTTCCACCCCCATGGCCCTGTCTGCCCCGACTGCATCTCCTGTCTCCTATTAGCTCACTCTGCTCCAGCCACACTGGCCTCTTTGCTGTTCCTTCAATAGGTGAAGGATTCTTCTTCCTCAGGATCTGTCTACTTGCTATTTTTCAAGCTGCAACATTTTTCCCCATGGTCTGTACCTCTGACTCTCTCTCCTTTTTCAGCTATTTGTTCAAATACTAACAAGGTCTTCCTTGACCATTTTAGTTAAAATGGAACCCTACACACACACACACACACACACATGCACACAACCAGCAAGCACTCCCTTGCCCATTTCCTGTTGAACTGTTCTCCCTAGCACTTATCACCATCAAATTCTACTATATTTCATTTATATATTTTGTTGACTGTCTATAACACACACACACACACAAAACAGATACATTAGAATACAAGCTCAATGAAAGCAGAGATTTCTGCCTTTTGTTTTCAGTGCTGAGGGTGCATGAGAGCATTTGGGGAAAAGAAAGGGAGAGGAGAGAAAGTGGGGGAGAAGAGGTGAGGAGAGGGACATTTAATAATAACAAAGCTCTTCCATCTACAAGTCAAATAAGTCACAAGCATCCCTAAAAAAGGGTGGCCCTAATTCCAGGACATCAATCAGGCTTAATAGTAGTTAGGAGGTTTTTCTCAATTTCACGTGAATAAAAGTTGAAGCATAAAACTTACTGATCCAAGAGTAAAGAAAATACTGATTGAGAGCACAGCACATCAACTCACCCAAAAGGAATGGTTTCATTTCTGGCTTGTAAAAAATACTTTCTCATGGCATATGCCACAGACGACCGGAACAAGTACATTTCGTTGTCATTCCACTCATACTGCAAATTCACAACAAAAACACTGTTCAGTAGAGATCATAGGGTCATTAAAACCTGATATTCCACAAGCTTTTTTTTTTTGGCCATGCCATGCATCTTGTGAGATCTTAGTTCCCAGTCCAGGGATTGAATATACACCCTTACCAGAGAGAGCTCAGAATTCTAACCACTGGACCACCAGGGACTTCCCGACATGTGTTAATTTTAAATTGTCTAATACGCCAAAGATTCTAGCTCTCCATAAAGCCGAGGATCCCCAACTTGAGTGTGCCCTGGCATCACCTGGAGAGCTTGTCAAATCACTGAATTCTGGGCGCAGGCGTTAGAGAAGACCTGGAATTCTGCATCTCTAACCAGCTTCCATGGAGAAGGCAGTGGCACCCCACTCCAGTACTCTTGCCTGGAGAATCCCATGGACCGAGGAGCCTGACGAGCTGCAGTCCATGGGGTCGCGAAGAGTCCGGCACGACTGAGCGACTTCACTTTCACTTTCCTGCATTGGTGAAGGAAATGGCAGCCCACTCCAGTGTTTTTGCCTGGAGAATCCCAGGGACGGGGGAGCCTGGTGGGCTGCCATCTATGGGGTCGCACAGAGTCGGACACGACTGAAGCAACTTAGCAGCAGCAGCAACAAGCTCCCACATGGTGCTAACGCTGCTGGTCCAGCACCAACGCTTTAAGAACCACAGGGTCCTTTGAATTTAACTTAAAGTAAACTGAAATAAGCACTCTAGGGCAGGTTTATAGATGGGAGTTATGTGTGCCATTGCTTTTGGTTAAAACATCCATATACTGTAGACAAGTATGCTGACCTTTTACTATTTTTTATATCAAGTTCTCAGACAGGTGTAAGTGTAAAAGAAAAAGAAACTTCACGTTCAAAGGAAAAAATAGCTTTTTGTAGACAAGGTAATTCTTGTTTTCCAGTGCTAAACCAATGGCTTGTGTAAAATTTGTGTAGTCCAGGAAAAACCTGTTCAAAGAGAAAAAAATTCACCCTTTCCTCCAGTAGATGGCAGTAGAGATCATGAATAGCACAAAGCTTGCCTCTCTTCCCCCTTTTAGGAAAAACAATTATAGGAGATTATGGTACTAAGTGAAGCCGGCAAGGCAAAGACAAATATCGAAAGATATTGCTTATATGTGGAATTTTAAAAAATGATACAAAGAAACTTATTTATAAAACAAATAGACTCACAGACATAGAAAACAAACCTAATTAAGATTACCAAAGGGGAAAGGGGGGAGGAAAACATTAGGAATTTAGGATTAACAGACAGACACTACCATATATAAAATAAACAACAAGGACATATTGTATAGCACAGAGAACTATACTCCATATTTTGTAATAACCTATAAGGGAAAAGAATCTGAAAAATATATATGTATGTGTATAACTGAACAGATTCTGGGCCTCTTAAACACATTTTAAATCAACTATACTTCAATTTGAAAATGTTACATTTTCAAAAGAAAATTTTAGCTGTATATTAAAAAAATTTCAAAGGATTGCTACATTGAGTACAGCTTGATACCACTCATTTATTGGGAAAGTTGTTTTAATAGTAATAATAATATTATGAATATGGCTGTGGTGTTGGAGAAGACTCTTGACAGTCCCTTGGACTGCAAGGAGATCCACCCAGTCCATCCTAAAGGAAATCAGCCCTGAATATTCATTGGAAGGACTGATGCTGAAACTCCAATACTTTGGCCACCTGATGCGAAGAACTGACTCATTGGAAAAGACCCTGATGCTGGGAAAGATTGAAGGCAGGAGGAGAAGGGGACAAGAGACGGTTGGATGGCATCACCAGCTCAATGGACATGAGTTTGAGCAAGCTCCAGGCATTGGTGATGGACAGGGAAGCCTGGCATGCTGCAGTCCATGGGGTGGCAAAGAGTTGGACACGACTGAGCGACTGAACTGAACATGGTGACTAATATTCTGGTTATTATTTCTATAATAAAAAAGTAAAGGCTAATTTCTCAATATAGTATCAAAGATCCAGGGGGACTTTGCTATGAAGTAGCTTGAACTGGACAGATATTCTGGCTAAAATTATAACTCCACTGTCATCAAAGCAGCCTGTTGTTCTGTGAATGGGCCTCAGAATATTATACCATCCACCTCTCTGAAGACTATTTACTAATCCCTCACTGCATGGAAAGAGAACATGGGAAAAAAACATGTCAAGAAAGAAGATGATTGAAAAGAATGCTGATCTACTGGATACTTTAATTTAAAATTAAATTTTATCAGTCCAAGGAAGAGCTAATAAAAATAGGACAGAAGGAGAAATAACCCCAGAGACAATGATTGCTAAGAAATAGGAACTTGGACTTTCAGAGTTTGAGAAGTGATACACCTCCATTTTATACTTGTTTCTTAAATCTTCATTTTTTACTCCTACTATGGGCTTCCTTGGGTGCTAAGTGGTAATAAATCTGCCTGCCAATGCAGGAGACCAGGTTTGATTCCTGGCTTGGGAAGATCCCCTGGAGAACAGAATGGCAACCCACCCCAGTATTCTTGCCTGGAGAATCCCATGGACAGAGGAGCCTGGAGGCTATGGTCCATGGAGTCGCAAATAGTTGGACATCACTTAGTGACTAAACAACAACAATGACATGTTATCCATATTTAGATGTTTTGCTTATATATGAAAACTACACTACAACTACTGTGGAGCCTTGGACAGTAGTTAACTTCCCAAGAAAAATATGGGGGTAGAAATGCCATCTTTGATTCTATCCAGTGAAAAGAACAATTTTCTGTAGCATCTTGGACTGTTTTATCCAATAATGCCAGGTTGTTCTCTAATCCTGCAAGGCCTCCTGGGTGCCACACTTCCATCCATGCCTTTGATCTCCATCTGCCTGAGGCAACCCTCTCCTCTCTTTTTCCCCTGAAACAAATTGCTTCAAACTGGATAACCTGAGGCAGGTGTTTAGGAGAAAGCAATAGCTGATTAAAGTAATTCACATGAAGGTGTAAGTAATCTGATTTTCTGTAAAACTTTTTGTTGAACAGAAACGCATCTCTGCCTCAGTGGCTCTCAAGCTGTGCTGTAATCAAAATCACTGGGGAACTTTGATGACTTGATGCCAGATGCATGCGTGCTAAGTCGCTTCAGTGATGTCCAACTCTTTGTGATCCTATGGATTGTAGCCCGCCAGGCTCCTCTGTCCATGGAATTCTCCAGGGAAGAATACTAGAGTGGGTTTTGATGCCACACCTCAGAGCAATAAGTCAGAATCTCTGGGAATGGGACTGAAGCATTAATATTTAAAAAAACATCCTGAATGACTCCAGTGTGAGCCAAGCTTGAGAAACAGTGGTCTGAATTGCTGCTTCCCAGTCTTTGTTGTGTCTACAAACCACCTGGGGGGTTGTTAAAGTGCAGATCCTGATAAAGCAGGTCCAAGGCTGGGGTCTAAGATTAAAACAAGCTTCTAGTACCTAGATTATTGACTAAGACGAAACAAAGCCAAACTGCCTACAATACTTCTAAAAGCAGTCTCTAAAAATATAAACATGTCCTCTTCCTCAAATACAAGCAATGGGGACTTCCCTGGTGATCCAGTGGCTAAGACTCCAGGCTCCCGAAGCAGAGGGCCTGGGTTCAATTTCTGGTCAAGGAACTGGATCCCACATGCCACAACTAAGAGTTTGCATGCTGCAGCTAAAGATCCCACACGTCACAACTAAGACCCAGCACAGCCACATAAATATATATTTTTAAATACAAGTAATTGTGATTAGAGTGAATTGGGAGGGTAGGTATTTGATACTTTAGATGTTTTCTCACTGATCTTCATAATACCTTCAGAGTCACGGAAAACAGAGGCGTGGCCAATTCAATACGGAATGTACTGAAAAAACCAACTCAAATGCCAGAGGCCAGAATCTAGGGCTTTTTAAGAGAACCATGTGCCCTTTCATCTTTTCAACTGCACTGAAATGGGCTTGTTGTGCCCTAAATAAGGGAATGCATTGAAAAGTCATAGATGTGCTATCTAGAATACTCACAGCATTTTTTCCAAGAGCTGATTTTAGGCTTATCCTCACTTTGATGCTTTGGTCAGAATCTGATTAAAGAGAAATAACAGACTGTTGTTACAGACAGCAGATTGACCAGGTGTGTTTATTTCCGTCCTTTCCCAAGATCCCACTAAAGTGATAGTAAAGGAATTTTTTAAAGGTATAAATACTCCTTTGGAAAATGAGAAGTTATGGAGGAGTGGTAAATGCTTTCCCAAGGGTCAGGAAGTCATGGTGCAATGTGTACACACAAGCAGTAGAGACCCCCAGAGAATCCAGGAGAGGCCTGGGATTCAGGTACAGCAGGGGGTGGGAAGAAGATACTGGACTGAAAACAAGGAAAATGAAAATCTAGGTCTTGTTATAGCCACTTAGGGGAACAGCTGATGCTCCTACCCCATGAGCTCTTGCTTAGAAAGTCACCTGGAGGCTGTGCTGCAGCAAAACGGGAGGCAATTCATGAAAGAAGATATGGCATCCAGGAAGGAGAGGATTCAACCCAGGACAGCAGCAAAGGGGTGACTTGGGATGAAAACTGTGGTCCAGATGGAGACAGGAGGACTCCAAGAGGGAGTTCTTTAGGAAAAAAATGAGACTGAAAAGAATAGATACGTTGGAATAGTTGGAGAAGAATATAGCATAGACAGCAAATTAGGCATGCAAAAAAGTGAGGCAATAGAAACTTCAGGACAAACAAAAAGCTACATTAAAAAAAATAGTATATTACTCGGTTCTGCAGGTATAATGATGCAAATGTTGGTAATTTCTTTACTAAAAATTACATTAAATTTCATTGGGAGAATGGGAAATGGAGGCAAAAGAGTAGACGGAAGTGCATGTCTAAAACTGAGCAATGGGGAAATGACAATATAAACAAGCTGTTTAGAAATATGCATGTAACTGCCAGAAAGAAGAGGGGATTGCATTAGAATTGTTAAACGTGTTTGCCTTTGAAGGGCAGGATTCACATACAGTGGGTTGGAAAATGCTAGACTCTTATTTTAAATATGGGGCTAGTAAGGCAGATAGAAAACAAGAGGGGGGCAGTTTTCACTGTGTTGGGTACACAGTAGGTGCTCAACAAATGTGTTTCCTCTCAGAGAAAATGGCATCTGCCACCACAGTACAGGGGGTAAGTAGAGGAAGAACACACTCAACTGTGTGAGTCCCATGAGACTAGGGCCAGAGAGGACGAGGGAAGCAGAAAAAGGGCCATTAGAAATGTGTCAACGCCATCTACTCACATGGAGTCCATTCTGTGCTCCATCCCACGAATGAATTCCTGTTCTGCTCTTTCAGCCAGGTAAACAAGGGCTCAAAGTAGTTGAGCAGGGGTTTTACATCCATAGTCTTTATGCCCACAATACTTTCCAATGCTAAGGTCCAGGGTTCTGATTTTCCAAGGCGCAGCATTTGGCTACATTAAAAAAAAAAAAAAGCGGGGGGAGGTGGGTTCAGGGCCTTTGGAAGGATTCCAGATGCACATCTGTTTACATGTACAATCTATGGTTACTCCTCTTTGGTTTGACTAAATTTGCTCCTGGCAAATAAGACAAGAAGGCATGGTAAAAGAAGTATTCATCTTTCAGTCTCCCTTCCCTAGAGAGCTCTATAGTTACGACATGGGGAGAGGAGGTGGCCTGTCTAGCCATCACAGGATCCAGGTTCCTGTGTGATCACAAAACAAATATTTAATTCATGGATGAAGACATATTGAGTCCCCAAATTTTATTTTTTGGAACAAAGAAATCAAATTCAAACCTAGGCATGGAAATGAGTAACATTAAATAGGATGAGAGATTCAATATTTTTGAAGCATCTCTTACAGCAGCCTCTGCCCAGCTTCAGTGGAATTTGAGATATCACATTTGAACAGGGCACCTTCATGTTTAGCTGTTTTACAAAGGGCTTCATGAAACTGGAATTGATAAATGGTCCTTGTGTAATACCTGTAAAAGAGATAAGGGAAAAAAAAGGGTTGTCCCGTGTGTAAAGGGTCTGTGGTAAAGTCATAGATTGGGACATATATTTAAATTTTGAGGCCCCAGCAACCAAAGAAGTATCAGTTAAACCTCTTTTCACTCAAGAAAGACCCAAACACAAACCCTATAGACTCATCATACTTGCATTTATGTATCAGCTGATAAAAAGGCAGCATTATCTTGTTAAATGTAAGCTCACATTTGTATTGTGTTTTACCGATTTATAGCCTTTTCACATAACTGATGCCAACCAATCCTTTTGGCAAATCATCAATATCATTTCTACTTTACAAATAAAGAAATTGAGACTTAACAAATTCAAGATCTGGAGCTAATAGGTGAAGAACATAGATTTTGGGACTTCAAGTTAAAAATGCTCTATTGTGATCACCCTGAACTCTGCCAGTAACAAGGAGACAAACAAAAACATTTCTATTGCTCTCAAGGAGACTATAAATTCCCTGTTGGTGGAGAAAAGGATCTCATATAACTTTTGTTGAACTCAATACATCATGTTCAGTTACATAGAATTGAAACTGATCATCTCTTTTGAGGTTCTAAGGGGGAGGTGAATGGAGATAGAGAAATTAAAGTTGTCACTCTGTCTACAAATTCTAGAAGTGAAACAGAAGAAAACTGTCACTTACCGGATGAATGAGTAATCTTCAGCCACATGGAACAGACACGCGGGATCACAGTATGTCTCATCATGGGGCAGAGGCTCCACCACTCCGACTATCTCTCGCCTTTGGAGGGAAAAGAAGGTATATTAGCTGTGGGTCGCTCATTGAGAGAAAGTATACATGGTGCCATTGTGCAGTGCCATCAGTCAATGGCATTTCTATTGGAATTTGTGGTCAGGTGAAATTGAAACAGTGTAAAGAATTACAGAATAAAGCCCATCACCTAGTCATCTCTGCTTTTTGTTGCTTCAGCCAGTCTATACCATTGAAAAAATGGCTGGATCATCAAAACACCAATTTTATAAAGTGTATTATGTGACCAAAACCATACCGTGCAAGTCCTGAAAATTCCTCTCCTGCACCATATTTTATGGGCTCTTGGTAGGCAGAATTTTCTAAAATTGAAACTTCACTGATTCTTCTGATTGATCTGATGCTTCAAGGCCAGCTCAAATGCCCCCTCATCTGTAAGTCCTGCCCCTGACCCCAAGCACCTGCCACCACAGCAAGCCCTCCAGCTCCCTAGGCCTTCTCTAGCTCTGCCTCCTTTGCCATTTCTCTCTCTGTTTTATAATTATTCACATACAGCTCCTTCTTGCTCTGGAGACTTGAGCACCTAGCGGGCAGGGCTGTGTTCTGGTCATCTTTATAGTTCCAGGGCCAGCCACAATGCCCAATGCTAAGAAAAGACTTCATGTGGACTTATTACATGAATAGAGTACAATGAATCATTTTAAGGGCCTGATTCCATGTACCTCTGGAAATAAACTAAAAGGGGTCAAAAATTTAATCAGGATAAAAAGGTACAGAAACCACGTATTTGGCATTGTTTGAATACATTTGTCCTTTCTGATTGTGGGATCATGATAGACATAATTTTGGTAATACTTAAATGCTAGAGACAGTTATTAGAGATGCTGTCTCCTTCCTCCCAAGGAGGATTTATGTCAACAGAAAGAATCTTAGCAGAATAGTGGCACTGACTTCAACTTATGGACATGGGGCTAAATGTTATAATTGTAGATCTTCACTCCAAAAAGGAAAAATAAAGAAAAATCATTAACAGGAATCTGACTAATATGGTGGGGAGGTGGCTTTTCTTCCTTCCATCTTCTTCAGTAGTACTTTCATCATTATTTCATACGTGTCTGAGCCAGGCCCTGTGCAAAGCACGTGGGATATAGTAATGAATGATGTAGCACTGAAACTATTGAAAGGCATCACCATCTGTTGCCCAAATGTAGCAGGCTCTCACTTGCTTGGAATTCTCTCCCTTCCCTTCTACATACACCTGGTTAACTCCCACATTGTTCTCAAACTTCAGCTTGGATGCCTCTCCTCATATGACTCACTGGCCAGGGCTTTGGATCCCCCCTTGGATGCTCACGGATCCCCACACCCTTCATCACAATTCAACACACTGCACTGGTTTCATTTTCCACATCCCTCCATAAACTAAAAGCTCTTGGAAGTCAAAGAGAACATCAAAAACGATCAGCCTCAGATCCCTGGTGCAAACGATCAGTCTTGGATCCCTGGTGCTTTACCTAAAATGTGTGGTTATTAATTTTTGTTTTAAGGAATGGACAAAATAAAAAATGAAAATGAACACATTGATTACTTCTTAAATAATATCAGAGTTTAACGGGTGCCTCAACATGCAAGAAGGTAGAGCATGAGAAATTTCGTCACTTGACCCTGCTTTTGAGGGGGTGGGCAAAGCCAAGGAAATGTTATGTGAGAAGAAGGCAGCAAATGGAGACTTAATGAAAAGCAAGTAGTTAATGTGAGTGTGTGTGTGTCTACATAGGCCAATGAGATGCTTTTAAATAAACAGCAAATTCATGAGAAAACATTTTACTGATTGTGTGCATATTCACTGACTTACTTCATCTCCCACCACTTTTCCATCCACTGCTGTTTGGGAATTTCACCCTTAAAGACCATCCACCTCCACTTTTCTAACATGTAAGTAAACGGTAGAGTTCCAACAATTGTAAGTGCTTGTTTGAGCAGGAAGTTTATTTCTGTTTCTGAAAGGAAAATGGGAAAGGATAAATAATAAGATGAGGATGACAGTAGACATTTTGTGTTCAATAATTTCCTAATCTCAAGATATTATTCCTCAAGATATACTTCCTATAAGCATGATCACATGAGAAATATTGACAGTGGACATAATATGTATTTATTCATTTTCTCAGCTGAGGGATTTGAAGTAGGGTGAAGCCTTGGATAGAATAGGTTAAATAAATCCACAAGTAACCCTCTTTTTTGCATTGGTTTCAGTACTACCTTCCTTAACTACCTCTTGTCAGAGCTAAGTAGGGCTATTTCACCTGCTTTCCTAGTCATACTATTTATTCTTGTAAGCTCCACGAAGGCAGTGACTGTCAATGTCTCATTCAAGACTATATACCTAAACTGGTGTCTGCTACATGAGGCCCTGTGTGAGTCTTTACTAAATAAATGGATATTAAACAGATGTGGCCCAAAGCCAGTAAACCAGGGAGGGGAAAAAAAAGAAAAGAAAAAGAAAAAACAGCCTCCCTCCTCTAATTATCCAGTGGATAATCAGAAGTATCATGAACTTTAAATTTACTGATATCTTTCTTCAGTTCAGTTCAGTTGAGTTGCTCAGTTGTGTCCAACTCTGTGACACTGTGGACCGCAGCGCGCCAGGCCTCCCTGTCCATCACCAACTCCCAGAGTTCACCCAAACCCATGTCCATCGAGTCGGTGATGCCATCCAACCATCTCATCCTCTGTCGTCCCCTTTTCCTCCTGCTTTCAATCTTTCCCAGAATCAGGGTCTTTTCAAATGAGTCAGCTCTTTGCATCAGGTGGCCAAAGTACTGGAATTTCAGCTTCAACATCAGTCCTTCCAATGAACACTCAGGACTGATCTCCTTTAGGATGGACTGGTCGGATCTCCTTGCAGTCCAAGGGACACTCAAGAGTCTTCTCCAACACCAAAGTTCAAAAGCATCAATTCTTCGGCACTCAATTTCTTTATACTCCAACTCTCACATCCATACATGACTACTGGAAAAACCATAGCCTTGACTAGATAGACCTTTGTTGGCAAAGTAACGTCTCTGCTTTTTAATATACTGTCTAGGTTGGTCATAACTTTCCTTCCAA
>SJYV01019494.1:0-10527 GCA_006410875.1 Neotragus pygmaeus
GCATGCTGCGATTCATGGGGTCGCAAAGAGTCGGACACAACTGAGCGACTGAACTGAACTGAACTGATTCCAGATGGACCTAGGAAGTGTTGGGTTTTTGTTCAGATGGGGAGAATTCTCTAACCCTTACAACTTAGTTTATTTTTTGACCAGATATGAATATTTTTTACATATATACCTTACCAAGACCAGTAGAGAGGGCGCTACAAAATAAAAGCAATTTGATTCTTTGGAGAAACAGGAATGTGCATTTCAACTCCTGTTGATGGCCACAAGAAATGTTAGGGATAATTTAAACTGGAATTATGGAACGATCCTCCATTCTTGTTTTACTTTGCTTAGGAAAAATGAATTATTGGAATGTCACATATTTAGAATAAGGCCTGACATAGAGTAATCAATAAATGTGAGCTTGTCACATCCACATTTACGACAGAAACGGCACCATTCCTGCATGAATACACTCATAGAATCCTCCTAACAGTGCAGTGAGGGAGGGGCTATTAGTACCCCAGTTTTGGAGATGGGGAAACAGGCGTTGAGAAGTTAAATCACTTGTCTGGGCTCGTGTCACTAGTAAGTGGCAGAGCTGAGGTCACCTGGGGTGACTAGTCTTGCTCCTCAACATTCACCCATGTGCGTGCTCATGAAGCAGAGATGCTACTTGTAGGGCTCATGGAAAGAAAAACTGAGTGGTTGGTAGACCTTTTAGTGGAAGATGGTCTTTGGGTTCCTGGGCTTCCAGGGAAGGGGATGATGAAGGCTGGAGAGGAGAAGGAGGGGAGCAAGGGCTGGTTCTGGCCCTGGTTTCTGCACCTTCTGGAGTGGAGGGAATGGAGAGGTTGGGAGTGGAGGAAACTGGGTGGACTCCTTTGTTCTTTGGTGGAGAGGCTGGAGGGTCAGATATGTCCCTGAAGTCAGGCATGGGATCTGGCAGACAAGGAAAAGGAATGAACCGCATGTGGCCACCTTTAGCTTCCAGAATCTTACAACCAGAAGGCTGAGATATCATCTGGAACAACACACTCCCCCACCCCCGGTGCACAGTTTAGAGGGTAGGAAGCAAGGGCCTCAGACGGCAAGGGCCTTGCGTTCTACTGCCCCATTAGGCTTCTCTTGTGGGTAACCCTCAATCTGTAAATGGAAGTGTTCCCAGATAGAGGAGACAGAGGCAAAACTCTCCCCAGGCTCTGCACCCCATCTGGGCTCCACTTGAGGCAGTGCCTCTCTCTCCTCTCAGACCCTCACTCCCACCAAGAAGCTCCCCTACTATGATCTCAATGAGATTGTGGGTGGGGGCTGGGGGTGCCTGGTGTAGCCCCAGCAAGGCCAGGATGAAATCAGATGCTGAGCTCAGGGCAGAGCTATCTCTGGTGAGGGACCTAAGTGGGGGCCGGCAGCCAGAGGCATGACTGGGGTGCCCTCCCAAGTGCTGGAATTGGAGGACAAAGCAAGGCCAAGGGCAGGGACCTTAGGAACAAATCCTGACCCCCTGCCTTTCCTGGGCGCCATCCTAGCTGAGGGGGTACCCGGAGGCTGGGGCTGAATCATGGGTGCTCACCTGAGACCAAGAGTGAAGCCCGTACTGCAGAAGCGTTGAGTCAGAAACATGTGAGAGGCTGTGGTCTAAAACGGGAAATCCAAAGGGTCACCAAAGTGAAGGGGCCAGAGGCAGCTATGGTAACCGGGGTAGGGAGCCAGGAATCTGAGAACCAGAGAGGTGAGAACAAAAATAGTATGTCCAGAGTAAACAGGAGTGGCCTAGAGCAGGTGCCACTGGTAGCTCACTACGATGGGCTGGCTGGGCAGGGTGGGAGCGTGGGCTGCTAAATTTAAAGGGCCAGGATGGATACCAGTGTCTAGGAGATCTTGAACCCATCTCAGCCTAGGAGCCTCTTACGAAATTGATCTCAGCCTGGGTCTGAGATGGTCTAGGCAATTTGCTCTAGCCCAGGAGCTGGTGGACCTGGATGAGGGTCTGAGGCAGAGGAAGGCAACCTGGAGATAAGGACTGATCTTGATAGGTTGGGCCCTCAGCACCCTGGGGCCTGCATGCTTAGGCCTGCATGAGAATGTAGGGCTGCAAGAGAGTGTGATGAGTCACAAGTCCCAGACATGGAGCAGATGCTGCGGCGTGCAGCTTGGGGCTGCTTGTCAGCGAATCTGACCACGCCTGGACCAGCTGCCGGGCTCAGGCCACTGGTCCCGTTCCTGGCACAGAGAGCCTAGGAGCTTTCTCCTCTGTTAGCGTTCCCTCTTGGAAATGTCCTGAAGCCACACAGAACCACGTTTGGGTGAGCAAGGGTGTTCTCAGAGCTAGGGTTTACAAGTTGATTTTATGACGCATCCAGGCAGAAGGCGGAACGCCCCAGTCATTAACTCACTTCCTTTTGTGGGTGAATTCCGCAATGAGTCGTTCATCTGAGCTGCGGAACGGGCTTCTCCAGTGCACACAGACCTGTCTGTCAGTGTGCATTTAGCTGCTCAGATAAATCCTTGGCACCTCACAGGGTGTCCCCGGTTCACCTCTGAGACCACGTGTTCTGTCTTGTAAGCAACTTCCCAGGCCGCTTTCTGGAACAGGCCAGGACACAGGGATGGTGTGCTGCGGATAAGGCTACGCTGTCTCAGGCCAGGCCCAGACTCACATCTGGATGCTTAACCCTTAGCATACCATGGCAACCAGATGGCTTAACCTATCCTTTGCTTGGGTCTGTTCTTTGTTATTTTATTGTTATTATTGTTTCTTTAGTTCTTTCTTTTTAAAAACGGAAGTGTAATTGATTTCCCAGGTTGTTCAGTGATAAAGAATCTGCCCGCAGTGCAGGAGACAAGGGTTACACCAGTTCAATCCTTAGGTCAGGAAGATCCCCTGGAGAAGGAAATGGCAACCCACTCCAGTATTCTTGTTTGGGAAATCCTATGGACAGAGGAGTCTGGTGGGCTACAGTCCATGGGGTCACAAAAGAGTCGGACGTGACTAACTAGCAACAATGTAGTCAATTTACAATATTGTGTTAGTTTCAGGTGCACAACAAAATGATTTAGCTTACATATACACAGATATACATTCAGATTCTTTTACACTATGTTATTACAAGATAATGCATACAGTTCCCTGTGCTCTAGAGTAAATCTCTGTTGTCCATCTATATTGTATATAGTAGTATGTATCTGTTAGTCTTGTATTTCTATTTATCCCTCTTCCCCCACCCCCGTTTTCCCTTCGGTAACCATAAGTTTGTATTCTTTGTCTGTGAGTCTACTTCTGTTTTGTAAATAAAAACATTTGTATTACTTTTTAGATTTCACACTTGTAGGTGATATCATATAATATTTGTCTTTCTCTGACACTTCACTCAATTATTATACCCTCTAGGTCCATCCGTGTTGTTGCAAATGGCAATAATTCATGTCCTTTTAAATTCTAGCTGAAAGGCCACAGGTTTTAGGCTACTTCTGTTGTCTTAAAATAGGGCTCTGACCACGTCTCTGAAGGAGGGCCCCCGGAGCAAATGCGGTGGGCCAGCTGCCAAGGCTGGCAGAAGGAGAGGCAGAGCTGGAAATAAACGCTGGGTGTTTGCTTACAGATTCTTCTCCACCACATCATGGGTGAGTCAGATGACTTCTCACCCCAGATTCTGTTTTTACCCACTTTCCTACTCAGAGGCAGGGTGGGAGGATTGGATAAAGCTTAAAATATATCCCCCAATTATCTCCTTTTGTCTTTTGGGTTTTAATGCAGAATCAGGATTCTTTCATTCTTTGATGCAGTCAGGAATTATTTTTGACTTTCTTACTGGCATTCTGTTTGAATTCATCCTTGGTTGCAGAGAGAGCACTGTGGAGTGAGTCAAGAGGCTTCAGTCAAAGGTCTGCTCTGAGTGCCCATCACTGGGATTTGGGGCAAGTCAGTCTGCTTCCCTGAGCTTCAGTTCCCTTGTTGGCAACGTGAGGTGTCAATTCCCCCAGGAAGCTATGTGCCTTCTTCAGGCGGGACCAGTTCCCCATCTCTGTAGCCCTGGAGTCTGAACCCCACTCTTCGCCCTTTACCTCCCAGCTTGTTATGACAGCAAGTTAGATCACTCCTGGAAGTGCTTGGAAAATTAAAATGCTACATTCCTGACAGCAATAATTATTACTTTACACCATGTTAAAAAAAAAAAAAAAGACTTTCTCTTCTCTTTCGTTCTCAGTAACTCAGGCAAATCACTTTACTTTGGTCTCCCAAGGCTGGACCAGCCTCTTACTCTCCTTTATGATACTTTTGAATCATTTTTGTTTTAAGAGTGATCTATGAGTCCTTCTATTTGTATTGTGGTGAAATAGACCTAACATCAACTTACCATTCTAACCATTTTTAGCTGTAGAGTTCAGTGGCATTAAGAATGGTCATACTGTTGTGTCATCCTCTGCCTCCAGAACATCTTTCATCTTCCCAAACTGAAACTCTGTTTCTGTTAAGCAATACCTCCTATTTCCCTTCCCTAGCCCCTGGCAACCACCATTCAACTTTCTGTCTCTATGAGTCTGACTACTCTAGGGACTCACACAGTATTTGTCCTTTTGTGTCTGACTTCTTTCATTTAGCATAATGTCCTCCAGGTTCATCCATGTCTATTTCTTTGTGTATAGAGAGAGAAAATTTTAAGCAAGAGAAAAAAATTTTTTTGCTCCTAGAAACCATTGTAAATTAGGGGAGAAAGGCTGAATGGACATATACACTTATTTGTTTGTTTGTTTTGTAGCTGTGAAGTTATTTTCTTAAACAGAGAATAAAGTACATTGTGTATGAGGGCTTCCCAGGTGGCTCAGTGGTAAAGAATCCACCTGCCAATGCAGGAAATTCGGGTTCAGTCCCTGGGGTGGGAAGATTCCCTGGAGTAGGATATGGAAACCAACTCTAGTGTTCTCGCCTGGGAAATCCCATGGACAGAGGAGCATGGCGGGCTACAGTCCATGGGATGGCAAGAGAGTTGGATACTGCTGAGCAACTGAACACACATCTGTACCTGAGTCTCAGCTAGAGTGGGGCTAAGTGAGAGGGCAACACTTGGTATGTGTTTCTGGGCAACGCCCTTCCTCCTGGGTGTTAATTTGTATCAGATGATTCATCTGGGAAGGGAAGAACTCCTGAGAAAGAACACTTAACCCATGCCCACTAAAGGGTTCAGGCATATGGTGTCACAGCTGATCGTTTGCGAAGTTCTGACTGAAGCCTTGTTTCAGAAAGGTTTCTCCCCTCCAGGGAGAATTCACTGAAAGAGACCACAGGATGGCATGGTGAGCCAGATCCAACAGTGGGGCCTGAGTACCTGCGAGGGACGGCTTGGAGACTCCTGAGTAGCCTGGGAGGTGCAGAGATGTGAAAATTAGAAGGCCCATTTAATTAAACTCTGCAATGCTTTGGGATCTAAAGCAAACCTTCTGGGGGGAGTTATAGCAGGATGAAGGGGGCCATTTTCTTCCTTATGAAAGACACAGAAGCACCCCATGGGCATCAGTGGCTCAGCAATCTGGGCTCAGAGATAGGGTCTCCATCCAGGTTGGCAGAGTCAGCGCAGTGACAGTAGTGGGCTAAATCTGTGACGATGGAATGGGGGCAGGAATCCTGGATGTCAGGTCTGGTGGAGGGCTCATTAGCAGCTGTGTTTTGCATGAACAGAGGCTGCAGCCTGGGGAGGCCAAGCTAATTCATGTTCGTATGCCAGCCCCCTTAGAGACTCTGGAAAGTTCTGGATAGAACTTTGTGCTGTGCTGTGCTTGTAGATCAGTCGTGTCCGACTTTTTGCGACACTATGGACTGTAGCCTGCCAGGCTCCTCTCCATTGGGATTCTCCAGGCAAGAATACTGGAATGGGTTTCCATGCCCTTTTCCAGGGGATCTTCCCAACTCAGTGATTGAACTCAGGTCTCCTGCGTTGCAGGCCGACTCTTTACNTGGAACAGGCCAGGACACAGGGATGGTGTGCTGCGGATAAGGCTACGCTGTCTCAGGCCAGGCCCAGACTCACATCTGGATGCTTAACCCTTAGCATACCATGGCAACCAGATGGCTTAACCTATCCTTTGCTTGGGTCTGTTCTTTGTTATTTTATTGTTATTATTGTTTCTTTAGTTCTTTCTTTTTAAAAACGGAAGTGTAATTGATTTCCCAGGTTGTTCAGTGATAAAGAATCTGCCCGCAGTGCAGGAGACAAGGGTTACACCAGTTCAATCCTTAGGTCAGGAAGATCCCCTGGAGAAGGAAATGGCAACCCACTCCAGTATTCTTGTTTGGGAAATCCTATGGACAGAGGAGTCTGGTGGGCTACAGTCCATGGGGTCACAAAAGAGTCGGACGTGACTAACTAGCAACAATGTAGTCAATTTACAATATTGTGTTAGTTTCAGGTGCACAACAAAATGATTTAGCTTACATATACACAGATATACATTCAGATTCTTTTACACTATGTTATTACAAGATAATGCATACAGTTCCCTGTGCTCTAGAGTAAATCTCTGTTGTCCATCTATATTGTATATAGTAGTATGTATCTGTTAGTCTTGTATTTCTATTTATCCCTCTTCCCCCACCCCCGTTTTCCCTTCGGTAACCATAAGTTTGTATTCTTTGTCTGTGAGTCTACTTCTGTTTTGTAAATAAAAACATTTGTATTACTTTTTAGATTTCACACTTGTAGGTGATATCATATAATATTTGTCTTTCTCTGACACTTCACTCAATTATTATACCCTCTAGGTCCATCCGTGTTGTTGCAAATGGCAATAATTCATGTCCTTTTAAATTCTAGCTGAAAGGCCACAGGTTTTAGGCTACTTCTGTTGTCTTAAAATAGGGCTCTGACCACGTCTCTGAAGGAGGGCCCCCGGAGCAAATGCGGTGGGCCAGCTGCCAAGGCTGGCAGAAGGAGAGGCAGAGCTGGAAATAAACGCTGGGTGTTTGCTTACAGATTCTTCTCCACCACATCATGGGTGAGTCAGATGACTTCTCACCCCAGATTCTGTTTTTACCCACTTTCCTACTCAGAGGCAGGGTGGGAGGATTGGATAAAGCTTAAAATATATCCCCCAATTATCTCCTTTTGTCTTTTGGGTTTTAATGCAGAATCAGGATTCTTTCATTCTTTGATGCAGTCAGGAATTATTTTTGACTTTCTTACTGGCATTCTGTTTGAATTCATCCTTGGTTGCAGAGAGAGCACTGTGGAGTGAGTCAAGAGGCTTCAGTCAAAGGTCTGCTCTGAGTGCCCATCACTGGGATTTGGGGCAAGTCAGTCTGCTTCCCTGAGCTTCAGTTCCCTTGTTGGCAACGTGAGGTGTCAATTCCCCCAGGAAGCTATGTGCCTTCTTCAGGCGGGACCAGTTCCCCATCTCTGTAGCCCTGGAGTCTGAACCCCACTCTTCGCCCTTTACCTCCCAGCTTGTTATGACAGCAAGTTAGATCACTCCTGGAAGTGCTTGGAAAATTAAAATGCTACATTCCTGACAGCAATAATTATTACTTTACACCATGTTAAAAAAAAAAAAAAAGACTTTCTCTTCTCTTTCGTTCTCAGTAACTCAGGCAAATCACTTTACTTTGGTCTCCCAAGGCTGGACCNTAAAATGCTACATTCCTGACAGCAATAATTATTACTTTACACCATGTTAAAAAAAAAAAAAAAGACTTTCTCTTCTCTTTCGTTCTCAGTAACTCAGGCAAATCACTTTACTTTGGTCTCCCAAGGCTGGACCAGCCTCTTACTCTCCTTTATGATACTTTTGAATCATTTTTGTTTTAAGAGTGATCTATGAGTCCTTCTATTTGTATTGTGGTGAAATAGACCTAACATCAACTTACCATTCTAACCATTTTTAGCTGTAGAGTTCAGTGGCATTAAGAATGGTCATACTGTTGTGTCATCCTCTGCCTCCAGAACATCTTTCATCTTCCCAAACTGAAACTCTGTTTCTGTTAAGCAATACCTCCTATTTCCCTTCCCTAGCCCCTGGCAACCACCATTCAACTTTCTGTCTCTATGAGTCTGACTACTCTAGGGACTCACACAGTATTTGTCCTTTTGTGTCTGACTTCTTTCATTTAGCATAATGTCCTCCAGGTTCATCCATGTCTATTTCTTTGTGTATAGAGAGAGAAAATTTTAAGCAAGAGAAAAAAATTTTTTTGCTCCTAGAAACCATTGTAAATTAGGGGGGAAAGGCTGAATGGACATATACACTTATTTGTTTGTTTGTTTTGTAGCTGTGAAGTTATTTTCTTAAACAGAGAATAAAGTACATTGTGTATGAGGGCTTCCCAGGTGGCTCAGTGGTAAAGAATCCACCTGCCAATGCAGGAAATTCGGGTTCAGTCCCTGGGGTGGGAAGATTCCCTGGAGTAGGATATGGAAACCAACTCTAGTGTTCTCGCCTGGGAAATCCCATGGACAGAGGAGCATGGCGGGCTACAGTCCATGGGATGGCAAGAGAGTTGGATACTGCTGAGCAACTGAACACACATCTGTACCTGAGTCTCAGCTAGAGTGGGGCTAAGTGAGAGGGCAACACTTGGTATGTGTTTCTGGGCAACGCCCTTCCTCCTGGGTGTTAATTTGTATCAGATGATTCATCTGGGAAGGGAAGAACTCCTGAGAAAGAACACTTAACCCATGCCCACTAAAGGGTTCAGGCATATGGTGTCACAGCTGATCGTTTGCGAAGTTCTGACTGAAGCCTTGTTTCAGAAAGATTTCTCCCCTCCAGGGAGAATTCACTGAAAGAGACCACAGGATGGCATGGTGAGCCAGATCCAACAGTGGGGCCTGAGTACCTGCGAGGGACGGCTTGGAGACTCCTGAGTAGCCTGGGAGGTGCAGAGATGTGAAAATTAGAAGGCCCATTTAATTAAACTCTGCAATGCTTTGGGATCTAAAGCAAACCTTCTGGGGGGAGTTATAGCAGGATGAAGGGGGCCATTTTCTTCCTTATGAAAGACACAGAAGCACCCCATGGGCATCAGTGGCTCAGCAATCTGGGCTCAGAGATAGGGTCTCCATCCAGGTTGGCAGAGTCAGCGCAGTGACAGTAGTGGGCTAAATCTGTGACGATGGAATGGGGGCAGGAATCCTGGATGTCAGGTCTGGTGGAGGGCTCATTAGCAGCTGTGTTTTGCATGAACAGAGGCTGCAGCCTGGGGAGGCCAAGCTAATTCATGTTCGTATGCCAGCCCCCTTAGAGACTCTGGAAAGTTCTGGATAGAACTTTGTGCTGTGCTGTGCTTGTAGATCAGTCGTGTCCGACTTTTTGCGACACTATGGACTGTAGCCTGCCAGGCTCCTCTCCATTGGGATTCTCCAGGCAAGAATACTGGAATGGGTTTCCATGCCCTTTTCCAGGGGATCTTCCCAACTCAGTGATTGAACTCAGGTCTCCTGCGTTGCAGGCCGACTCTTTACTGTCTGAGTAAGACACTGCAATAATTGACTGACTGGCTAGGGGTTCGGGCCATTGGGATTCGGATATTAACACAAGTGTAACCCTAGCTGTACCTCCTGGCTGGTGAGAGTTTGGGTTACATATGTTTTGATTTGTTAATAGCACAATGATGATGTGGTTTATTCCAACAGATTACCAATTTAACAATCTCATCTAATTTAAAATGTTTGCTTTAAATTATGGACGGACAAAAATATGGACGGACAACACCTCTTAACTTTTGGCTCATTTATGAAACAGGGACTTTGAGAANTTTGTTAATAGCACAATGATGATGTGGTTTATTCCAACAGATTACCAATTTAACAATCTCATCTAATTTAAAATGTTTGCTTTAAATTATGGACGGACAAAAATATGGACGGACAACACCTCTTAACTTTTGGCTCATTTATGAAACAGGGACTTTGAGAACAGATGAAATCATCATTATTATAGCTGATTTTGGAATTAGTCACATTTTCAGAAAACAAAAAGACACTGAGAAAGTAGGAGGCAAAAGAGTCTTGAAACTTATGGAATATAGATTTCTGTGTGGAAGTTTGTCAAATCATTCTTTACTTCTGAGTGGCTGTACCATCAGTAGTTTCTGCTTCTTCCAAGGACCCATTTATCATATACTTGGACTGCTGGGATCTGGAGGGTGTTTGCTCAGAAGTGACAGGGTGTTTTTCTTTTTTTGAGCTAATATGGGTTAGTTTCCTTCAGGAATGTGTGGGGATTTCTTCATGTCATGTGGGTGGGTTTTTAAAAACAAATGGATTGGAATGGGTGAATTTAACTCATATGATCATTATATCTACTACTGTGGACAGGAATCCCTTAGAAGAAATGGAGTGGCCATCATGGTCAACAAAAGAGTCCGAAATGCAGTACTCGGATGCAATCTCAGAAACGAAGGAACGATCTCTGTTCGTTTCCAAGGCAAACCATTCAATATCACAGTAATCCAAGTCTGTGCCCCAACCAGTAACGCTGCAGAAGCTGAAGTTGAATGATTCTATGAAGACCTACAAGACCTTTTAGAACTAACACCCAAAAAAGATG
>SJYV01019494.1:12259-75067 GCA_006410875.1 Neotragus pygmaeus
GCTAAAGCTGAAACTCCAGTACTTTGGCCACCTGATGCAAAGAGTTGACTCATTGGAAAAGACTCTGATGCTTGGAGGGATTGGGGGCAGGAGGAGAAGGGGATGACAGAGGATGAGATGGCTGGATGGCACCACTGACTCGATGGACGTGAGTCTGAGTGAACTCCGGGAGTTGGTGATGGACAGGGAGGCCTGGCGTGCTGCTATTCATGGGGTCGCAAACAATCGGACATTACTGAGGGACTGAACTGATCCCAGAAGAAATCGAGAAATGGTTCTGTTCAGTTCTACCCATGCACAGGCACTGGAGGCCAGGATGTTTTAAATCACCTTATCCCCTCAGTGGGTTTTATAAGTGTCCTGACCCACTGAAAATAGGATCTTTCTCATTAAATAGGTCTCTTGGCATAAGAAAATACCAATGGAATGGGTGGACATTGTCCCTGTTGGACCATGAAGAGCCACACAGAGGCATCCTCCTAGGGGGATGCCCTCCCTTGGGGACAATGAGTGCAGCAAAAGGGGCTCACTGTCATAGGCAACAAATGTTGGCTGAATTCTGGTCATTGGCTGAGCATGTGGCACATTGTGCTCACCACTGACAGTGCTCACTTGGGCCCAGGTGATGTGACTCTTACCTTCAAGCAGCCCCTCCAGTCTTGGAGGCTCCACTGGCTTCCATTCTGGTGCTCCCTCTGTACTCCAACAGCAACTTCAATTCCACCTCTTGGGGCTGGATGGTCTAGGTCTTCATCTGTTCTCTTTTCAAGCTATTTTTTTCAACTATCTCTTTCAGAAATTTTCGAGCATAAGGAAGAAGAACAGAACCATGACATTTGCATGTACAATATCTTGATTAAACTTTTGTTAACATTTTGCCATATTTACTTTAAATAGAAAGTTTTATATATGAAACACTTTAAGTGGTAAACTCTTCACTCCTAAATACCTCAGTATTCAATATGCATCTCCTAAGAAGAAAGTTATTCTTCTATATAATGATGCCATTATCATACCTAAGAAAATGAATAATAATTTGCTAATATCATCTAATTTAAATTACATATTNAGTATTTGTTAAAAAAACATTTCATGTGTGATGGAATGGTTTCCACAGCTTTCTGAGTGTTTTCCCCCTAAGATGACTGGTAACTCTTTTATGTTGTACAGTTCTATTCCATCTTTTTTCCTTTCCTTTTCCCTTTCTCTTCCCCTTCCTCCTTCCCTCCCTTCCTTTCTTTCTGCTTTTCTCCCCACCTCCCCCTTCCTTCCTTTCTTTTCTACTCCTATTTAAGATCACCTCTATCCACTCCCTCCCACATCAACCCTATCCCCATCATCTCCTAGAGCCTGAGACTAGTCTCAGGGGTGAGCTAGTTAAGACCAGGAATAGTGTCCAATGGAGAAAATGGGTGGATGATGAGAATGATGGGTGGGGATTTTGGAGGAGGAGCTGAAGGTCAAGAATCAGACCTTCCAGGTGACTTGAAATACCAAGATCAAAGCAGCAGGAACAGGACCCGATAACAATAAGTCAAACCAGGAGTTGAGGATGGGACAAGACACCGGACTGAAGGGAGAACAGGCTGAAAGCAACTGAGGAGATAATAACAGTTGTTCTGTATTTCCATTGCTCATGAACTATTTTAGAGTCCTCTATTTCTTTAAAAGCATATTATGTATCTTTTGGAAAATTTTGTGCAATGTTGAATTTGCATAAATCTGGAGTTGCTCAACTAAGGGAGTGTTTTACTTATGATTCATCGTCTTGGTCCCTTTTAAAAAACTTCTCCTTCCTGCTATTTGTTGCCTGTTTCTCCGACATTTGTGTACTAGATTTCATTATTAAGGAAATTATCCCAAATTCAATGTTTATTGCTCTGTAGTGAGACATTTCTGTGTTGATAGGGAGAGTGGAAAGATGAGACAAATTTATCAGAAACGTATTAAGCTCTACTGCAGTTTCTGACATCTAAATGATGAAATAATGTTACTGGACTACAAATATTACTCTACGTATTATTTTAAAAGCTTTAAGAAAAAAACTGAGTTTTAACCAAGACAATTTGTTTTCACCATAAACATGGTATATATTTATATCTGTTTCCTGTTGCTGCTGTAAGTAATTACCATCACTTAGTGGCTTAAGAGAATGCATATTTATTATCTTATAGTTCTAGAGGTCAGAAGTCCTAAAATCAAGGTGTAAGAGACTTCCCTGGGGGTCCAGTGGTTAGGACTCCATGCTTCCAGTGCATGGAGCATGGGTACGATCCCTGGTTGGGGAACTAAGATCCTGCATGCCACGCAGCATGGCCAAAAAAAGAATAATACTTAGAAATAAGTTTAACAATGTGCAAAACATAAAACTAAAAAACAACCAAGGTGTTAGTGGGACTGTGTTTCTCCTGGAGGCTCTCAGTCTATCTCTTGCCTTTTCCAGCTTCCAGAGGTGGCCTGCATGCTTTGGCTCATAGTCCCTCCCTCTGTCTCCAATGCCAGCAGTGAAAAATCTTCACATCTCTCTGGCCTCAGCCGCTGCTACTGTTGTCATATCTTCCTTTCTCTAATACTCCTGACTTCTTCTTATTAAGACCTGTGTGATTATATTGGACCAGATAATCCAAGATAATCTCTCTTGAGATCCTTAGTTTAATCACATCTACATTGTCCTTTCTTACTGGATAAAGTAACGTGTTCACCGGCTCTGTGGATAAGGATATGGATATCTTTGAGGAGTCTACAGTAATACTCATTTATCCTATTTGGCCTACCATAATAATCACTCGCAAAGAGTTGGACACGACTGAGTGACTGAACTGAGCTGAATGATCACTCATAGGTATTAATAAATTACAGTCATAAAAGTAGAAAGAAAAATATAATTCATGGTTCGACTACTGAAAGGTAGACATAATGAACATTCATTCCATCTTTTTAAAATGAACAGTTTCACATAATTATGATTATACAATATATATGTATGTACACAATTTGGAACTGCTTTTTCACAAAATATTATATCATAGTACATGTTCCATGTTAGTGTACAGCCTGACCAAATAGCTTTATTGACTACATGGTATTCCATTGAATGAATATACCATATTTCACTTAAGCCTTTTCTTATTGTTTTAATTTTTTAATATTATAAATATCTCTGTGACAAGTATTTTTGCTTTAAAGATTTTTTGCTTATATTTTCCCTTAGGAATAGATTCCAGACATGGAGTTACTTTATCAAAGTCTTTTTACAGCAAATGTTTTTCCAAGAGTTTATATACATTTTCAGAACCATCAAGATATATGTTAGTACCCATTTTACTACATTCTCACCAGCACCAAATAAAACAGCAATGGCAAAAATAACTTTGCCAATCAGGAAGGTAGAATAGATAATTTCTTTTTGTTTTAATTTGCATTCATTTGTTTACAAGGGAAAGTGAACATTTTCTCATGGGGTCATTTGCTAGTTTTAGATCTTTGATGAATTATTGATTCATGCCTTTTACATTTGGGAGTCAAAATAGTTTTTAAATTAATTTGTCTAATAGCTATACATTTAAAGTTTATTTAATATTTGTGATATTTGCTATAATATTTTCTCTTGTCTCTCATTTATATCTTTTATGTCTAGAAGTTTTAAATTTGTATGTTGTCTAATCTATCTATCTTTTCTCCCCTCTTTTTCTTTGCTACTTTAAAAATCCTCCTGTTCCTGCAGCAACATGGATGGACCCTAGAAACTACCATACAGAGTGAAGTAAGTCAGATAGAGAAAGAGGAATATCATAGGATATTACTTATATGTGGAATTTAAAAAGATACAAATGAACTTATTTACAAAATAGAAAGAGACTCACAAACATAGAAAACAAACTTATGGTCATCAAAGGGATAAAGGTGGGGGAGGGATAAATTAGGAGTATAGGATTAATAGATACATACTGCTGCTGCTGCTGCTAAGTCGCTTCAGTCGTGTCCGATTCTGTGTGACCCATAGACGGCAGCCCACCAGGCTCCCCCGTCCCTGGGACTCTCCAGGCAAGAACACTGGAGTGGGTAGATACTACTAAATATAAAATAGATAAAAAATAAGGACCTACTGTATAGCACAAAGAACTATACTCAATACTTTGTAACAACCTATAAGGGAAAAAAATCTGAAAAAGAATATTTAAATATGTGTAAACTGAATGTGCTATATAACTGAAACTGACATGATATTGTAAATCAAATATACTTCAATTAAAAAAAAAAACTAGGCTAGGTTATTCTAAGAGACTGGCAAGGGCCAGTCAGGTCAACCTCTAATTTTAAAAATTAATTAACTAATTTTTGGCTGTGTCTTTGCTCCTGCATGGGCTTTTCTCTAGTTGCGGTGAGCTGGGACTACTCTTGGTTGCCACGTGCGGGCTTCTCACTGTGGTGGCTTCTCTTGTTGCAGAGCCCTGGCTCTAGGCCTGCAGGCTTCAGTTTGTGGCACGTGGGCTCAGTAGTTGCAGCTCCTGGGCTGTTGTAGTAGATGGGCTTAGTTGCTCTGCGGCATGTGGGATCCTTCTGAACCAGGCTTCAAACTCGTGTCTCCTGCATTGACAGACAGATTCTTTACCACTGAGCCACCAAGGAAGCCCCAGGTCAACCTCTATTTGAGCCAATCTACAAACTGGTGGCCTGACTCTATACATGAATGAAGGAAAGTGAAATGTGTCCTGGGTTGAGCATCTGAAAACAGAGTCAAGCCTTCCTTTAAATATTGGGGGTTTTTTTTTGTAATTAAAAAAAATTCTATTAGAGTATTGTTTCTTTATGATATTGTGTTAGTTTCTGCTGTACTGCAAAGTGAATCAGTTTCTATCTACACAAATCCCCTCTTTTTTTTAGTAAATATTGTGATTTTTATTTCAGTGAATTAAATATACTTTTATTATTTTTAAAATCCTCTCTTTCCCAATGGTTAACTGGGTAGTACATTTAATATTCTTCTTGTTTTTCTTATGGTTTTTAAAAGTGTCTCCTTAATCCATCTGGAATTTATGTTGGTATGAAATCTATGGAGAAGATCTCACTACCTGCTAAATGTTACCCATAGGAGGGGCCTGATTTGCACTTTCTGAGCTCTTTGCACTGACCCATCTGCCTTTTCTCTTTTCACTGAAAAGAAAGGAGAGTGGTGACAGAATTGTTGTGAAATTCTACATTGGTTTTCCTACTGATAGGGTATAACCTCCCCGTTTTCTGAATGTGTTGAATTTTCTTCAAATATTCTCATCTTCTGATTAGTATTTAAGCTTAAAATTGAGACAAGAAGCTTTAGATAAATTATCTGAAATATATCGAAAGCACTCAAAAATAGGAAAATAGAAAAAAAAAACTCAGTCTTTTAAAAGAGCACTGGAAACCATTCTATCAGACATGAAATATTATAAATATAAATTCTAGATTAGTTAGTTTACGTCATTTAAGCCAGAACTGACACTCTTTCCTATGGACAATAATTATAGACCAGCACTATCCAGTGGAAATAAAATGTGGGCCACATGTGGAGTTTTAAGTTTTCCAGCAACAACATTAGAAAAGTAAAATGTAGCAGGTGAAATTAATCTAAATAATGTATTTTATCTAACCCAATATATCTGAAATGTCATCGTTTCAACACAGAGTCTATGTTAAAATTTTTGAGATAGCTTATATTCTTTTTTCCTCCATACTAAGTCTTTGAAGTCCAGTGAATATGTTTCACTTACAGCACATCTCATGAATGTGGATTAACCTCATTCCAGATACTCAATAGCTGTGGGACTAGTGGCTGTCTTATTGGATAGAGAAACTCTGGACACAGAGACACATTTTGGCTGCTGGACTTTTCCCCTACACTCCATGCTGAACAATCTTTAAAAAATGTCTTTTCTCAGGGCTGAATATAGCTGATTAGCTTTTGGTATCATTTGATTATCAGCTGCTCTGGTGGCTAGGTGGTAAAGCATCTGCCTGCCAATGCAGGAGACATGGGTTCGATCCCTGAGTTGGGAAGATCCCTTGGAGAAAGAAATGGCAATCCACTCCAGCGTTCTTGCCTGGAAAATCCTGTGGACAGAGGAGCTTAGAGAGTTACAGTCCATGGGGTTGGAAAAGAGCCAGATACAACTTAGCAACTAAACAACAATCCTTTGATTACATCCACTTTAAACATAACTCTTCTCACATACAGATGACCAATAAGAACATGAAAAGATATTCATCATTGTTAACTATTAGAGAAATACAAATCAAAACTACGATGAGGTACAACCTCACACCAATCAGAACAGTCATCATGATAAAGTCTACGAATAACAAATGCTGGAAAATGTGTGGAGAAAAGAGAATCCTCCAATACTGCTGATGGAAATGTAAACTGATGTAGCAACTATGGAAAACAGTAGAGAGGTGCCTCAAGAATTTAAAAATAGAGTTGCCATATGATTGAGCAAGTCCACTCCTGGGCATGTATCTGGAAAAAAACATAATCCAAAAAGATACGTATACTCCTATGTTCTTGGAAGCACTATTTACAATAGCTAAGACTTGGAAACAGCCTAAATGTCCAGATTGACAAATGAATGTTAAAGGAATGCAGATGGTGACTGTGGCCATGAAATTAAAAGATGCTTGCTCCTTGGAAGAAAAGCTGTGACAAACCTAGATAGCATATTAAAAAGCAGAGACATTACTTTGCCAACAAAGTTCTGTAGAGTCAAAACTATGGTTTTTCCTGTAGTCATGTAAGAGTGTGAGATTTGGACCATAAAGAAGACTGAGCACCTAAGAATTGATGCTTTTGAACTGTGGTGTTGGAGAAGATTCCTGAGAGTCTCTTGGACTGCAAGGAGATCAAACCAGTCAATCCTAAAGGAAATCAATCCTGATTATTCATTGGAAGGACTGATGCTGAAGCTGAAGCTCCAATACTTTGGTCACCTGAAGCGGAGAGCTGACTCATTAGAAAAGACTCTGGTGCTGGGAAAGATTGAAGGCAGGAGGAGAAGGGGGCAAAAGAGGATGAGATGGTTGGATGGCATCACTGACTCAATGGACATGAGTTTGAGTAAGCTCTGGGAGTTGGTGATGGACAGGGAAGACTAGTGGGCTGCAGTCCATGGGGTCGCAAAGTGTCAGACATGACTGAGCAGCTGAACAACAATATATGTGTGTATATATATGCACACACAACAGAATACTACTTAGCCATAAAAAGTATGAAATAATGCCATCTGTAGCAACATGGATGGACCCAGAGATTATTGTACTGAGTGAAGTAAGTCAGAAAGAGAAAGAGAAATACCATATGACATCAGACAATTCAGGCTGAGAGATCCAATCTTGGGTCTGGAATCACCTCATCTGGTAGAAGCAGACCTAGCAAATCATGTTCTGGCTCTTGAAGCTTCCACCTCACTAGATACAAGGTACTTTGGGTCACATTTAATTCCCCAAAACAAACCACAAGAAGACATGCAAGTTCCAAGGGGATCAGTTCAGTTCAGTCGCTCAGTCGTGTCCGACTCTTTGCGACCCCATGAATCGCAGCACACCAGGCCTCCCTGTCCATCACTAACTCCCGGAGTTCACTCAGACTCACATCCATTGAGTCAGTGATGCCATCCAGCCATCTCATCCTCTGTCGTCCCCTTCTCCTCCTGCCCCCAATCCCTCTCAGCATCAGAGTCTTTTCCAGTGAGTCAACTCTTTGCATGAGGTGGCCAAAGGATAGAGAACTACGAACCTCTCATATACCGAGCAGGAGAACCGGGTTATCTGTGAGCTTTCCTAATGCTTGGCACATCTTGGAGAAAAGGAGCCATGACCAGCACTTACTATTATTCTAATGTCACAGATACAAAAAAAGCTGAGAGTTAAAGAAATAGCTCATGGCCACTAGCAAGTAAGTGGCAGTGCTGAGGTTGTGGTTTAGGTTCTTATGACTTAAAACACATGCTCTTTGTATCACATTAGTCTCCTAGGATCACCTGCAACATTTCCAAAAAGAAGCCCAGGTTTTGGGGAATATCTCTCCTTTGAGTCATGCCTGGTGCTGTTTTCATGCTCCTTGGTTTCTCAGCTGGCACATCAAACATGCCCCTGCTCCGAGTCCTTCATAGGCTTTCCTGCTTCACATCTGACAAACTCTGCTCAGAGTCAGTTCTGTGCATCCATGTTTCTGCCAAAGTGCCCACTGTGGTGTCTTCTTAAGGCATACACTTTGGCGCATCATTTGTGTATATAGCAGTATCACTGTTTTATGGATGTTTTCTTGCAAATATCCTCTGGTCATATTTCAGTTCAAAAGAAATTTGAAGAAAATTGTTTTGGACAACTGTGGAGGTCTTGATAATTTACAAATATCTTGTCTATTCTGTTTCTTGACAATAATGTTCTAGGAGAAGGAAATTAAAATTTCTTGGGAACTCATTGGGTGTCGGGAACTGTTCTAAGCATTTTCATAAATTTTTATTCTCATTTATTCTTCATAACAACATTCTGAGAAAAGAGTTATTATTCACAAGTATAACTCCTGGATCAAAACTAAACTCTAATCAAAGAGGAGGATTAAAGTAAAAAAGAAGAAAAAGGCATTTGGTCTCAGATATCTGAATAGGAATAATAACACTTTCTTTACCTTGGCTTCCCTTAATTACTCTCATGGGGAGTTTTTCACCCTTTGCAGTATATTTATAATTTCTCAAGGGTGTGTTTGACCATTCTTGTAGAATTGGAAATGAATATTTGGAACTCGATTGAGAGTGTTTTATTTAGGACTCTCTTGGTTGCAAATAAAAAAACTCAACTTATCCTTGCTTAAGCAATAAAAAGCGAATTTGTTGGCTTATGCAACTAAAAAGTACAAGGATAGACAGATCTTCAGGTGTAGTTTGATCCTGAGGCTTAATACTGGATCCAAATATCATTCTATTTCTTGGTACTGGTTGTTCTTATATTGGGTTTATCTTCAGACTCTAAGCAGTGGAAAAGAAGGTTTTGAGCTGCCTTTTGTCCTGCATTTAAGTTCAGTAGAAAAGAGTATGTGTTTCTCTCTCAGAAGTCCCTCAAAATGTTTGTTGTATTTCACCAGCTGTGTTTAGGTCAAAGTTTATCCCGTAAGCAATTACTATGGGCCAGGGACTGTGATGCTATAATTGATCAGGCCCGAGTTCATGCCCATCCCTGGAATTAGGGATTAGTCACCTTGCCCTTTGTACAGGGACTTCTTGAGCATGAGGGTGGGTTCCAGAGAGGAAAATTAAAGCACAGAAAAGAAAGTTATATGCATGCTGCATAGTGAAAACAACCGATGCCCAGGACAAACAGTACTTTAAAATCATCCACTCCCTTTTTGATCCCTTAGAATATTCTACAGTATAAAAAGGGTTTTGTGTTATATTGAGCTTAACTCACAAGTTTACTTCAAGGATAAAGACAAGTGTCCTTTAGAAGATAAACATTTATCCAATAATCACTATGAAACATGAAAACTATATTTTCTCTCAGCTGTCAGAAAGCTTAAAGCTTTATTAGTATTCAATGACAGAGACTTTATTTTTCCAAATTCTCACTACAATTATTTATTTTATCGATTTTATTTTTAATCCAACACCTTTCTCTTACGCCATGCTAGGATGATTCAGTGCTGAAAGCACATACAAATCAAGTTCTCAACCCAGCAAATATCTTCTAATTCTTTCAACATTTTGTTTGTTTCTATCAAACTTAAAAAAGAAAAAGTAGTTTGGTATCCACTCCAAGTCCAGTTAACCCTTTGTTTGATTCTTCACACTTGAGTAGGACTCATCTTCAATTAGGGGCGTTGTAGTCCAAAGGGATCAGGGCTTGTCCTGAAGATCCCAGATGAGCCCTCAAGATGATACTTTGTGGTGAACGATATCAGATTTGTGATCTCCAAAGATTTAGCTTCGGGACCAGAGACCAGGCTTGGTCACTTCAGACCTTCAGTGAAGCAGAGTTTTATTAAAGTATAAAAAAGGACAGAGAAAGCTTCTGCCCCCTATCTCATCTCTTAAAAAAATAACTTCTCTCTTTCCTTTAAAAATACATTTTTGCAGAAAAATTGAAGAATATAGGGAAAAAACCTGGGATAATAATTTTTCTTTTTTTCCTTGTGTTTATGCCATAAAGTTCATTCATGTGCATACTATGTAAAATTTTAAATTTAGCAATATATTATATTTTGTCATATTTTTAGATGTTATTATACATAATTTTTGGAGAAGGAAATGGTGATCCACTTCAGTATTCTTGCCTGGAAAATTCCATGAATAGAGGAGCTTGGTTGTCTACAGTGCATGGACTCACAAAGAGTTGGGCACAAATTAGCATACATATTGGAGAAGGCAGTGGCACCCGACTCCAGTGCCCTTGCCTGGCAGATCCCCTGGCAGAGCCTGGTGGGCTGCCGTCCATGGGATCACTAGGAGTCGGACACGACTGAGTGACTTCACTTTCACTTTTCACTTTCATGCACTGGAGAAGGAAATGGCAACCCACTCCAGTGTTCTTGCCTGGAGAATCCCAGGGATGGGGGAGCCTGGTGGGCTGCCATCTCTGGGGTCACACAGAGTCGGACACGACTGAAGCGACTTAGCAGTAGCATACATATATGATTTTTAATGATTGCTTAATATTCCCCCAATAGATGTATCACAATTTACTTACAAATGGGTCCCAGCATTTTTTTTCCTGTTACATAAATATCAGTTCAGTTTAGTTCAGTGGCTCGGTTGTGTCCAACTCTGTGACCCCATGGACTGCAGCACGCCAGGCTTCCCTGTCTATCACTGATTCCCGGAGCTTGCTCAAACTCATGTCCATCGAGTTGGTGATGCCGTCCAACCATCTCATCCTCTGTCATCACCTTCTCCTGCCTTCAGTCTTTCCCAGTATCAGGGCCTTTCCCAGTAAGTCAGTTCTTTGCATCAGGTGGCCAAGCATTGGAGCTTCAGCTTCATCATAAATATAGCAAAGGACACCTGCTGTGTACAGCTGCAGTTAATTCCTTAGGATAAATTTTAGAAGTGGATGTGTTCCCCAAAAAAGCTGTTCCACCACATACAATTTTCATAGACAATTTTTTTTTCATAGCCAGCAGAAAAGTAAAAGAAATATCAGTATTTTATTGCTACTTTGTACAAGAACCCTATTCTGTGCAGTTGTATACATTTAGTAATTTCCTGGGAAAGGTCTCCTGACTGACAGTTGAGTTGTCCTTGAAAAGTCATTTGGCAGTTCTGATTTTCCATCTGCTTTCTCATTCAGTGGGCAAAGGGCACGTTTTCCTTAGATGACTATTCCTTTCCTATTTTGGAATCATATGAGGCCATTAATGCTTTATGACCAACATTTAGAGGGAGCAACCTACAAAGACTGGGAAAATTCTCAGTATGCAAGTCAGAGCAGACTTCCTGGAGGCAGCAAGTCTTGAGTGGGGAACTGAATTTCGGTAGAATCAAGTAAGCAGAAGAGGAGTAGATTGTATCACTTTGTGCGGACAAAGGCCATTTGGAGCACTTTGCTGTAAATCAGCATAATATGAAACCACTGGTACACAAAAGGAATAAAACTCAAAACTTAAGCTATTTTCCCATTAGTGAACATGATGCTTTTTTGACCAACAGTTTACCCTCCTAAGAGGCTTCTTTTTAGAGTGTGGCCAGTATCAGCAATGTACCTTCTATGGGCCAGACTGACTTACATTCTTTTTATTAAGGAATGAGATGACTATTTTAGGACATCAAGAACTGGAGACTAGAGAAAAGAATATTCTTTATTTACTTTTATTCTCTATGAAAAGCATTGCCGAGCAGCGTTCAGATATGATCTGTGTTATTTTGCATCTTTTTACCCAGAAAGGGGTTGTTCTGGCAGTTTTTGTATTCCAGGACCTCCCTGGCTGGAATGGCCCACCTGGTCTTAGGGAGTGAAGACAGAAGTCATTTGCTGGCAGCTCTGGCCCGAGTCCTCTGAACACTATCAGGCTGTTACCTGATTATACTATTTACCACCCCTGGGGAACAAACTGGAGTGTTCCTCTGTTTGATGTAGGCAGTCTCAGAGGGGAAGCGTTCTCTCCCTTTAATGAGAATATTTAAAGGAGAAGTGAATTATAATTTTTGGACACAGAGAAATTATTGCAGAAATCTTGTACCCATTTCAAGTTCCACTGGTTACAAGAAGCGTAATCTTCTGAAAGTATGCCCACTGACTTGCTGTGATGGTTTCCCACGAGAAGGAAGACATTATCATTAACTACATGAGGAGTGTTAGCAGGTGTTGGGCCCATCAAGCAGAACTTGTTCAGGACCTTCCAGCCCTCTTATGTCAGGTTAAGCTGGTAACTGAAGAAACACCAACTACTTTCACTTGAATTGGATGCGCTTCAAAAAGATTGCTCCTAGTGAGTCATGCAAGGGTGTAGTCAAAAAGCAATTCCAGACAGGTGGGAAGGAGAGGCTTTCGGTCACTCTGCGGTTTGAGGTTCCCCTGGGATAAATAGCTAGCCTGGGATCAACAGCAGTGGCACTCGGCCTTGCCCTCAGGACTCTGCGGGATCTGGATCTCAAAAGTCAACGAGGTTCAGTCCGAAAGTTCCTGGTAAAGATGACTCCTGGAGGGAAAAGTGGACACTAGTGGGCTGCAGACTGAGCAGTCTCCAAAATAAGTCCTTGTTTGTCTTTGAGGCCCTCTTGCTAAGGAGAGGACCACTGTGCTCTTTATTCCTGCCATAGCACCTGGCCCATAGTAGTTATCAACATCTGCTGGAGGGACGAACGGATCGGTGAGTGAGGCTAGGCCAGGGGCAGTCCTAGCCATTCTGCCTGTCTGGTCTTCACACATATGTGTGCAGTGCTTTCCTTCAGCAATGAAGGATGATGTGACAGAGGCTGCTGTAGAGTACAGAGGCTATAAGCGTGGGATTTGGGTCCTAATCCTAACTCTGTCCCTGGTTCGCTATGTGACATCAGACTAGTTACTTGATCGTTGACTTCCATTTCCTCACATAGAAAACGGATATAATAAAATATTCCTCATTTGGCTCAGGAGAGTAAAACAAGATAATGCCCATCAAACAGTCAGCTAAGTCCCTGGTACACAGGAAATGCCCAGTGGGCCCATTTGGGAGTCTCTGCATTTGCAGATGCGATGCTCATAGACCTGGAGAGTTAGCCTGGGGGTGGGGGAGACGGCACACATCACTGTTTCTAGAGGGGATGACACGGTGGGTTCTGGACCCTGTGGTGTCAGCCAGTGTAGAGCAGGGCACTCAGGATTATCACCACGTGTGTAGACCACAAATCACGAGTGAAAGGCTCTGAGGCCATATGTGTGGGGATGAGGCCAGGGTTAGACTTGATGGAGTCACATTGAGGCAGAAGCAGATCTGCTTGGTTCCCTGGATAAGAGAGTTGTTACTGATTTCATAGGAGATGAAGAGCAAAAGGGAGCTATGGCTGGATTTAGCTCAGGCCTCAGCTTTGGGCTTCCCTGATAGCTCAGTTGGTAAAGAATCCACTTGCAATGCAGGAGACTTGGGTTTGATCCCTGGGTCGGGAAGATCCCCTGGAGAAGGAAAAGGCTATCCACTCCAGTGGAGAATTCCATGGACTATACAGTCCATGGGGTCACAAAGAGTAGGTCATGACTGAACAACTTTCACTTTCAGCTTTGGTGGAGCTTCCTCATGAATTGAGACATGTGTCTGCTCACGGATGGCCCCTCTCTGTCCAGCATTTTCATAGGGCCATGATGATTGTTAAACTTGATTCTGGCAAGGTGCACCACTGGGTAACTTTTACTGTGATATCTCCATGCCAGGAACTTCTACAGTCTGTCACTTGAAAGAGCCCCAGAACACTGATATAGGAGCCAAGGTTTGCCCTGTCAGGGTGATGGCTGTGTTTGTGAAATTTTAATTGCTTAGGCATGACTGACGGTGCTGTGAGTGATTGCTGAATTATGCCACTGGTAATCAGTCATTCATTCAACAAACACCATTTTCCTTCCTTGTGTTCCTCCTCAGTGAAACTGTAGCAATGAGAGACCACTTATTTGGACCCACAATGTGCTAGGAGCGTGGCATGCTTCTATGCAGACTTCTTCCTCCTGCTTGCGTCCATACACAGAAGTGACTCTACATATGAATCCCAGTAGGGTTGGTGACTCTTTAATATTCCCAGACCCACCTTTTAAAGCAGTGAGGTTACTCAAAATTCCAGCATAGAGGCTGGATTTAGATACCGAGCAGGAATACTTGAGAGAAGATGTGTATTATAGCAAGTGTTTAACATCTTTGTGCATGAACTATTCTATCAGAAAATGGAAGAATTAAATATCACCCACTGTAGCTTAGTGGAGCTCCACCCACTTAGTGGAGCTCATGCGATTAAATACATTTTGAGATCAAATCCCCGTGTCCCTGTGTACGGGGAACAAGTCTCCTGGAGCTACTCTTTCTCCAAGGAGTCAGAATGACATGGTGAATGCTGAGTTCTGAATTGGAGATTGGGATGTTGGGGTTCAAAATTCTGGCTCTGTCACTTACCTGCCAAGGGACTCTATGAGGAGTACTGTTTCCTTGTCTGTAGAACGAGGGGCAGTCCCTAGGAGGACTCTCAGTCCTAACATTCTAGGAAATGGAGTTAGCATGTAGAGTCTTTAAAAAATATGGAAACAATGTAACAACTGTTCAAACTGTGAAATTTTAATTGCTTAGGCATGACCGATGGTGCTGTTGAGTGATGGCTCAATCACGCTATTGGTAATCAGTCATTCACTCAACAAACACCATTTTCCTTCCTTGCTTTCACTTTCAGCTTTGATGGAGCTTCCTCATGAACTGAGATATGTGTCTGCTCTAGGGTATCCTTGGTATTAGGGTATCCTTGGTAACTCTGGGGGTGGTGGTCACAGATATTTGGCACTGGATAGTAATATCTCAGAGCTACAGAACTCAAGTGCAAAGGTTCCTAAAACCACTCAGTTGTCAGGAGTTTTTAATGTGAAATTCTTTGATGGACAATTTCATGATATTGGTGGATAATGACTTTGATTAAACGAATCCTCTTTGGAATCTGTTTGCAAACTCTAGTCTTCCTGTTATTTTTCATTACTATCAGTAGGAGAAAAGAATAGTATCAACTATGCATTCAGTGCTTACTGAATGCTGGTGATATACTAAGTGCTTTGTACACTGTGCTAACCATTACCTCATTAGATCTTCCCGATATGTCTATTATTTCCCCTATTTTACAGATGAAAAAACTATAGCTCAGAGAAGTTTAGAAGATTTTTCAAGGTCCTATCATTAGTAAATAGATATACTAAGGATTTGAATCTGGCTCATTCTGACTTCAAATTCACACTGCTTTTTTTCTGGCTAGAAATCTAGAGTTTTGTAACACATATGAACAGCATCATTATAATCAACACACATTTGCAAACTGTCAGCTGTAGGCAGAAGGCAGGGGAGGAGAAAATCAGATTTAGTTCTTGCCTTTATAGTCAACAAATTTAGAAGATGGATCATGTCTATAAATGATATAACAGTATAAAGCAATAAGTGGTGTTGATTGTTAAAAGTGGAAGGGCTCAGAGGTAGGAAAAATCCCTGAGGATTCTGAAAAAGCTTTATTGACAAACGGGGACTTCATTTGGATCCTAAAGAATGAAAAGATTTGGAGAAGGCAGAGAGAAGAAGAAAAATACTGGAGGCAGGGGGAAGGGTAGGAGCAAAGCCCTAGAGATGGGAGTGTACGTGGTGTGTCCTAAGAACACTGGGGAGGCGTGGTTGCCTGACAGTAGCATGTGCTTTGGGGAGCAAGAAGGAAGCGGGGTCACCAGCTAGGGACTCAGTCTCCTCTGTGAAGAGAGTTCCCTTAAGCAGGTAAACAAGTACTGGCTATGTCTTCTTTGTAAAACAAGAAATGAATAACTTCTACAGAGGTAATGAATTGTTTCTTCTACACAAAGATGCTGACTCAGATAGTTTAAGAAATTTGTTAATAAACCAGCAGCCACTTAGAGGATATTTGTAAATCTCATCAAAGACTCACATGTGCTTGGCCATACAAATGAAGAAAATTAATAAGCTGTCTTCCATATTGCTGATGTTAAATGGTTATACATTTATGGACAAGAATTGGAAGCAAACAGAATGACTGAAAAAGCTGTGTTAGGATGGTGGCTTTATGAGTGATTTTATTTTCCTCTTTAAACTTGACTTTAAGATTACTGTTAAATGTTAATTGCCTTTTTTTTTTTTAATGAGCTCAGTCATGTTAGGATTCTAAGGAAATTTCTGAATTGAAAATTACGTTTTTTGCAAATTTTAGTGGCCAGAAATTTAGATTTTAAAAGTTCACTAGATGGCCTGGAAGGATTAATATTGTTAAAATGGGCATACCACCCAAAGCAATATACAGATTTAATGAAATCCCTATCGAAATATCCATGACAATTTTTGCAGAACTCAAACAAATAAATAATCCTAAAATTTGTATGGACCCACAAAAGACCCTGAATAGCCAAAACAATCTTGAGAAAAAAGAACAAAGCTGGACATATCACACACTCCCTGACTTCAGATTATGCTAACAAAACTACAGTCATCAAAACATTATGGTACTGGCACAAAAAAGACACAGAGGTCGATGGGACAGAACAGAGAGCCTATAGAGAAATCCACATGCTTATGGTCAATTAATCTTTGACGAAAGAGGAGAGATTATACAAAGGAGAAAAGACTGTCTCTTAAATAAGTGGTGCTGGGAAATCTAGACAGCTATATGTTAATAGAGTAAAATGAGAAAATTTTCTCACACCATATACAAAAATACATTCAAAATGAATTAAAGATGTAAACATAAGAATGGAAATCATAAAATTCCTATAAGACAATATGGGCAGAACACTCTTTGACATAAATTGTAGGAATAACTTTTTGGGATCTGTTTCCTAAGGCAAAGGAAGCAAAAATAAAAATAAACAAGTGTGACTTGACTTAAAAGCTTTTGCACAGCAGAGCAAATCATCAACAAAATAAAGACAACCTACTGATTGGGAGAAAACATGTGCAAATAAAGTAAATGATAAGGAGTTAATTTCCAAAATATAGAAATTATATACAGTTTATACAACTCAATATCAAAACCCCAAACAATCCAATTTAAAAATGAGCAGAAGACATGATAGACATTTTTTGAAAGAAGATATACAGATGGCCAATAGCCACATGAAAAGATGCTCAACATCACTAATCCCCAGAGAAGTATAACTCAAAACCATAATTAGATATCACTTCACATTGGTCAGAGGGGCTATCATGAAAAAGTATACAAATACCAAGTGTTAGCAAGGTTGTAGAGGAAAAGGAATCTTTGTATACTGTTAGTGGCAATGTAAATTGCTGCAGCCACGACGGAAAACAGTATGGAAGTTCTTCAAAAACCTAAAATTAGAACTGCTGTATGATCCAGCAATTCACTGTTGGGTATTTATCTGAAGAAAACAAAAATACTAATTTGAAATGACACACACATCCTAATGTTCATAGCAGTATGATATTCAGCAGCAAAGATATGGAAGCAACCTAAGTGTCCATCAACAGATGAATGAAGGAAGATGTGGTATACATATACAATGGAATACTACTTAGCCATAAAAAGAAATTCTGCCTATAGGGTATTATGCTGAAAGACATAGTGGATGTTATCACTTACATGTGGAATCTAAAAAACAGAATGAATATAACAAAACAGAAACAGACTCACAGAAAATAAACTGATGGGCATCAATAGGGAAGGGAAGAAGAGAGGGATAAGGTAAGGGTAGGGGATTAGAAGGTGCAAACTACTGTATATATAATAAATAAGCTACCAGGATATATTATACTACACAGGGAAAACAATCGCTATTTTATAATAACTTGAGTATAATTTACAAAAATACTAAACCACTGTATTGTACACCTGAAACTAAAATAATATTGTAAATCAACGATACTTAAATTTTAAAAAGTGCTTGCTACATTATAGGTACTTAGTAAATAAATGTTGTTGGAGTTTAAATGGCTTGGGAAAAAATTCGTTAGACAAAAAATTTGCAAGAAATGCAAGGAGATTGGACACACCACTTGTTGGTCTGGATTGCCTTTGTTTTCTTTGGCTGCCAGGGGAGCTCCTATTCACCTTTCAGAAACCCAGCAGGCGTCATCTTCTCTGTGAAGCCTTCGCACCCACTCTGTCCACTTATACCCCAACCCTCCTCACCCCTCTGTTTGTCCATAGCATTTTATATCAGTAGGGAGCAGTAATTTTGGGTCAGTTAGGCAGTTTAGGAATCCTAGCTTTGCTATTTGTTAGCTGTGCAGTTAAGTTATATAACTGAGCCTCAGTTTCCTCATCTGCAAAATGGAGATAAAACCTTTTGTGCAGATGAGGATTGAAATAAGATAACATAAAATGCTTTTGCCAATTTACAGCATTTGCTCATTGCTCATAACATGGCACCCCACTCCAGTACTCTTGCCTGGAAAATCCCATGGACGGAGGAGCCTGGTAGGCTGCAGTCCATGGGGTCGCTAAGAGTCGGACGACACGACTGAGCGACTTCACTTTCACTCTTCACTTTCGTGCATTGGAGAAGGNCAATTCTTTGGCACTCAGCTTTCTTCACAGTCCAACTCTCACATCCATACATGACCACTGGAAAAACCATAGCCTTGACTAGACGTAACTGTCAGTATATATATATATATATATATATATATATGTTTAAATTATTTATTTATTTACTTCATTTCTGGCTGTGCTGCGTCCTCATTGCTGCCCTCGGGCCTTCTCTGGTTGTGGCGCGTGGGGGCGCTATTCTCTGGTTGCAGTGTGAAGCCTTCTCACTGCAGGTGTTTCCTTTGTTATGGAGCTTGGGTTCCAGGCACGCAGGCTTCAGTAGTTGTGGCTCACTGGCTTAGTTGCCCCACGGCATGTGAAATCTTCCTGGACTAGGGATCAAACCTGTGTCTCCTGCATTGGTAGGCAAATTCTTAATCACTGGACCTTAGGGAAGTCCCCTTTTCAGTGTTTTTTGAGCTGTTGGGTCTTGAAAGAGAAGATGGTCAAGGGGGAGCAGAAGGGGAGGAACCTCTCAGGCAGAAGCCACAGAATCCATAAGAAGGAAGGGTGACTAGGATGTGACTTGGGTGGCTGTGGGGCTAACGAGAATGGTGGGAAAGTGAATCACCTGCAGTAGCATTATTCTGGGGGAGGGGCTCGCTAAATATTCAGTGTCTTGGGCCCCTCTTTAAGCCTACTGGGTCTGGGTCTTTGGGCAGGGCTTGGAAATCTATGTTTTAGCTTACTCCCAACCTCCCTGCACCCCCGGGCAGTTCTGCTGCACCCCTTCCCTCCACACTAGCCCAAGGCCCTGTCCTAATTCAGGGGTAATTGTGTGAGTTACAATAAACAGCTTTCTAGTGGATCCAGCCCTGCTGGAGTCTCACCTGTAATCTGACTCTCCTTTAAAAGAGGTCTTCTGTGGGAGAAGGCGAGGGTGGGATGATTTGGGAGAATTGCACTGAAACATGTATATTACCATATGTGAAACACATCGCCAGGCCAGGTTCGATTCATGAGACAGGGTGCCCAGGGCTGGTGCACTGGGATGACCCTGAGGGATGGGATGGGGAACACATGTATACCCATGGCGGAGTCATGTCAATGTATGGCAAAAACCACTACGATATTGTAAAGTAATTAGCCTCCAATTAAAATAAATAAATAAATAAATAAAAAAGAGGTCTTAGTGAAGCCTTCCCTGACTGCTCAGGGCAGAATTAATGGCTCACTTCTGTTTCCACTGCACCTTGAATAGCCCTGTGTTATAACTTATGAAACTATCTGAGTTGTTGCTATATGTGTCTATGTCTCTCCCCAAGCCTGCCTCTTACAAAAAGATGAGGCCTTGAGGACAGAGGAAGGACCAAATTTATCTTCTGTCCCCTGGCCTGACACACAGCAGGGGATTTCATGAAGACTCGTTCTCCAGATGGGTGTCTGGCTCTCTGGAGGATATCAGTGAGAGAGAACTCCCTTACATCCTCTTCTAGGGGGTCTCTGAGTTTTTCTTCTCTGTTTTCTTTTGTTCACTGGGCCTCACTTGGCAGCAAGATGATTTCCTGTAGAGAAATGTCTGGCAGAGCACAGGGCAGATTTTAGGCAGTTACAAGTCAAGTTAACCTTGACTGAATCTCAAGGACCTCGTGAGGTAATGTGTCCTGGAGAGAATCCTAAGTTTGTTCCCACATTTCTGAGTACGCTGTGTTTAAGATGAAGGCAGTTGTAGGCAAACTCCTTTTTTGGCTTGTAGGTGAGGAATCTGGGGCCTGCTGCAACTGGCAAGAGCAGGGACCAGGGACACACTGCTTGATACAGATGCTGAGAAGTGGGGCAGGGGGCCCGACCCCGAATCCCGTTTGCCTCTCCCAAGGTCTTAGTCTCTGAAATCTCAGCTGCTCATTTCATGTTTTTCCAGCTGTGAGACATGCTTAGACTTGGAGTTTCAGGGCTCCCATCCAAGAGAGGTCCTCAGCGGGCATCAGTTGTGATGGTTCCCATGAGGACACATTTAAAAAGAATGATGCTGATAGCAGGGGTATGGCCTGGTCCTGTGTTAAGGGTCTCCTCACATATTATTGTTTCATTCTCATAGCAGCCCTATTCAGTAGGTCATAGTCTTCCCTCTCCCCATTTCACAGATGAGGAAACTGAGATACAGAAAGTTTAGAAACATGCCCAGGATCACACAGGTAAGTCAGTAGCAGAGCTGGGTTTTGAAACCCTGCCCGTGTCATTCCCGCAATGGGGCACATAACCACATGCCTGCCGAATGGTGGAACGCCTTTTCATTCCATTCCAGGTGGCTCAGAGGGTAAAGCGTCTGCCTGCAGTGCGTGAGACCCGGGTTCAATCCCTGTGTTGGGAAGATTCCCTGGAGAAGGAAATAGCAACCCACTCCAGTACTCTTGCCTGGAAAATTCCATGGACAGAGGAGCCTGGTAGGATATAGTCCATGGGGTAGCGAAGAGTCGGACACGACTGAGCGACTTCACTTTCACTTTCATTGCGCTAACATGCACTGAAATTGTCACTGAAGAGAGCAATTGCTAAAACCTCGAATGAGCGTGGAAAATACTGATGATCAGAGATCCATGGAAAAGAAAGGGATGCTTCATGGAGAGGGTATTGTGGTTGTAACTGTCAGAAACTATTTAAGAGTAGGAATAAATAAAAATAATCCCATTAACATGATTACGGGTTCAGTTTTTTGTTTTTTTTTTTAAACTTTCACCACATATCCTCAGGTCATTGTTTCATAGTCTTTACAAAAAGACAACCTAAAGAACAGAAGCCCTGGGAACCCTCTGCTAGTCCAGTGGACAGGCCTTCACGCTCTTACTGACGAGGACCCAGGTTCGTTAAGATCCCCAAGGCCCTGTGGCCCTGCCAAAAAAGAAAAACCAGAAGCCCCTGGCTTGGTGTGTGATACCAAGTATGGCCACATGGTGTCCCTCCAGCTCAGTCTAAACCTTTCAGATGTCAGACTTGCAGTTTCCACCTGGCTGAGAGGCAAGGGCTAGTTGGAGCTGAGAGGACTCTAAGCCATTAAGCCAGCTTCCAGCTGCTGGAGCAGGAAAGGCACTATGGCCTGAAGGGCAGGGGTGACAGAAGGCCAGGGGGTGGCAGTTTGTTTGCTTCTGAGTATCTCAGTGTACAGTTCTGATATTGACAGTTCCTTAGCATCGTCTGAAGAAAGGGAACAGGAAGGTTTTAGATTTGCTTGCTGGAAGGGCTGTTTCCTGGGTCTTGTAACTGGAGGGAGGGCAGGAGGGGGTTGGAGTGGGGCCTGAGAAACAGGCGGGTCCAGGGTTTTTGTAGGAAGGTGAAGAGGTGGCAGTGTGGTTGGAAGGAGGGGTCAAATTTGTTTCTAAGCTGTGTTTGCAGAGCAAGCACACTGTCACGCATCAGCAGGAAAAAATGTTGTCTAAAGAAACCCCTTACCCCAATATTTTAGTTTTGTTGACTTGCCAGTTGGTTCCAAACTCTGGCTTTCCACCCATTAAAACTGGCCAATTGTTATTTTAATACGGTGGCAGACATTCAAACTTTTAAGTAGCCTTTGGATTTTTTGTAGGACAGTTGGGTGGAGGGTGTGCATTACTGTCACCTGGAGGGCTTGTTGAAACAGATTGCTGGGACCCCCACCCCAGAGTTTCCAATTTAGTAGATCTGGGGTGGGGCCTGAGAATGCAGTTTCTAAAAAATTCTCAGATGATGCTGATGTTGCTGGTCTGAGACCACCCTTGGAGAACCACCACCAAAAGTAAAACCACCACCAAAGAATGACTTTCCTCACATGGCCTGTCACTGTACTCTCTCATTTTAAAGGGCAAAGGCAAAAGAGCTTAATTTTTTCCCACTGAGTGCCCACCTTTAGAGTCGGTGGGCTGTGACCTTTGCTCAGCCCATGAGGCTGATTTTTTTCAGTGAGTCCCAGAGCAAATGTCAGGCAAGGCTAAGTTGGATTGGTGGAGGTTGTTAGGGGCAACAGCAGCCTCCTGCTGATTGGGCCATCAATATCACGTGTGTAGCCTAGGTTTTGGTGGCTTGGCTACCTTAGGTCCTAGCAAGTCTAGTCCAAGCCAGGTGTTCCAACATCCCCTGATTCTGCAATCAGAGCAGTAAACTCCCTTCTGCTTAGTTCAGCCAGAGTCTTTTCTGTTGCTTCCAGCCAAGATCTCTGACTCAACCTCTCCTCTGTACTGTCACTCACTATAGCAGCATGGAGGGAGCTCAGTGAACCAGGTCACACTCAAGTTAGCTACAGAGCTGAGAACTGGAGTCCCAGATTTCTCTCTCCCTTTCGAGGGCTCTTTCCTCCATGCCTACAGCCCCACCTCTGATCCACAAAACAACCCTGCTTAGACAGGCATTTGCGATATGAATGTTAAACCTTTCTGAAATATGGTAGGATCTCCAAATATAATATATAAATAAAACCAAGCAGTAGGCACTCAAAGTTTGCAGCCTTAAAATGCTACAATTCCATGGCTAATGTTTCTCCTAAATAAAAAAGATCCACCCCTTTTAGTAATTGCAGGCAGTTTATAAAATGGTAGCACTCACACTCAGCTTTCAGGGGTGTCAGTTTATCAACTGTTTTAAGATTTCAGAATTTGTTACTATGGATAGTCATTTACTATAAAGACATTGGGACTTCCCTGGCGGCTCAGCGGTAAAGAATCTGCGTGCAGTGCAGGAGCCACAGGTTTGATCGCTGGGTAGGGAAGATCTTCTGGAGGAGGGCACAGCAAGCCATTCCAGTATTCTTGCCTGGAGAATCCCATGGACAGAGGAGCCTGGAGGGCTACAGTCCATGGGGTCACAAAGAGTTAGACATGACTGAAGCAACTTAGCACGCACACACACACATCAAGATGTTGGAGGCTGGGGAGCAGAGGCCACCTCGGAAAATGCGCTTATGTTCAAGTTGCTTCCCAGGATAGCACCCTGCAGTCCCTGGGAAGAGGGCTGTGGAGGAAGGGAGACAGCTCAACCGCAGCACTGATCAAGACGAATGCATGAGCAACCTGCGAAGATTCCAGCCCCTGTGAAAGCTGGGATGGGCTGATGGCAAAGACAAAGGTTTTAGTTAGGTGCCTTCATTTAAGAAGAAAAGGCTGTTAATCTCTCCTTGCTCCTCTGCTCTCTTCCCAGTAGTAGCCTAGCAAAGTTACCTAGGGGGAAGCCAGATGAGTGGTTCTGAGTTTATCAGGACATTCATGAGGGTCTGCCTTCTACCAACAGATGTTCTTTCCTTAGACCCCAGTGAGGCCAGGCCATGCCTCTGAGCTGTCTGAGCTCTGTAAGGGGGGCGCACACCCTTCAGCATCTTCTGTTTTCAGTGAGTGAAGTGGGTGGTGGAGGGGGTGTGGGAAATCTTTCCTGAGACCTGCCCTGCCTCCAGCCTCCCAGGGAGAGGAGGGGCAGCCATCAGTCACCCGGGGCAGCAGCCAGACTGTTTTTTAAAAAATATATTATTATTATTTTAAAGGCTAAATAATATTCCTTTTATATATGTATATGTTTATGTATACATATATATTCACACACATATTTTTATATACATATACATATATATTCCATGTTTATGTACATCACATTTAAAAAAATAATTAATTAATTTAAATTGGAGGCTAATTACTTTACAATATTGTACTGGTTTTGCCATACATTGACATCAATCAGCCATGGGTGTACACGTGTTCCCCATCCTGAACCCCGCTCCCACCTTCCTCCCTAGCCCATCCCTCAGGGTCATCCCAGTGCTCTGGCCCTGAACACCCTGTCTCTCCCATCAAACCTGGACTGGTGATCTATTTCACATATGGTAATATACATATGCATCACATTAAAAAAACCCTTTTTTGTATTGGGGTATAGCCAATTAACAAACAATGTGATAGTTTCAGGTGAACTGCAAAGGAACTCGGCCATACATATACATGTGTCCATTTTCCCCTAAACTCCCCTCCACTCCAGCCTGCCACATAACATTGAGCAGAGTTCCATATGCTATAAGGTAGATCCTTGTTGGTTATTCATTTAAAATATAGCAGTGTGTACATGTGCATCGCAAACTCCCTAACCATCGCTTCCCCTCATTCTTCCCCCTGGCAACCATAAGAAGTTTGTTTTCTGTGGGTCTCTGTTTTGTAAGTAAATTCTGTATTATTCAGCAGCCAGACTGTTAATTAGTTGGGGACACGTTGTGTGAGGCAGTAAGAGATTACCTTTTCCAGAGCTACTAGTATGAGGATGAGCAGGCTCCTTTGAGCTGGAAAAAGAGGCCTTCTGTTTGCTGTTTCATTTCTAGGCATAAAGCAGTGCCTTTGGGGGCTCCAAGTGCTGTTGGTGCATGGAATCTGCCAGGTTGAGGGATTTCAAGACTGACTCTGGGTTCTGTCCTGCAGACAATGTTCCCTTCATTCTCATTTTCTCTAAGGGCTGTGGAATATGTATCTATTGGGGCCTATTGTATATCAGGTACAATGTCCACCCTTATGTTGCTTACATGCATTATCTCACTCAGTCTTCCCAGCGGTTCTGGGAAGTAGATACTATTACTTTCCCATTTTATAGATGAAGATATAGCAACTTAGTCTGGTTAAATAATTTGCTTGGTATTATTTGCCCAGTAAAGGCTGAGCCCAGATCTTGTTCTCTGATGACACTGCCTTTTTACCAACAGATGGGGTATGGGGAAGATGGGTGGGGCAGAGGAGAGCAGGGACCTGGGCGCACTGTGTCATATGCACACAGTGTAGTCTGCCTCTGCCTGCCAGCCCTGCGGGGTCCAGCCTGCTTGACCCAGGGCGAGGAATGAATGGCAGTGGGGGCGGGGTTGCAGTTGCTACTCAGGGGCCTGATGGTTCACCTCCAGAGCCCCCCTAGTCAAATACTGTCTCGCCCATCACATGGCTTGTCCTTGGTCACTGAATTCCCATTTTTCTCACTTCCTGTCTGTCCTCCCGACCCTCTCATTCAGTCAACGTCATCCCCGTCAGATCCTTTGCAGGGTATGGGCTTCCAGGCTAGGCCGGGAGTCCTGCCCTAGCATGAGTGAGCCGCGTGGTTGGGTCCTGATTCTCTGCCTAGTCCCCTCGGGGGTGGTGGCGCATAATTCCTTGGAGAGTTTGGACTCATCCTCACTCCTCAGCCCCCAGCAGGGCCCTGCTGAACTGGCTCATGGCTGACTGCTCGGTATGCTGTGGCCTGTGGCTGTGGTTGTCGGATGGCCCTGCTGACCCCCAAGGGCCCCTAACTGAGTGTTGTTCTCGTCTCTGTCCTGCTGGGCTATAGATTCTTTCCCTTTTTCTGTAGAGGAAGCTGTTTAGCTTCTGTGCAGTTGCCAGACTGAAGCCAAGAGCACACTGGTTGCTGAGTGATTCCACCTCTTCTGTAACTCAGACACTCTGCGCTGCTTTTGGCTCTCACCCGCCACGATTTCTCATGCGCGTGTGTGTTAGTGGTGTCTGCATGGGCGTCCAGATATTCCGTGTGAATACAAAGCATGGGCTCCTGGGAGGAGCAGAGCAGGAACTTCCTTATGATCTCAATTCAGAATCTGCATGCTGAGATACGCGCTGTCCCCGGGGATGGGCTTCAGGCACTCTAACGAGCCTTCCTGCAGGTCTCAAGCGACACTTGCTGAATGGCCGTGTATTAATTGGGGATTCGGATGTGGAGCTGATGTGGGCCAAATGTGCCCCTTTATAGTCACCATCAGACATCAGAAGTCTCTTTAGACTTTACCCATGAGGAAATCTGGGCTCTGAGGGGAGGGGGCTTATGTAACCAGGGCCTGACTGCAGCTTCCATAGGACTCCCTGGGTTGTGAAGCTGTCAATCAGGCTGAGCACAGGGCGATTTAACAGAGGAATTCCCAATCCCACAGCCACCGGTGAGTCAGCATGTTATTATATGTTCTAGAAGGACCAGAAGACTCTTGCTCTTGCTTTGCCTTCCAGATTCACTGAGAGTGACTAGCTTGGGAATGACATGCTTATCTTTTCTGGGAAAGATGTGCAGTTGCTCCTTAGTTATTGCCACAAGTCCTGGAGGAGGAGGAAGGAATAAAGGGCCAGCTACGGGTAGAACTGTGTCATCCTGAATGGTATGTTGAAGTCCACAGTGCTCTGGTCCTTGGGAATGTGACCTTATTTGGAGATAGAGTCTTTGCAGATGTAATGAAGTTCAGATGAGATCATTAGGGTGGGCTCTCATCCAGCGTGACTGGTGTCCTTATGAGAAAAGGAGAATCCTGCGTGGAGCCAGAGTCACAGGGAGAACACCACAGAGGCGGAGACTGCGGTGATGTGCTTGCAAGCCAAGTCATGCCAACGATCGCTGAGCACCACCAGAAGCTGGAAGAGGTGAGGAAGGAGTCTGTCCAGAGTCTCAGAGGAAGCCCTACAGACATCTTCATTTTGGACTTTGAGCCTCCAGAGCTGTGACAGAATAATTTTCTGTGATTTTAAGCCACCCTGTTTGTGATCCTTTGTTACAGCCTCTCTCGGGAACCAGCACAGGGTCCAATATAGTGAATCTCTGCTCTGCATGTCCCTGACACTAAGGCCCTCGTCAGTGGGGGCAGCCCATCCTGGCTTTGATGCCATTAGAGAGGCAGGCTGTGTGTGGGGGCTGGGAGAAGAGGTGGTGAGAATGGCCTGTGTGAATGTCCTCCTTCCCTCTTCTCTTTCCATTCCTTTCTCCATCTCCCTCCCAATCTAAGTTCCAACCCTTGGAGCCTGAGCTCTTAGGGTGGAAATGATGAAACTCAAGGTGGCTGATAGATCCATACCCTTTGCCTCCCAGGGGAAAAGCTTGTTGGCCCAGTTGCATCTCCATGTAGTGGGCTGTTTGGGTCTTGAGTTGGGTGGGTGGGAGTGACAGTGGGGACTTCCAGTTTCTCTGAGGCTTCAGGGGTTTGAGCCCTGGCTATTAACATGAACTCTTCTAGAACCGTCTCTTGGCCTTCTGGCCACCCTGTGCTTAGATCTTCTGTCATGAACACTGCATTATTCCCCAACCTCCACAACCCCCTCACTCGTTGTGTGAACTTTGTGGTTTATGAAATATCACAGCTAGCATTTCAACTTTTATTTTACTCTTTCTTTGTTGTTAGGCTCCAGGAAGCCTTTCCTTAGGCAGGGTCTAACTCCCTGTCACTTACTCATATGTCTGTGGTTTACATGCGTGGTATTGTACTGAGAGAATCTGTTTCTGCATCTCCGCCTCACTGAGGGCCTCTGGGGGCAGATATTCAGACTGATTCATTTCTGTATTCTCAGTCCCTCATTTAAAATAGGTGCTCAGTAAATAGTTGATAACTGAGATATTACAGACCATAACTCTGTGATTCTGTTTAATATCTTTGGCAAATTTGTAGAGATTTCTCAATACTTAGAACCTAGGAAGAAAGGCCAGCATTTTTCTGGAATGCTCAGCCTTCAAAGTGTTTAGGAACTAAAGGGGTTGGTTTAGGAGGATTGGGTCTGACTTTCCAATATTTAGAGATCATTTTAAACATGTATGGAGGAGGATAACAATTCTCAGTTTTCATAATAACTGGGTTGGATTTTGGATGATGTTTCATCTTATGCATTAGCTCAAAGATGTTGGTTCTTTAGTATAACAAGGAAAATTAGAAATTGGTCCAGCCTTCCAAGGGCTGAACAGCTGTGGTCTTCTGTTTCCACTTAAGTTCTGTTGCAGTCGTTACTTAGTGACGGCTTCCTGCCCCTGCCTGGCCCAAGCTCGGGGGCACTCTGAGTGTGCTCCCCTTCACTCAGGTCTGAGCTGAGCTCCTGTGCAATGGCCTGACTACACTCACACTGGTTATGGAGAAACTGGGGACATACCTTCCAGGTATGAGCAGGGGCTGCCGACTGTGGCTGGGGTAGATGGCTTTCCTTATGAGGTTATTTCATGAGGGCTCTCTTCCTGCTCTTGAAGGCCTCTGGCTCTGAGATGCTGTGGCCCCAGAGGTGCTCCCTGGGTCCTCCCTCCCCACCCTACTGCTTCAGCAATTTGATGGGACTGCTGATGATCTGCGGGAAGATAATCACAACATTCTTTCTTCTCTTGCCCCTTTTTCTGTTCCCTGAATCTATTCCTGCATTCCTCAGTGTCTAGAAGTGATTCTATTCTGGAAGTCAGGCCAGTATGGCCCCATGTCAGCCTGGCCCCTTCTACCTGGGCTCCAGATCCCAGTGGCACCTACTCCTTGCCTGCTGCAGTTCAGAAATGCTCTCCCTGGCCTAATCTGTTCAGTAAGCCCTCCTTGCAACAGCCCCCTTGTCTGCTTCACTAATGGGCTCCAGTTGTTGACAGCAGTCACCAGTCTCGGGTCTCAGCTGTGGGGCCTGATTCATCCTCTGCAGACACATGCTTTTCGAGGGGCAGGCACTATTGTCGTTGAAGAGCCATGTCTCATATGCTTACAAAATGTCCCCTAGTTCCACACAGGAAATTGGCTCCATAAAACCTTTGTTCATTAAATGTGCTGGGGACCACAACCAAAGGGCTTAGAATTAACCAGAACTGATTAGAATTGGATAATCCAATTCTTCGCTTAAGAGATGCAGGGAAGGGACTTCCTGGCGGTCCCGTGGTTAAGACTGTGCTTTCAGTGTAGGGGGCTTGGCTTTGATCCCTGGCTGGGGAGCTAAGAGCTGGTTGTCTGGGCAGTCAGGGTGGCTCTAAAACGGGCAATGTTGTAATTTGAATAAACTGCTTGACTGGAAATGAACACTGTCTGTGCGGAGGGAAGCCATAATTAGGGGGCATTACCAGCCTGTCTATGCTCTCCTTGGCTCGCCATTTCGGGAACCTATTGCAAATGAGGAGGAGGCCCAGGGGTGGCTGTTTGACAGTTCCTGCAACTTTAAGGTTTAATTTTGCAAGACCTTCTGGTTATTTCTGGAGAAGGAAATGGCAACCCACTCCAGTACTCTTGCCTGGAAAATCCCATGGATGGAGGAGCCTGGTAGGTTATAGTCCATGGGGTCGCGAAGAGTCAGACACAATTGAGCAACTTCACTCTCACTTTTCACTTTCATGCATTGGAGAAGGAAACGGCAACCCACTCCAGTGTTCTTGCCTGGAGAATCACAAGGACAGAGGAGCCTGGTGGGCTGCCATCTATGGGGTCGCACAGAGTCGGACATGACTGAAGCGACTTAGCAGCAGCAGCAGGTTATTTCCTCCAGGAATTCATATGTCATAAGGGCACATGCTACCAGGTGAATTCAGTGCCAGGATTATGGTTATTGAATTAGATTCTTCTTAGATGTTCTTAACTGAGAGAGAACACTTGGGACATGATCCCGTATGGTGGTACCCCAATTTTTTTGCATGTTAGAATAACAATGGAAATTAAAAAAATTCCTATGACCATTCTGTACCCAGACCAGTTAAATCAGCATCTCTCAGGGTGAAACCCTCTCTGGTATTAGCACTTTTGAAAGCTTCCCAGGTGATTGAGAGACACTAGTCTAGTCACGTATTCTTCTCCCATCAAAATCCTGTATTAAAATAATTGAATTGTTACTAAACCTACATGAAATGATAATTCAGAAATAAATATAACTATGTTAAGTACACTATAGAGACTCTCATACTAAGTTTCAATTGCTATCGATGATTGCTCTCTGTAATCCTGGTTTTCTTTATTCTTCTTTAAGGAAGAACCTTGATCTTTCTCTCCCTCTTGGTGTTAAAATGTCCTAGGCCATTTATGAAAAATGGGTCAAGTGCTGAAAGCTGAGAGGCAAGTTCTGCCTTTGTAGCAGAGGTCGAGTTTGAAAAGCACTCCTGGGATTTAAAGAAAATAGGAGTTGAAAGAAATGGAAAAGTTGATAACAGATGTGGGAACTTAAAGACTAAGAAGCAGATAAGAGGCTGTTATGAAAATTGCATGAAAAACGATTGACTAATTTTTAAAAATGCTGAAACTAACAATTAACCATCTTTGGGTCACGTAGTTCTTGGATGAAGTGAGGTGAGGTGAAACTTGCTCAGTCACATCCGACTGTTTGTGATCCCATGGACTATACAGTCCATGAAGTTGTTTAGGCCAGAATACTGGAGTGAGTAGCATTTCCCTTTTCCAGAGGATCTTCCCAACCCCAGCTGAGCCACAAGGGAAGCCCAATTCTTGAATAGTTTCACAGAATTGAAGTAAATAAAGCTAATCAGTAAAACTGATCAACACCTAAGTGCTGACATTCAAACTAGACAGAGATTGGTCTGGACATTAAAAGCCTTCCATGAATGACTAGAGCTGCTCTCATTTATGTGAAGGGAGCCACATCCTGGGTTTACATGCTTATTACTTTAAAAAAAATTTAATTTTTATTTTAAGAAAGCAATATGACTATATAGTTTAAAAAGGCAAAGAATACTATACAGATTTTAAAGAAAAGCAACCACTTTATGCCTGCTCCCAGAAACCCAGGCCTGATTTCTGCTTCTCAGAGACACATTTAACTCTAGCTGTTTCTACAGGCACTTTTATCCTTATTTTTAAATAACAGGCTTATTCTGTCATATCTTTGTCATGCTTTCAATTTTAGACATTCCCTATTAACTTCCCACAAGGGGAGATGAAGTAATCTTCCAGTTCTCATACTCCTTTTCTCCCTCCCACCCAAACTTCTCTCCAACATTCTCCCCAAAGAGTTACCACACCATAATTCTTAGATAAACATTCAGTATTTACCTGCTTATAACCACATAATGGACGTGAGTCTGAGTGAACTCCAGGAGTTGGTGATGGACAGGGAGGCCTGGCGTGCTGCGATTCATGGGGTCGCAAAGAGTCGGACACGACTGAGCCACTGAACTGAACTGAACTGAACTGATTGAACCACATAATTATACCACAGGTAGCCAATAGGTAACCTATGAATACATTTACTTTCAAGGCATTTTGTTTTCCTTGGAGTTAATAATTTGTCTTATTTTTTCAGTTTCCAGGGATTTTTTGGTGAACATTTTCCCCATTTGCCCATCTCTTCTACAGAGCTATGAAACTCTTCAGAGTAAGGTCAAGCAAGCACACTAGGGAATCTAGCAGTTTCCTTTCCTTCTCTTGGTACATCTTCTGTCCTCTTGATGTGGTTTGGACTAGTTGTTGTCTAGCTTCAGGACCAGCTGAATCTTTATTGAATTCTTCTTCTCATTACCATGCTGGGTCTTTATTTCTAGAACTCACTATTTTCCTTTATCTTGTTTTACTCTTGTTTTGCTGGAGTATATCTCCCAGTTTCTTTTTCAGAAAGGGCGCAGATAGCTAAATTCTTTGAGACCTTGTGTGTCTGAAAAGATCTGAAGAAGAGCAGGGGTGGCAAGGGGGAAGCTGAGCAGGGCCAGGGCACCAGGCACCGGGCAAGTTGGAGGCCCAGAACCATCCCAAGGAGGCAGAGAGGAACGGAACTGTGCTGAGGATACAAGTCCCCTACTCAGTGCACCATTGGAATTCACTTACAAAACACAAACTGAAAGATCAAATTATTAAGAATTTCAAGGTCAGAGCATTAAACCAGACACATAAGACCATGAGTGTGAGGCCCCATATGACTGCACAAGTGAAAAACACATCTATGACATCAGCCCTGGTGGGAAGAAAAAGATTGGCTTGTTCTCCAACTGACCCCATCCATCCAAAAGAAAATGGAAGAGAACCCTACATATTAAAATAAATTTCAGATGGACCAAGCATTTAAACGTAAAATATAGACAAAATAATACAAGAGCAAAATTCAAGAGAGTGCATTTATGACTTGGTGGCTTGGGAGATCTTTAAACCAAGACAATAAATGTAGATAGTATAATGGAAAGATAGTCGGATCTATTTGACAAATGATAGACTGGGAAAAAGTTGCAACCTATAAAATAGATTAATGTTCAAAATATTTAAACACCTCTACAAACTGATAAAGAAAAACATCCCAGTTGGACAATAAACAAAGGATATGAATAGACAATTCATCCAAGGGGAAATACAGATACAATGTGAAAAATGTTAGGGAAGTGCAAATCAGCAGGACAATGAGATAAGACCTTGCTGGGAAAAATTAAACGGGTAATAATTCATAGAGGTTTTTGTTGGGGAAAGGGCTTTAGTAGAAATAATTGTTAAAGGCACTTACTGAAGGGGGTGGGAAATGTGCTCACGATGCAACAGTTTCATTTCTGGGGGTTCATCCTGCAGAAATTAAGAGATCAAGAAATAAGGTTTTGTCTGCAATTGTATTTATTGCAACGAAAGTGAAGAGGTGGTAAAGAGGTGAGTCTGAACTCTGAGTGGAATGTAGATGATTGTACGGTGGAGAAACCTTCAGCGAAAGCTGACTCATCTGATCTGGGCTTTGGCTGTTGCTCTGATTTCTGGCACTTGGTTTCCAGGGTCACTAGAGTCACAGTATAACTCAATTTCAAGGATGCAGGAGTCCCAGAAGCAAATAAGCTGAAAAACTAAGGATAATTTTAGAGGAATCTAACTAACGTTAGATTTCTTCTCTGAAATAATAAATCTGAGAAGTCAATTGCACAAATGCCTATAGAAATAGAGAACTCTTACCTAATGCTATAAATTGAATATTTGTGCATCCCCCACCCCCAATTCATATTCTGAGGCCTAATGCCCAATGCGGTGGTATTATTTGGAGGTGGGGCCTTTGGATGGTACTTAGGTCATGAGGATGAAGCTCTCAGGAATGAGATCAGTGTCCTTAAATCCCTGGTAGCTCAGATGATAAAGAATTTTCCTGCAATTCAGGAGACCTGGGTTTGATCCCTGGGTTGGGAAGATCCCTTGGAGAAGGAAATGGCAACCCAGTATTCTTGTCTGAGAAATCCCATGGACAGAGGAGCTTGGTCAGTTACAGTCCACAGGGTCACAAAGAGTTGGACAATTTCAAGGAGATTCCAGAAAGTTGCCTCCTGCCATGCACCATGTGAGGTTATATGAACAAAGAAGTAAGCCCTCACCAGACATCTTGGACTCTAGCCTCTAGAACTGTGAGAAATAAAATTTCTGTTGTTTATAAGCCACCTAGTCTATGGTACTTTGTTGCAGCAGCCCGAATGAACCAAGCCACCTAGCCACGTTGTCATCAATCAATGACAACATTCTCTGATCTCCAAAGGCCAAGAAAAGGTATCACCCAAGTACTCTTTCTATAAAATGACTCAATCCCCCCACCCCCCCACAAATTATGTGAAAATGAATCAAAGCAAAAATGTAAGATGGGGAATTCAGGATTGGAAAGAAGCAGCAGAAAGCACAAAAAACAGTTAAAGAAACGTAAAGCTAATAAAAGCTTTGAACCACTAATGAGAGGGGGTTTGATATAGGTATGTGTAAATAATTGCTACCACGGTGACCAAGTGGAATGTAAAAAGCTACAACTTTAAATATTTATTTACATTTTTATTTGTAACAGCATTTTCAGGTGGTAAAAGAAAGTATGCTCATTGTACTTAGTTTTAAGATGCAGAAAAAATTATAAAGAATATTTATATCCCATCATCCAGAGGGAATGTGCTCAATGTTTTTGTGAGTTTTTCTTTCTCTGTGTGTCTACCTGTGTTTAAAAAATGGAATTTTATTACTTATGCAGTGTAATATTCTATTTGATTTACTTTATATTATACTGCAAATATTTGCTGAGTTCATTAAGTATCCTTTGAAAAGTTTATTTTAAGGGACTTTATGACATTTTATTGCAAGGAGTACTGTAAGCTATTTAACCATTTCTCATTGGACAACATTTAGTTTGTTTCTAGTTTTTAGGAATAGTTAAGTAAAATTCTGCTACAAACTGCTTTATTATTCTTAACTGCAGAGCTAATGATTTTTTACATAGTTTCTGAGAAGAGGATTTACTGAGACAAGATATAGACTATCTTTAAGCCTCTTGATGCCTGTTGCCAAATAATTTTTCAGCAAGTTAGTTCTAATTCATACTTCCACTACCAGTGCCTGACAGTGCTAATCTCTGTGTACCCTTTAGTGCTGGAGTAAGAAATGAAGGCTTTGCCGATTCGATTGGTAAAAGGTACCATTTCTTTAAAAGTTCTGTATAATCTTTCTTTTAAAATTAATATTGTAATTTGGAAAACGCTGAAAAATGTGGAGAAGAAAATAAGAATAATTACATGCATATTACTTTTGAAAATAGAGCTTTTTAATACATTTTTGATTGAGCCCTCCAGACGACTTTATGACATATAGCCTTTAGTGTTGTCCCACTTTGCAGTTATTCTTGATGCAGATCAAAAAGGTTACATGAGTTGCCTGCATCCCACATCTGGTGAGAGGTGGTGCTGGGCACTAAATCAGGTCTTTTGATAGTTACTCTCATGCTTTCCCCAGAGGAAGTGCACCTAATATACTCCTGGTCACTCAGAGCATTGCCAGTCCCAGGAGACTTAATGCAGAGTCCAGAAGTGCTGGAAAGAAAAACTGGGACCAGGCTTCCCAGATAGCACAGCGGTAAAGAATCTGTCTGCCAGTGCAGGAGATGCAGAGGACACGAGTTTGATCCTCGAGTCAGGAAGTTCCCCTGGAGTAGAAACCCACTCCAGTATTTCTTGCTGGGAAAATTCTGTGGATGGAGGGGCCTGGAGGGCTACACTACAGTCCATAAGGTTGCAAAGAAATGGACATGACTGAGTGACTAAGCATACACACAGGAATCAGGAGCCTTGGGTCCCAGTCTCAGCTTGCTCATGGATTTGATATGTGTCAAGGAAATCACGGCTTCTTTCTTTCTTTTTTAAAAATTAACTTCTGACCCTCTTTTACAGGAGACAGAGGAAGGTTTTCCTTGTCTTCTTTTGAAAAAATTGATTCATTTTGTATTTTTTTGCCACACGGTGTGGCATGGCGGAATCTTAATTCTCCAACCAGGCACTGAACTTCCACCCCATGCATTGGAAGGAAGTGGCGTTTTTACCACTGGACCAGCAGGGAAGTCCCAAGGCTCCTTTCTAAATCTCAGTTTCACAGTTTATAAATAAGGATTTTCACTGGATGGTCTCACAGGTTGTGCCTCTAAAGGTCAAAGCCTGGGTTCTAAAGAGGTTGGCCAGAGAGATGGGCATAGATGCTAGGGAGCAGTTGGCTGCTGGGTCTTTGATATTTGGTGTAGCTTGATCCACATCTGCTTTGGAACCCTGGTGGCACGGTCTTCATTCTGCCTTCAGCAGGGAGAGACTGCTTCCTGGACCACCCACATACAAGGGAACCAAGCACTGGGAATGAGAGAGAAAACTCCTATTAGTGACCCTTAGGAGAGGTTGGGGAGGGCCACCATCAGTCTGGGCAGGGACCCTGGCAGTCCTGCTAACTGATATTTCATTCTGGGATCCTCTCAACTTTGCTTCCAAAATGTGAAAATTTGGAAGGACATGAGCTGGACCACAAGAGATTGGCCCTGGTGGGAACATATGCTTCCTCTGGATTCATAAAACTTTTCTGATTTATTGATGTAACAGAAGACCCAGAATGGGGAGATGAAGCCTGGGCCTTCCAAAGGGGCCTGCTTGGGAAGATCCTAAAATCTGCAGGAGGTAGCCTCTCGCACTTTCCAGATTACTTTGGCAATGAACCTGTTGTTTCCCTCACTTGGCGGCTTTCCCCTCCGCTTCCTGCAAATGCATAGCTTAGATTCTCTGGCCTCCTTTAAATTTCTGCTTTCTTGACCTCAGGTGCNTTTCATTCTGGGATCCTCTCAACTTTGCTTCCAAAATGTGAAAATTTGGAAGGACATGAGCTGGACCACAAGAGATTGGCCCTGGTGGGAACATATGCTTCCTCTGGATTCATAAAACTTTTCTGATTTATTGATGTAACAGAAGACCCAGAATGGGGAGATGAAGCCTGGGCCTTCCAAAGGGGCCTGCTTGGGAAGATCCTAAAATCTGCAGGAGGTAGCCTCTCGCACTTTCCAGATTACTTTGGCAATGAACCTGTTGTTTCCCTCACTGCGGCTTTCCCCTCCGCTTCCTGCAAATGCATAGCTTAGATTCTCTGGCCTCCTTTAAATTTCTGCTTTCTTGACCTCAGGTGAAGGCTGGCTCTTGCTCCAGTCCTGCCTCATCTCACACCCTGACAAGCTCTCTCTGCTTGGTTTGGGCTTTCCTTTTCTCTCTCCCACTAGACTCTCTGCTTTAGGACATATCCACTGGGTTAGAGACAGAAACGAGCTGAGAATGGTGCACTGGTAACACCCTCCTTCCACTCTGGGTCTTGGGAATCTGGATCGCATTTTATTAGTTTCCCCCTTGTGTTCATACCTTTAATTTTAGCAGAGTTTGTGATTTACGCTTTCCTGGTGGCTCGATGGTAAAGAGTCTGCCTGCAACGCAGGGCACTCGGGTTCAATCCCTGGGTTGGGAAGATTCCCTGGAGAAGGGCATGGCAACCCACTCCAGTATTCTTGCCTGGGGAATCCCATGGACAGAGGAGCCTGGCGGGCTACAGCCCACGGAATCACCAAGAGTTGGACATGACTGAGCTACCAACATCTTCACTCTCATTTGTGATCTATACCCACATAGGACAGTCTTGGCAATGAAACGAACACTTAGGATGGTTTTAGATACTGCATTTGGGATTTTGGTTAGCTCTGGCCATATACAAAGACAAGATATAGCCACTGTTAGGTGTTGGTATGTTACAAAGATGTATAAAGTTAGGGATCCAGGAATTCCCATGTCCCAGCACTTGAAATTCCTAAGGGAACCCATATGCGTGAGGCAGTAGTCTGCAAACATCCATTTATCCAACAAATATTTATTGATCACCTATTACATGTCAAGCACTGTGTTGGCATATAGTAGTGAACAAAATACTGACAAAAATTCTTGCTCTTATGGACCTTATGTCATGGAGGGAGTGGGGATAGGACACAAGGGGTAGGGGACAGCCAGGGGACCAAGCAGGAGGGTGAGGGGCCAACCCAAGTGGTAGACTGTCTGCATCGCACAATCACATGGGTAACCAGGCTGGCTGGCTCTGCTGCAGTATCATTTAGAGAACTGGCTGTTGTTTCTTCATCTTAGATTATTTATAATCATAGCAGCCAACAGTGAATATGTACTATATGCCAGGCCCTGTACATTATCACTCCCATTTTACAGATAAAGAAACTGAGGTGCATCAAGGTTACATAATATTCCTAATGTCACATGGCTAGAGTGTCCATCTGACTCTAAAGATGTGCTTGAAACACATCCATGACTGCCTCTGGAAAGGCAGGCTCAGCCCTGGGAGGAAGGACATTGGGCCTGCACAGGAAAGTGGAGGCAAAACCAAGTAAAGGGGATAGCATGGAACTGCTTACAGACCATCCCCAGTCTTAATTTAACTTCCTCATTTCTGTACCAAGGCTACCAATAGCGACTGCTTATAAAGCAGTTAGAAGAACCCTCTTACAGAAGCTGCTGGGGGCAGCAGGCAGTGGCTAGGTGTTGCTAGGGCAGTTTAGCTGGGAGTCTGGTAGAGAAGTAATTAAGCAGGGTACTTAAATTACCTCAGCTGATTTTCCACGGAATAGGCAGTTGCCTGCATGAAGGGAGGTGCCTCGGTTCCATCTTTCCTCCTGAAGACAGAACAGGCAATCTTTTAAAGATGTGTAGAAATGCACTGTTGTCCAGGTGGTAAGCTCCTCTTTGTCCCCTGCCGACTAGCTGGGCTGGCCAGGGTGAGACAGGCGTGTTCAAAGGTGTGTGTGGGCAGACACCAGCAATAGCAGGAGATGACAGGAGCCTAGGAATGGGCTGGGAGTTAGTGGAGGAGCCATGACTAGGGCTGATAGAAACTGCAGAAGAATGAGGAAGACAGCAGGGGAAATTCCCCCAAACTAGCCACACTTTGGATATGAGGAATCACCAGCATTTATGAGATGGAATGAAGTTACAGCAGAAGGCTAGAAGTGGATTCTAAGCTGCGATATCAACCCTTCCACTCCTGATCTTAACAGCAATATTTACTAAGCAAAATGTCAGGCCCTTTGCTAAGAGGTTATATAGATTTAACATAATCTTATTAAAGATAGGTAGTATTATGCTCTCATTTTACAGAGGAACCCAAGGATTACTTATCTTGTCCAAAATCAATCAGATAGTCAGGAGTGGATTCTGGAATCAAACCCATTTCTGTCTAGCAAAACAAAGACCATTTGAAACAAAGACCATTTACCTCTACTAGTTTGCAGTTACTCTATTTATGGGGATTTCTATATCCAGATTGATTTGACAGCACTGAAGGATCTCTGACACTGTCTGTCCTGGCTGGGCTTGGCTCAGGACTTGCCATGGACTGGGGTCTGCAGGTGTGAGCACCGGTGTGGCCAGCTACAGGTTTCTGGGGGAAGACCAGTGCACAGGGAGTTAGTTAGGGCCCAAAGTATACACGCCACTGATGAAAAAGGCTGGAGAACACAGTGAGTTCTGTGAGAAGTGAGACAATGCTTGGAGGATTCACAGAGGAAGGAGGGAGTGAGTGATTAGGGGCCCATGGCATGCCCTTGACATTTCCCTTTGTTCTCTCTTTTTCATTCTCCAGCAATCTCTGTAGTCCCCAGTGATTGGGCTTGACTAGCTTATAGAAGATCTGGTCAAGCTTCTGATCCCCTCAAGTTCACTTTGCAATGTCTTTACAGTCTTGCTGTGAAGGCTGTAGTCATTCTGGTCTTTGAATATTTGGGAGAAAATGTTTTCCATAAATATGGTGATGACAGTCAAGAGAAGTCACAGTGTGTATTAGTTTGCTATTGCTACATGGAAGATCACTCCCAAATTTAGCATCTTAAAGCAACAAATATTTAATATATCACATAGTTTTTATAAGTCAGGAATTCAGGAGCAGCTTTAGCGGTGTGGTTCTGCCTCAGGGTCTCTCATGAGGTTATAGCCACGATGTCAGCTGGGGCTGTGGTCTCATCTGAAGGCTTTTATGGGGCTAGGGATCCACTTCTAGATGTTTTGCTCCCATGAATATTGGCAGGAGGCCTTGGTTTCTCTCTATAGGATGGCATGTATCTTAGATAGGACTGCCTCTCATAATGGCAACTGGTTTTCCCCAGAGAGAGGGTTTGGAGAAAAGAAGAGGGCAATGTGCTTTTTGGTCTAGTCTTGGAAGTTCCATACCATCACTTCTGCCACATTCTATTCATTTGGAAGCTAATCATTAAGCTCAAGGGGAGGAGAATTAATCCGAGTGGAGGAGTAGCAAAAAATCTAGGAAACATAATTTTGAAAACTACCACACAGTGTAAACAAAGACCTGGGTGAATAAAATTACTTGGCCAACTGCAGAAACGGAGTGGGCAAAGATTCTGTAGAGATGTCTGCTGGTGCCAGGCAACATACTTGCATTCTGCACACATGGGAGAGAGGGCTTGTGTGCCAGTCTCTGATGACTGCTACCATCCAGATGACAATGATTCATTCCATTTTCCTTTGTCTGAAGAGAAATCTCATTCTATGCAAGCCAAGCTGTTATGGATCTTTCTATCTATTCACCCATTCATATGGGACCCAGGGCATGATAACAGCTATACAGACTGTGGAATGTTAATTAGATGGAAAAAAGTACACATCAGCTATCTCCATTTCAACTGAGAAATCTGGCCAAGGTACATAATTTGCTTCAATGTCATCTGTGTCAGGGTTTTGAAAGAGTGGCAATATATCACTGTGTTAGACAAAAGGCGGGGTATAAAAGGAGAAGGAACTATTCATGGCAACATGGGTTTCAGGATATTAATAAGTGCAAATATTTGCTTCTCTATGGAAGCATTAAGCTCCCTTCTTATTCTTGGGTCTCATGCCCTAAGTTATTTGCTTTCTGCTACTGACATTGAAGAAGAATATTAGCTCATCTTTTGGCTCTGAAATGTAGCTTTTACAACAGGCAAATGCAACACATAATCTCAGTGTTGACTAGTCCCCCCTCTGTCTTGGCTGTGATTCGGGGAGTCTGTAATGAAAGGAGTGAGTGATAGTCAAGTGTGATATTAAACAGACTGTAGAGGGATACTGCCTAAGCATCTTCACTTTGAACCTACCTCTCTCCCTCTTTTCCTCTCTTCCTCCATGGTAGAGTAGCTACCCTGATGAGTAGACAAGTGCCTGGTGACTCTTCCTTGCATGAGGAGTCATTGGTTTCGCCTTTGAGCACCTTGATCCTAAGGCAGTCTCAGTCACAAAAAGCTCAGACACTTCTCCTGTGGAGAGGACATTGCCAAGAAAGTCAAAATGGCTTCTCAATTAGAGGAGGCGATGCAGGCTCCCTGTGAGTGGACAGGCTGTTGAGAATTTCTGGTGACTTACAGTGGGCAAAACATGCTCAAGGAGGACATGTTTCATAGAACCAAATATTATGCTATAGAGATTCCTCTCTATTTATCAGGGAACTTCAACAACATCCCTTTTCTGGTTCACAAATAATCCACAACAGGAGAACAGACACCTATTTCCCCATCCCACACTGTTCTCTCATGCATCCCATTAATACAGCAAATATGAGTTTATGTTGTGAGCAAGCATTAGTTTGGAAGGAAACTCAGCCTTGGGTGGAGAGATATCTCATTTTAGACACACCAGAGAAGCTCCCACTGCAGCTCAGAGGGACTGACCTGCCTCTGCTTCTTCTACCTCCTGCCAGTAGACCAGAACCCACCCTCTCCCTCCCAGGGGAGTTGGTGGCCTCTGTGTAAACTTGGTGAGAGAGGGAGTCATGAGCCCATGCTACTTCCATCTAATTTCTAAAGCCAAATCATCAGAGGTAATGGATGTGAAATAGCTTTTGCACAGTGGGACCTTGGTCAATATTTGTTGAATAAATGAACAAATAAACTTTAAGGTGGTGCAAAAGTGCAGCAGTCTGATTATAGCTATTTATTTCATTGTCAAAGCATGAAAAGGCTCAGGTTCTTTCAGAGATCACCTTCCTGTTCTCTTCAGTTGCCGCTCCAAATCCAGGGAAAACTTTATTTTTAAGTTTTAATTTTTGTTAGGATTATACCTGCACACAGTTTAAAGATTCAGTGGCTGCTATAGGGTTTGTTAAGGCAAAGAACATCCCCCAGTCACCTCCTCCAGTTTCCCCTCCACAGTGGCAACTGTGTTCATCTTTTCTAGATGTCTGTTGGTCATTATCACCTTATATCCAACAATCTATGTGTATTGCTGTTTCTAGATTTGGGAGAGGGTTGGGTTTTGTTGTTCTTCAGTTGTTAGGTTGTGTTCAACTCTTCACAACCCCATAGAGGGTAGTGCCCCGGGCTTCATGTCTTTCACTATCTTTCACAAAGTTTGCTCAAAGTCATGACCCATGAGTTGATGATGCCATCCAACCATCTTATCCTCTGTCCCCCGCTCTCCTTCTGCCCTCAGTCTTTCCCAGCATCAGGATCTCTTCCAATAAGTTGGCTCTTCTCATCAGGTGGACAAAATATTGGAGCTTCAGTTATAACATCAGTCCTTCCAATGAATATTCGGGGTTGATTTTCTTTAGGATTGACTGGTTTGATCTCCTTGCTGTCCAAGGGACTCTCCAGGACCACAGTTCGAAAGCATCTATTGATTTCTAGCTCTAAAAAAAAAAACAAAAAAAATGCAGATTTAGCTCCCTTTCTTTCTCTTGTCCCTCCAAACGCATGCACCTTTCCATCTTCCCATGCTCGTAAACTCTTCAAAGGTTGCCCACATTCTTCTTCATTCACATCAGATATTCCATCAGTCCATCTTCCTGAAGGCTTTCCCATGGCCTCGGAACTGCTGGTGCACGTCGCCCTACCTGGCAGTGCACTTCTGTCATCCGGAGACCTCTCAGCAGCATCCGTAGGAATTCCGTTGACCACTCTCTTGGGTCGGGTCTCCCGTTTCTGATATTATATTCTTTCATTTTTTGGGTTTATACTCAAATTTGGGTGGAGACTTTGTCAGCAGAGTCCTGAGACATGGGGTATGGGATATAGATTTTTTGAGACCTTACCCAGCTTTATTATTTTCCCTCAGCATTTTCAAGGCATTATTCTACTGCCTTCTAGCTGCTGGGATTATTTTGAGAAGTCTGAAATCTCTAACTCCTAATTCTACATATGCAAACTTGTTCTTTATTCCACACCTCCCCCCCAGTCCCCCTGAAAGTTGTAGCCTCTTCTTGTTCCTTGCATTTTGAAATTCCACACTGATGAGCCTTTGTTTTGGGCATTTGTATCCATTTTTTTTTTTTCTGGGCACTCAGTGTTTGTTTTGATCTGGAGACCCAGCCCACAGATTTGGGTCTCTTGGTCTCTGTCCTTCATGTTGGGAACCTTCCTGAGCTTCCAGCTAAGCCCCTGATATCCACTCATGCTTAGGAGGAGGGGTACTAAAGTCCCTGTAGGTGGTGCTTGTTAACTGGGAACTTTCTGTATGGTCACCCAGCTGTGCCATTTGTTGAGGGGAAACCTCAATGTCTATTTAAAAGTCCTTCATCTTGAACCACCCAGATTCCTTTTATAGACTCCTCTACTCTCCAGCCTGGAGGGCAATCAAAGGCTTGCTTGCTGAATTCTGGGAGCCCAGGACAGGAAGCGAAATGGGACCCTGAACATTCTGTGTGCTCCCTTCAGTCAATACAGTGTCTTGGCCTTCAGATGATTCTGTTGTCCCTTACCCAGATACCCTTTGCTTTGTCCTCTGCAGAGAATAAGGCTCCAGTTTCCTCCAGATTGGGACAAAGTAGCCACCTGGGGGCACAGAGTTGGGGAAGGGATCAAGGTTTCTGTTTCTCTCTCTCTTTCTTTTTTTTTTGACTGATTAAAAAAACGAATTAACTTATTTTTGGCTGTGCTGGGTCTTCACTGCTGCACGCAGGCTTTCTCTGGCTGTGGCAAGTGAGGGCTACTGTCCAGTTGCAATTCTCTAGTTGTGCTGTGTGGCTTCTCATTGTGGTGGCTTCTCTTGCTGCAGAGCACAGGCTCTGGGTTGCATGGGCCTCAGTGGTTGCAGCTCAAGGGCTCTAGACACAGGCTCAGTAGTTGTGGTCTATGGCTTAGTTTCCCTGTGGCATGTGGGATCCTCCCAGACCAGGGACTGACTGTCCCCACGTTGACAGGCAGATTCTTAACCACTGGACCACGAGGGAAGTCCTCTAACTGCTTCCAGCGTAACCTCAAGCAATCCAACTTGCCTCACTCCCTCCCCCCACATCCCAGACGCATCGGTGTCTGTGCCTCTTATTATTGTGCTAACTCTCAGTTTTCTCCACTGTCAGTTTAGGGTTTAGCTCCCTCAGACCTGCCAAGTCCGTGACCACTCGCCATTTCTCCACAGCTTGCTGTTGTGGTCTCTCGTCTATTTTTCACATTTCCATGGTTCTTGTTTTTTTACAAGGCTTCTGCTCCTCGGCTGTAGACCATGCTCACCCATGCTGCCTTCCCTGTTTTCACTGACCCTGTTCTCCAGGGTCGCAACAGTGAGGTCTGGGTCAGGCCACAGAACACCGAACTCCCCTGCACAGAAACTTGCTCTCAAACTTGATCACATTGGGACTGAGCAAGAGTGCGTTTGAGTGCAGAAGTCAGGGGAAAAACAAAACAAAATAATAAACAACCCAGACACAACAGAGGAAGAAAGACGACTTCTGCTAGGGGATTGAGAGAGGCCATCTCAGAGGAGGTGGCATTTGAACCAGGTGTTGGCAGATCATTCACACTTTAGGTCAAGTGAATTCAAATTCGCATGTTCTGTGAATTTACATGAGCAGGTGCTGGGTTAGGGTAGGAAGTTACTGCAGTCTAGGGGTTTAAATAGAGTGTTCCAGACAACATTTGGATTTGAGTCCTGGATCCTCAGGTACTGACTGTAATTTGCATGGATTTTATAATTCTCACCTTTCCGATTTATATAATGGATTTAATAGTAGTACCTTCTTGCGGAGCTGTTGTGAAGATTAATTAAATACAAGTGTGCATATATAAAGTAACCAAGGCATCACAGCATAGTCTGTATAGACAATGGCTTGGCACACAGATGGTTCCAGAAACCCTGGATTTGAGTTCTGGCTCTGCTACTAGCACCTGTGTGGTTGTGGGTAATTTACTGAAGTTTTCTGTGCTTCAGTCTAATACTCTGTCCACTGGTGGTAATGTCTTGTGGGGACTAAAACACGTGTATGTATAAAGAACTTCACATAGAGTCTGGGACATAGATACCAGTCATAGGTGTTAAGAGGAGTATAGAACATTAGGAGCACAACTCCTGAACCAGACAGCTAGGGGTGAATCCCAAGTCTGCCTTTCACAGCTCGGTGCCCTTGGTTAAGTCCCTTAACCTTCCTTTGCCACAGATTCCTCAACTACAAAGTAGACATAATAATAGCACTCGCTATGGAGGGTTGTGGTGGAAATGAGTTAGTACGTGTAAAACAGTTAATACCTGTAAGTGTTGGCTTATTACTATTGTACTCATTCGGCTGTTTTTCATCCATTTGCTTCTACGTCGGGACATTCCACCAATGGAGGGTTCTGTCCCCGGTATGGCTCACATATAGCTAGGATGTCCTGGAGACATAGATTGAATCTGGGCCTGCCTGGCTTCAAAGTCCGAGCGCCTTAGCTTGTCACAGGCCACTCTATCCACGTGTGGGAAAGTGAGGAGAAAGAGTGACTTCCCAGGCCGTGATGGAGGGGGTGGCAGGTCAGCAGGGGTGGTTGCTCATCATCTAATCTTCTTGCAAGTATGTCAGGGGAGACCGTGGAGGCACCTGTTTTATCAGAAGCGGGGGCTGCTGGACCTTCCCGAGGTGATGGGCAAGAAGCAGCTCGTCCGTGGCTGTCACCTGGCAGGCCCGGGCTGTGGCAAGTGTGGAGCTCGGAGTCCAGACTGATGGCAGCGAGCACGGGTGGCTACAGTCCCTGGGTATTTCTATAATGACAATTTATAGCTGCCTCTCTTGTCTTCAGTGTCAAACATTTCGGAAGCAGTCATTTTCTAGGAGGGGTTGTGGTTGTTATCCAGCTAAGACTGTAGAAATGCCCACTGTTGGGGATGGGAAGCCTGGCTGGAGTGGGGTGGGGTTTCTGCCCTGCTGGCCTTTGGGTAGTCAGCCCTGGCGTTGTATGCGGCTGTTGTCCTGTTGTAACATCATCATTGTTATTACTACAGAAGTGTCATGTTGAGATGGCCTTGGAGATTTGCAATTTATTATTTGGCTCCAATCTCTACTATTCATTAATTTGACCAAGGGACATTATAAGACATAAACATCAGTGGAAAGTCCAGTCTTTCTCAGTCTGCAAAATGTTTAGCATTCAAAGTGAAAAGTAATTTTGGAAATTCATTTTCTGGCCTCTTACCTGAGCCCTAAGTTTCAGATTGGGGCAAGAAAACTCCAAAAGGTCTGCTTTGGCTTCCAGGATGTCAAATCTCTGGTGTTCCCCCAAATCTAATTCCCACTGAAAGAAATGCTCTCCTAGGGCTTCTAGGGGCTTCAAAGGAGGAAAATAAAGTCACAGGTAGAGAGAGTATCATGTGTCATTGAACCTTTCCGAGCTGAGTGTCCGTTTCCCCATTTGCAATATGAAGTAATTGTGAGGATTTATGAATTAATGTGGGCTTCCCAGGTGGCGCTAGTGGTAAAGAACCCATCTGCTAATGCAGCAGACATAAGAGATGGGGGTTCGATCCCTGGGTTGGGAAGATCTCTAGGAGGAGGGAATAGCAACTGACTCCTGTACTCTTGCCTGGAGAATCCCATGGACAGAGGGGCCTGGCGGGCTGTGTTTCATAGGGTTGCAAAGAGTCAGAGACGACTGAAGTGACTTAGCATGCATTCATGAATTAATGCATGCATAGTACTTAGAACAGTGCTTGGCACAGGTCATGGGCTACCTGCGTTAGCTACGAAGAGTATGTGTTTCAGACCTCTCAGAGTTTGAGCCCTTTCCAGCCTAAGAGATGCCATGAAGATCAAGATGCAAACCTCTCCAAAGGACCAAATCTTTCTCTCTGTATTTTATCTTTCCTGGGACGATCTCCCTGCAGTCTGTATCCTGGCCTCTCCCTTCCCAGTCTAGCTCAGCTGCTTCCAGGGAGGACTTTCTGCCACTAGGGTCACTCCTATCTGGTCATGGAGCTGGTTCTGACTCTGCTTGGCCATTCATCCTGCACAGTGCGAGGCTCTAGGGCCAGGTGCTGGCGACAAGGAAAAGGGACGGGCCCTTACCCTCAGGAGCTTACAGTCTGCTGGGTGGCTAGGCCTGGATGCAGATCACAGCGATGCAGTTCTACAGCACTGAGGTGGATGGAGGGACAGGGTGCCAGGGGAGAGCCTAGCAGTGGCCCATAGGTGGCAAGGGCCAGCTGTCCCCTGGGTGGCAGGGGGACATGTTTCATTCTGGGAGTGAGGTGCACTACTTGTGGCCAGGGATTTTAAGAAGCAAATATGCCTCTTCCAGCTCCTTTCATCCCTCCAATCTGCTGAATGCGGAAGACTCTGGGATCCTAGGGGTTATGGAGCCAGAGGATTCACCCCTAAATTTCTACGTGAGGGAAAGTTGCTTGTTAACCAGGGACACTTACACTAAACTAACCTGGGGCTGAGAAATAAACTTTGATTGGGTTAAGTCACTTACAGTTAGAAATTGATGTTATCTAGGATCATTCTAATGTCCGCAGATGTCAAATACAACTGGCTTCAGGGGAGGATTCCATGAAGAAGTGGCACTGGGGTCCTCAGTGCTAGCTGGGTTCAGTTGTGGCAGTGGTGGCAGTGTTGAGAAGCAAGGTTGGTGGAGGGAGGTGAGGGAAGCCTCAGGGATACTTCAGGCAGAGAGAATAGAACAAAGGAGCACGGGGTGTGTGTGTGTGTGTGTGTGTGTGTGTGTGCGCGTGTGCGCATGCGTGCGTGTGTGTGCGTGTGTGTGGTGTGGATGACAACGGGCTGCTGAATGTTGCTGGCTATAAACAGCGAGGATGAGGGCAGTAAATGAAGTTACAGGATTTTGTTGAGGACCACGTAGGGCCTTGTGTTCCAGAGTTAGTGACTTCTAGAGACAATAGGAGCAATAGGACCAGATCTGTGATTTATAAAGATTGCTTCGCTGCAAGTGTGACGAGTGAGTTGGGGGATGTGAGACCAGGGATAAGGAGACTGTAGCAGTCAGGAGGGGATTTGCTGCAACAGTCCAGAAGGGGATGGTGGCAGTGTGCCTGGTCGGGTGGTGGAAGGGGTGGTAAGATTGGTAACTGGCTGGGCTGATGGTGGGGGAGAAGGAAGCCCTAGAGACGAAGCCTGGGTTTATAAAGCCATCCATAGTTTTTACTCATACTAGGAAGGGGAAATTGGGATTACATTTTCTGTGATATGCAAGCTCCCCTCTGCCTTTTTTCTTTTAAAGTTAACTCTATAGCACTTACTAGGGGCCAGGTACTTTTCTAAGCCCTTTACACGTACAAACTCATTACTCTTAATAAGAACTCCATGGGAGGTACAATGATTAGACCCATTTTACAGATGAGGAAACAGGCACCAAAGGTTAAGAGACTTTTTTAAGCATAGGGTTTGGACCCAGGAGTTCTGGCTCCCAGTTCATGCTCTTAGCTACTGAGCTGTTTCTTGTCTTGTACGTAGTACAGGGTTTTAGTTAGAGTGCTTCTCTGAAACCAAGGGCCGATGTAGGAGTTCTTGGATGCTGAGGCCAGCTTGGACTAGATCTGACTGTTCAGTGACCCCAGTCTGGACACTGAGATCTGGTTTCCTGGGTCTCCCGTGCAGGGCTCTGCTCTGTAGAACCCAGACTTTGCCCCTGACTCCAGACTAGCTCTTCCTTAGCATCCTTTGTCCTTCTGTTGCTGAGACTCGGCAAGGGCTGCAGCTAGATCCTTATTGGTTATGACACCCTTGGGACCCCTGTAGCCCAAAACACCAGGACAACTGCCCAGGCCACACAGCCAGTAACTAGTTAAATTTAGGTTCCGACTCAAGTCCTTCTGGTTCAAAAACCACACCCTTTTACCACTCTCTGTGGATTCCCTGTTATCTCCAGAAGTCCACACTTCATCCTCAGGATCCTGTCGAGCCTGGAGCAATCCCCCTGCTCTTCCTGGGCACTGCAATGCCCTCCCTGAGGCGATACTCCTGACCAGGCACCATCTCCCCCCGCCCCATTCTCCTGGTGCCAGGTAGAACGGAAGAGAGCCCAGACTGCCTGTCTACGTGAGCCTTGCTGGCTGAGTTATAGCTCACAGACTTTGGCTAATTTGTTAATAATTTCTTAAGAGCCCAGAACAGTCCTAACAAGATGCAAAAATCAATGGCTGAGAAAAAGACAAAGCAACCTTCTGAGCAGAATCTGAGTGAGGTGAGTGGCTTTTAAAAGGCCTTGACAAATTATTTGGTGTGCAGCCTAGAAAGTGGGGGACTAAATGACTTTCTTACATTGATCATATATTTTTTTTCCAAGTTGGAAAGAGGAGAGACGTAATGGGCTAGGGTGAGGGACCTGGTTAGCGTTGCAATGTCAAGATAATGATTGTTCAGTTAGAAGTCTGTGATTTTTTACTTTCAAGAGGCACTCAGAGCAATGGGGGCTGAAATGGGTTTCCAAGTGAAGACGGGTGTAATAAAGGTCAATTAGCAGTAATGAGATTGGCTGGCAAAAAAGCATCAACAACCCAGAACATGGCCAGGGCCTTCCTTCCTACCTCCTCTGTGCCCGGCAATGGGGAGACAGGCTGTGCGAAAGGGGGTGAGCCCCACTAAGGGATGGAGCCAGGCAGGAGAAGGCCTGGGCACGTGGCCTGTCTGTGTGAAAGCCTCACTGCAAGCCTGGGTCTAGGCTGCCAAGTTCAGTGCCAAGACACGTGGCAGCCATTCCTGAGACAGCATCATGGCTTGCATCTGGCAAAACAGGCTGGGCTGGCATCCCAGCCCTGATGTTCCTTCCCATCAGGGGCCCAACTAAGTCAAGAGAGGCTGCTGAGGCCTTGGAGCCTCAAAGCAAATTTACAGAACAGAGAGAACTTACAGTGGTTTCTCAGGCCCTCTGTGACCTGCCTGGCCACTGCTCCACTCTCTCTGTTGTGACTTTCTTTCTCACTGCAAGGCACGCACGCTGGCTCCTTGCTATTTCGCTAGCACGGTGGGCACCCTCTCTGCTCAGAGCCTTGGCTCTCTTTCCTTTGTCCTGATTGCTCCTCATCCAGATATTTCTATGGCTGGAAATAGCTTACCTCTTTCAAGTCTTCAGGATTCAAATACACATCCTCAGTGCAGCCTACGCTAACCTTTGTTTTTTGGGGGATATATACCTAGGGGTGGAATTGCTAGGTCATATGATAACTTTTTGTTTAATTTTTTAAGGAATTGTCAAACTGTTTGCCACAGTGACTGCACTGTTTCACAATACCACCAGCAGTGCACGACAATTTTAACCTCCCACATCCTCCCAACACTTGCTTTTTTCTGTGGTAATGATAGTAGTCATCCTGATGGTCATAAACTGGTGTCTCTTTGTGATTCCTAATGACCAATGATGTTGGCCATCTTACTGAGCTTGTTGGTCACAGGTGTGTCTCTTTTGGAGAAATGTCTACTTCGGCTGCAGGAGGAGGAGGCTCTGTTCCCTCTGGGTGCAGGGAATAGAGAGCGTGTCCTGTTGCCTGTCTTCACTCTGCCCGTGGCAGCTGGGGCTGCAGAGGCCCTGGCCAAGGGCTTGCGATTTGAGCTGATGACTTCAGGGCTGCAGCTGAAGGGGACTACTAGGTGCCTTGAGGTCTTCAGGATGAGCTAAGTCAGGGTTCACACGGGAGAAGTAAGTCTCTGATGTCACAGTCTTTGTACAAAAAGCAGTATCTCCAGGGCTGGAATTGGGGTGGGGGTGGTGAAGGGGTTGAGGTCTGAGAGGAGGCAGGTTGATGGTGAGTAAAGGCAGTGGTGTCCACACAGCAATTATGGGCAGGTGGGGAATGGTGTATGCACGGGTGTGCTTACGCATCACTGGGAGAAGGCAAGAGTCTTGCTTACTCTGCGATCCTGCAGCAGGTCAGGCCCCAGCCTGTACAGCCTCTGCACTCTGCCTCTGCATTTCCCGGGAAACTGAGCTAACCCATAGCTCTGTTCTCATATCTTCACCCCACAATCCACATCTGGTGCTGATGCCTGGCAGTGGGCAGGCTGTGTGTGCATGCAAGTGTGGGTGAACAGGAGTGGAAGGAATGGGGAGGCGTGTGGATATGAGACAGGAAATGGGATTATTCATCTCTTTATTCCACTTTCACCTGATAAAGATGTGGTGTTAGTTTCTGATGCCAGGCTCTGTGTTCTGCTTCTTCACGGCCCAGCAGAAAGAACACTGGACTAGGAGTTAAGACAGGAGATCTCGATCTTGTCTTGGGTCCACCTCTCACGGAGTGAGGAGGGAAATTAAAGGGTAAGGAGAGGCTCGTGTACCTGAGCAGGAAGAGGCTGGCTCTCTGTCCTCTGCGGGGGAGATTCAGGGGACCTCCTTCCTGAGTCTAATCCTGTTAAGAATCATGGTGTGTGTTGGGGGGGAACGGCACACCTCAACTGTGCCCTCAAAGGTATCAGCAAGCCCCCTTTATTTACGAGTTTGTAAAGACCACAAGCAGCTCAGCTAAGAAGTGAGCCCCCTGCATTTGGATGACTCGGTCAACCTGCTCACGAGTACGGTGACACCAGCCACACACTATATGCGGCTCCACTTCAGAGGGGCCGTGAACTAACTGCCTGCCCGGCTCCCCAGGGCCACACTGGCCTCTTTAGACACCAGCGACTTAAGCACCACCCAGGTCCCCTGCTCCTGCCTTGTCCCAGTTCTGAGCGTCCGGCCGGCTCACTTCTGCTTCGCACTCCAGTTCACGACCTGCACAGCTCTACATGGGCCTCACTCGCTCAGAGCTGTCAGGCACTCCTGCTTTGAGGGAATCAACACTGAGCCTTCAAATGGCTGAGCTTTCACGACTGTGTCTCTGGGTGTCTGGACAGTCCCGGTCCCACGCGCTGCTGCAGAGATGGCTGTAAGAGGGCAGGCCTGGGGGTTCGCTCTCCCCCATGTGCAGGCGTATCGGCTGCTGCCAAGTGTCAGCCCAGTGCTCGCTTGGGCCCCCAGGGCCAAGCCCAGCAGAGCAGGTGCCAGCATGCACTGTGCTCGATGCAGACCCTGCTTCATCTTTTTGTTTTGTCAGGATGATTCCATTGCCCCAGGGCCTTGGCAGGCCAAGTCAACTGGGTAGGGCTGGACAGAAAGATACTCCAGCTTATCTCCCTCCTCTTAGATGTAAAGACCACCAAAACTCACAGACCCACCAAGAGTGGGTGTTGGGCAGAGGGCCCTCTGACATTAATCTAGCTTGGTCATCTTGTAATTTCATTTCATCATTTTGTTTTATGTCATTCTGTTTGATTTAACAAGCTTTGGTTGTTTTCACAACCAACCTTCTGCCTGGCTCTCTGCAGTCATTCTTGATCACAGTTGCAGTCCCAGGGTGGTCCCCTGTCTAGGGGACAGGCAGAAATGGGAGCATATGTCAGGGGGCTAGGAAGCTGGCAGAAACCTTCTTTGTCTGCATAATATCTTATTAGAGTGCATGTTGCAATGTATATAAAGCAAGTCCCATGGTGAAAAAAAATGCAGAATAAATTAGTGCTTACAATTTCCTGTTTGACATTGATTTTGTTGACTGGAGACTCGAAGTGGGAGTCTGGGATTAGTATGCCAACATCACTGTTGAAGGTCTCACCAGCTGCTCATGAACCCTACAATGTCAGAGCCACACAGAACCTTGAGGCCACCAGTTGAACCCCACATCGTAGGGGAGAGCCTCAGAGACTCTGAAAGGCCTGAGCCTGTCTGGTGAAGGAGACACAGTCAGGGCGGTGGGACTAGTCCAGCTTCAGATTTCAGCATGCGTGCAAGACCGCTTTAAGGTAGCCACAGTCAGCTATTACTTGCGGAGCATCCCCGTCAGAGCGGATGGCCTGCATTGCCTCTCTGCATGTTGTGCCTGAATGTGCCTTTCTGGCTCAGCCTTGAGGTTCTTTGGGGTCTTTGATTCCTTTGGAAGCTGAAGGCAGCTTTGAACTGTCCTGAGAGCAGAAGGTGCCCAGGACCTGGACAAGTCAATCACCCAGCGGGACCCTCAGTTCTGCCCTCTGCAACACAGGACTGGTAATCCCTGACCTGTTTCTGTCAATGATGACAGATGGCTGCAAAGGAGCTCTGAAAGCAGAAAGGCCTCGTTGGCAGCCTGGACAAGACTGGACCTGAGAGGGTGTAGTGTGGACAGGAAAGGCTCCCGTCTAAGATGGCCAGCTCCCCTCTTAAAACCATATCCCCAAGTCTCACCATCCCCAGCACCTCACGTTGTGATCCCCATTGCCCATGCCCACCAGGAGAGAGAAGTTGCCCTTTATCAGGCTGCCCAATGCTGTGTGTTGTCCTGTGTCTACATATTTTCTTTTTACTCTCACGGTGATTACACTGGATTCTCTTTTTTATACGCTGTAGAGTTCTGTTTGTCATCTATGGGTAACAAATCACTCAAAAATTTATTGGTTTAGAACAACAGTAACATTTCTTTTCTCGCTCCTGCTTTCTTTGGGGCAGAACTTCTGGAGTAGCATAGCTGGAAGGTTCTCGCTCCTGGACTCTCATGAGGCTGCGGGCAGATGTCAGCTGGGACTGCCCCCATCTCATGGCCTGACTGGTCCTGGAGGATCCGCTCTCAAGCGGTTCACTCGCACGGCTGGCGCATTGCTGCTGGTATTGGCAGGACCTCAGTTCCTCTTTTTGGGCAGTGTGAGTATCCTCACATCATGGCAGAAGCTTTGCTCAGAGCAGATCTGAGCCCAAGGAAGATGCTGTCAGGCCCTTTATGACCTAGCCTCATCTTCTCTGTACTGTATACACAGGGCCAGCCCTGATGCAGTGTGGGAGGGGATTCTAGGAGGGCAAGATTACCAGGAGGCTCCTTGGAGGCTGGCTACTCAGTCCACCTTCTGGCTCCTGCGACCCAGACATGTCTCACATAGAAATACACTCATTTCTTTCCAAGTGCTCCCAAAGTCTCATTCCAATGAAGCATCCACTTGAAGTCCTGGGCCTTGTCATCCAGTCTGCCCAGGTTCAGATGAGACTCACTGGGTGGCTTTCTCAAATACAGCTCCTCCTGTACAGTTCTTGATCTCTAGGCCTGTGAATTAAAGAAACACTCTGCCTTCATACCACCTAATATACAATGGTGGGACAGGCGTGTGCTCAGCTGCTCAGCCATGTCAGACTCTTTGTGGCCCCATGGACTGTAGCCCGCCAGGCTCCTCTGTCCATGGGGTTTTCCAGGCAAGAATACTGTAGTGGTTGCCACTTCCTCCTCCAGGGGAGCTTCCCAACCCATGGACTGAAACTGCGTCTCACTAAAAACAAAATGAAAAAGGAAACTGGGAGCTACATGGGGATCCTTAGCGATTCTGGAATTCTACTGGGCACGTGGGTGAAAGTGAAAGCGAAAGTCACTCAGTCACGTCTGCCTCTTTGCGACCCCATGGACTATACAGTCCATGGAATTCTCTAGGCCTGAATACTGGAGTGGGTAGCCTTTCCCTTCTCCAGGGGATCTTACCAACAGGTCTCCCACANGTCATTCTTGATCACAGTTGCAGTCCCAGGGTGGTCCCCTGTCTAGGGGACAGGCAGAAATGGGAGCATATGTCAGGGGGCTAGGAAGCTGGCAGAAACCTTCTTTGTCTGCATAATATCTTATTAGAGTGCATGTTGCAATGTATATAAAGCAAGTCCCATGGTGAAAAAAAATGCAGAATAAATTAGTGCTTACAATTTCCTGTTTGACATTGATTTTGTTGACTGGAGACTCGAAGTGGGAGTCTGGGATTAGTATGCCAACATCACTGTTGAAGGTCTCACCAGCTGCTCATGAACCCTACAATGTCAGAGCCACACAGAACCTTGAGGCCACCAGTTGAACCCCACATCGTAGGGGAGAGCCTCAGAGACTCTGAAAGGCCTGAGCCTGTCTGGTGAAGGAGACACAGTCAGGGCGGTGGGACTAGTCCAGCTTCAGATTTCAGCATGCGTGCAAGACCGCTTTAAGGTAGCCACAGTCAGCTATTACTTGCGGAGCATCCCCGTCAGAGCGGATGGCCTGCATTGCCTCTCTGCATGTTGTGCCTGAATGTGCCTTTCTGGCTCAGCCTTGAGGTTCTTTGGGGTCTTTGATTCCTTTGGAAGCTGAAGGCAGCTTTGAACTGTCCTGAGAGCAGAAGGTGCCCAGGACCTGGACAAGTCAATCACCCAGCGGGACCCTCAGTTCTGCCCTCTGCAACACAGGACTGGTAATCCCTGACCTGTTTCTGTCAATGATGACAGATGGCTGCAAAGGAGCTCTGAAAGCAGAAAGGCCTCGTTGGCAGCCTGGACAAGACTGGACCTGAGAGGGTGTAGTGTGGACAGGAAAGGCTCCCATCTAAGATGGCCAGCTCCCCTCTTAAAACCATATCCCCAAGTCTCACCATCCCCAGCACCTCACGTTGTGATCCCCATTGCCCATGCCCACCAGGAGAGAGAAGTTGCCCTTTATCAGGCTACCCAATGCTGTGTGTTGTCCTGTGTCCACATATTTTCTTTTTACTCTCACGGTGATTACACTGGATTCTCTTTTTTATACGCTGTAGAGTTCTGTTTGTCATCTATGGGTAACAAATCACTCAAAAATTTATTGGTTTAGAACAACAGTAACATTTCTTTTCTCGCTCCTGCTTTCTTTGGGGCAGAACTTCTGGAGTAGCATAGCTGGAAGGTTCTCGCTCCTGGACTCTCATGAGGCTGCGGGCAGATGTCAGCTGGGACTGCCCCCATCTCATGGCCTGACTGGTCCTGGAGGATCCGCTCTCAAGCGGTTCACTCGCACGGCTGGCGCATTGCTGCTGGTATTGGCAGGACCTCAGTTCCTCTTTTTGGGCAGTGTGAGTATCCTCACATCATGGCAGAAGCTTTGCTCAGAGCAGATCTGAGCCCAAGGAAGATGCTGTCAGGCCCTTTATGACCTAGCCTCATCTTCTCTGTACTGTATACACAGGGCCAGCCCTGATGCAGTGTGGGAGGGGATTCCAGGAGGGCAAGATTACCAGGAGGCTCCTTGGAGGCTGGCTACTCAGTCCACCTTCTGGCTCCTGCGACCCAGACATGTCTCACATAGAAATACACTCATTTCTTTCCAAGTGCTCCCAAAGTCTCATTCCAATGAAGCATCCACTTGAAGTCCTGGGCCTTGTCATCCAGTCTGCCCAGGTTCAGATGAGACTCACTGGGTGGCTTTCTCAAATACAGCTCCTCCTGTACAGTTCTTGATCTCTAGGCCTGTGAATTAAAGAAACACTCTGCCTTCATACCACCTAATATACAATGGTGGGACAGGCGTGTGCTCAGCTGCTCAGCCATGTCAGACTCTTTGTGGCCCCATGGACTGTAGCCCGCCAGGCTCCTCTGTCCATGGGGTTTTCCAGGCAAGAATACTGTAGTGGTTGCCACTTCCTCCTCCAGGGGACCTTCCCAACCCATGGACTGAAACTGCGTCTCACTAAAAACAAAATGAAAAAGGAAACTGGGAGCTACATGGGGATCCTTAGCGATTCTGGAATTCTACTGGGCACGTGGGTGAAAGTGAAAGCGAAAGTCACTCAGTCACGTCTGCCTCTTTGCGACCCCATGGACTATACAGTCCATGGAATTCTCTAGGCCTGAATACTGGAGTGGGTAGCCTTTCCCTTCTCCAGGGGATCTTACCAACAGGTCTCCCACATTGCAGGCAGATTCTTTACCAGCTGAGCCACAAGGGAAGCCCAAGAATACTGGAGTGGGTAGCCTATTCCTTCTCCAGGGGATCTTCCCGACCCAGGAATCAAACTGGGATCTCTTGCATAGCAGGCGGATTCTTTACCAACTGAGCTATCAGGGAAGCCTGGGCACACTGGTAGTTTTCAGATTAGAACTCAGCCATGCTGCTTGGGAATGGTTTTCCATAGCTCTTGACTCCACCCCCTGTGCTCAGAGGCATCAGCTCTTGGAGTCATCCTTTCTTTTCCATAAGAAATGGTTATTGTTTGCAGCTACATCATCTTCTCAGTCCTCTTTCATAGTTTGGAGGGTCAAAGAATAGTTTTCGTATCACACTGTCTCTGTACCGCTTCGTCCAAACAGGCAGAGAAATCACCTTAATACCATTGTCAGCTCTCTATGAATTTTATTGCTGTTTCTTCCATTAGGTAAAACTCACTACCACAGATATCAATGAGATAAACCTTTTTCTATCTTGAGTTCCCTGTAAGGCTGCTAGGGAATACCTCATTTAAGATTATCAGTAGTCCTTGGAGGGTGGGGAAGGGAAGGATTGGAAGTTTGGGATTAGCAAATGCAAACTCCTATATATAGGACGGATAAACAACAAGATCCTTCTGTATAGCACAGGGAACTGTATACAACATTCTCTGATAAACCATACTGGGAAAGAACATGAAAAGAATATACAGGTATACACATAAATATACATATATACATGTATAACTGAATCATTTTGCTGTGCAGCAGGAAACATTATAAATCAACTATATCTCAAGGAAATTAAAGAAATTATATCAGAAGCCCTGTTGTGTATCAGTGAGGCTCTATGAGGAACTTCTTTTTCTGTTTGAATCATCAGCTTACAGATTTCGAAGGTCTTAAGAAAGAGTTTTATGTTCACTCCTTTAGGGGCATCTTCAGAGCATATCATCCTGACAGTACCCTAGATTTGATCTTTGCCTAGAGGTCATTTGAAAATTTTAGCATCGTTTCCTGTCTGGAGAATCTAAGAATAAGGCATTGCAGGTTTCAAACCCAGCAAGTCCTAACTCCTTGTGCTCAATGGTTCTTTCTTTAACACGCTTTCTCCCTTTTCACATTTGATTATAAGCAGCCAGAAGCAGCCAGGCGACACTTTTGGTATTCTGCCTGGAAATTGCCTGTGCTAGATTGTCTAATTCATTCAGTACATTTTCTGTTTTCCTTTTTTACCATAGAAGACAGTATTGTTAAAGTTTCCCTGACTCTGTGTTATGGGCTGAATGCTATGTCCCTCCAAATTCATGTGTTGAAGCCCTACCTGACCCCCGCCAATGTGACCGTGTTTGGAGATGAGTCTTATGTGGAGGTGATAAAGGTCAAATGACGCCATGAGGTGGGGCCCTCATCTGTAGGGCCGGAGCCCTTATGAGAGGAGGAGGAGACACCAGCGGTCTCTTTCTGTGCCAGGGGAGGACACAGGACTTACATACATATATATGAATGTGGTCATTTTGGGAAAAAGTAATCTGACATAAGCACCCAGCACATAGTGGGTCTTCAGTGAATGTTTGTTGCTCTTTAGTTGGCTTACTGACCTCGTGATATAGTCATCATAATAATGGTAGAAGTAGTAATGATAATAACAATTATAATAACCATTTATTAGGTGGCTTATTGGTAAAGGATCCTCCTGCCAGTGCAGGAGACACAGGTTCGATCCCTGGGTCAGGAAGATCTCCTGGAGGAGGAAGAGGCTAACCACTCCAGTATTCCTACCTGGGAAATCCCATGAACAGAGAATGCTGGCAGGCTACAGTCCATGGGGTTGCAAAGATTTGGACATGACTTAGTGACTGGGCGCACACGCACTCTGTGAAGGACCTCTTTTAAAATTTCCCTTTTGATTGAAGCATAACCTTTAGACAACAAAGTTTACAAAGCTTAAGTGTACCACTCAGTGAATTTTTATGTATGTTCAACCTGAACTAGAACTAGAAATTTTCCAAGACACTAAAATCCCCTGCATACCCTTCATGGTCAGTGCCCTTCCTTCTCCTAGGTAAACGCTCTTCTGATTCCTATCACCATAGATTAGTTTAGCCTGTTCTTAAACCTCATATATAAGAAGGTCTATTTTTGTTTAGCTTCTCAACTCTGCAAAACATTTTATACGCATTATCTCACTTAATTCTCACAACAATCCTGTGAGATAATCAAGAATTTACATGCTGGTTATACACTGGCCAAGTGTGTTTTGTTTAGCTAGCACAATGTTTTTAAAAATATTTTGTGTTTGCCTACTTCCAACATTAGAAGTTGAATGCAATCCCTTGCTGCTTTATAGCCAGGAGGTCATTTATCTTCCCGTCTTGGCACCTGTAGACACCGAATTTGCAAACTCTAAGGGGAAGCACTATTATTGCCTCCAGGTGCTGAGAAAACAGAGGTTCACCACAGCATTAAAAAACAAGTGTCTAAAATCTCACATCAAGTTGATGGCAGCAGTGGCACTTGAACTCGCGCCTGTCTTCCTCCAGCACTCTCCTAAAGGGTCAGACAAGACGAGTTTGGCCTCCGAGTCTATCATTTCTGACTCTAAAGGCCCTTGTCTGCAGCACCACTTCTGCCTTACCCTCTGGGCAGTGTTGGCCATTGTGACCAGTCCCATTTTGACCCCAGCCATGAAACTCATCAAAAGGCTCCCCAAACTCCCACTTGGTCCTGCCAGTCTCAAACTCATTCTATCTGTCTTTTTTTTTTTTTTTTTTTACATCTTTGCTCACGCTTGTTCTTCCTGCCGCCAATGCCCACTCCCTACTTAGTCATCCATCCTTGAACCTCAGCCAGAGATGCTATTTTCCCCTTGTTGCTTGCACCTCCCCTGGCCAGTCAGATAATTTTCTTTCTTCTCAGCACATACACTCAGTCTTTAAAATTTGTAATGTGATTACCAAAAGATGGGTCAGATTAACCTAAAGTGAGTTTTAGGAATAAGACCAGAGTATCAGTCCCACAAAGGGTTAAAAAAGAAACCCAATTTCATTTCTTTGATTTCTGCTAAATGCATCACTAACTTTTTATTGATTCTTAAGAAAGAACGATGAGAGGAATCTGTGCCACCCCCACTGGGTGCCAAATGAACAAGCAGTCAGAAGTTTATTACTTCCAGATATCCCACTTGCTTTCCAGACACTTGAGTGGGTTTCAATTCCATCTTTGTAACACACTTGCTGAGCAGCCTTGGGCTTGGCCATACAGACGGGTGTCTGGGAGAAAGAAAAGAGAGGCTGCAGGCCTGGGTTGGGGTGCACCGGGGGCCTGGCTGAGGGGACACATGGGCGCAATGACAGGGTGGAGGGCAGCTGGTTGAGGGGACCGGGAACATTTCTAGAGCTCAGGGTTCTCGATCCCCACCCTCTCTCTCCTCTTTGAGAGCTCTGGGGCTAGTTGTTAACTTACTGGGGCTTCAGTTTTCTTACCTGAAGAATGCATATTCCAGGTAACTTTAAGAGTTTTGGGACGTGGGGCAAATGTATTACTACTTGACGGAATTTTGCTTTTCCCCCGTGTTTTGAAAATTGGCTCAGAAGTTTGAGATGCAAAGTGATATTTTCTTACAGCAATGTTTAGACCATCATGGAAGAGACCTTTTATTGGACATTTACTGTGTGCCAGCCTTATGCTAGGCAGGCCTGTTACACGCCTTCCTGCCTTCATTTTTACTGCAACACTGTCACCTCCCCCAGATAGATGAGGACGGCAAAGCTTAGAGAGGCAAAGTCACTTGCTGGATGTCACATGGTTGGTGTGTTACGGAAATGTGCCTGAGCAAATAATTGCTAAAATCTGTGTGTCTGTTAGTTACTCAGTTGTGTCTGACTCTTTGCAACTTCATGGACTGTAGCCTGCCAGGCTCCTCTGTTCGTGGGATTCTCCAGGCAAGAGTACTGGAGTGGGTTGTCATGCCCTCCTCCAGGGGATCTTCCTAACCCCGGGATTGAACCTGGTCTCCCACATTGCAGGCAGTTTCTTTACCGTCTGAGCCACCAGGGAAGGCCAATTGGTATAGTTATTTCCCCTTGCTCAGCATCTTTGCTTAGTCCCTAACCTTTTGATAGCAAACCTTGCCTATTTGGCCAAAGGCAAAGGGACTGACCCAGGATTGGTCCAAGAGGGTGCATACGGTGTGGGCTGGGTACACCACAGCCCTTCCCAAGAAGATTTTTGGATTTTGCAAGCTGGAGCCTGAAAGAGAGCTCTCGTCCTTCTTGGATCATGATTTCAGAAGGGGGAGGGTTGAAGGTGGTCATATTGTCTCTCACAACTTGGGGGAAAAGAGTAGAGGTGGGTAGAGTGGGTAGTGGGGGAGAGAGAGAGAGGAGGGAGAAAGTGGATGGTAACTGAGTCAGTCCCTGTACTGAATCCTGTCATGTGCGGCCCATATTCTCCTTCAGGAACTGTATTAATCCACTTGGTCTGTCATGACACAGCACCATAGACTGGATGGCCTGAACAACAGCGATTGGCTTTCTCACAGTTCTGGAGATTGGAAAGTCCAAGATCCAGGTGCCAACGTGGCCGGGTTCTGGCGCAGGCTCTCTCCTCAGCTTGCAGAAGCTACCTCCTCACTGAGTCTTCACCAGGCAAGAGACAGAGCTCTGGGATCGCCTCTTCCCATTTGTGTATCAGCCCTATTAGATTAAGGCCCTACTTTTAACCTTAATTACCTCCTCATGCCCTATCTCAAACTACAGTCTCATTGGGCATTAGGGCTTCAACATATGAATCTTGGGGTGCACACACATTTCCAGTCCCTAACAGGAATTAAAGACTGCTTACCTCCAGTAGCCTGGGAGCTGTTGGCAGAAAGCCCCAAGCCCTGTTTTCAACAGGGATCGCTTCAGCTGAAGAGAGCTGCCTTATGGTTTGTCAATGTCTTGCTTCCTTCACTCAAGTCAGGACCACCGACAATCATGCAGGGATAAAGGCTTGGCATCTCTCCTCAGCACTGAATGATCTTGGCAGCTTCAGGACTCTCCCCAGGTGGCCTGGGGCAGCTATGGCAGGCTCACTCCTGAGGTTCTCCCTCCACCCAGTCCCGCTTCCTTCCCTTCCACAGCTCTCCTGAAAAAACTTCCTCCATGCTAACATCCATCTATGAGTCAGCTTTCTGGGGAACCCAGCCCACCACGGCTCCTGTGGCTCCTGCAGCTGCTTACTTCTCTAATTCTGTGAGCTACACTAGCAGAGGGCCCTTATTTTTTGCTTAAAACTCTATAAAATCAGAGCTTTAAATGAGTTATAAAAATTAACAAAGCCCCACCACTAGTGATCTCAGGAGCCTGGAGCCCCGGTGTGGGTGATTCATAGGGGAACGTATGGCCTTGGCAGAACCTCCTGCCTGTGAGACCATGGGAAGAGACCATGGCTTCTGTCTCTCCACCACCTTCCGAATCTCGCGGCAGTGTCTCTCACTGGTGGAATTAAAACTAGAACCTTGCCTGCAGGGAAATCTGGGAAATGTACTCTTTGATTTCCAGCAACTGGTGATACAGGAAGAGTTCAGAGGGGCTGGGATTGTGCTGAAGGCTGTGAGTCAGCAACCAGCATGAAATGCGCCTGAAAATTACCAAAAAAATGTACAAATCAGAGAGCTCTGTGAAGGAGAACACATCTGTCAATTTTCTTTGACAAGTAAAATGTACCATGCAGATATAAAGTGTTTTATAGTTGGAGAGGGTTCAGAACTGTGGGCAGGACATGTCAAGGAAACAATTTTAGTTTTTAACTTAAAAAAATTCAAGTAATTGAGACTAAATTGATTTTTGCTTTAATATTCTGAATAATTATTTCCAAACTCTTGTTTTATGTGTCAGTCAGTTCAGTTCAGTCGCTGTCATGTCTGAATCTTTGCGACCCCATGAATCTCAGCACGCCAGGCCTCCCTGTCCATCACCAACTCCCGGAGTTCACTCAAACTCACGTCCATCAAGTCGGTGATGCCATCCAGCCATCTCATCCTCTGTCATCCCCTTCTCCTCCTGCCCCCAATCCCTCCCAGCGTCAGAGTCTTTTCCAATGAGTCAACTCTTCGCATGAGGTGGCCAAAGTACTGGAGTTTCAGCGTTAGTTATCATTCCTTCCAAAGAACACCCAGGACTGATTTCCTTTAGAATGGACCTGTTGGATCTCCTTGCAGTCCAAGGGACTCTCAAGAGTCTTCTCCAACACCACAGTTCAAAAGCATCAATTCTTCGGTGCTCAGCCTTCTTCACAGTCCA
>SJYV01019494.1:76455-105693 GCA_006410875.1 Neotragus pygmaeus
TGACCATGATGGCTACTCCATTTCTTCTAAGGGATTCCTGCCCACAGTAGTAGATACAATGGTCATCTGAGTTAAATTCACCCATTCCAGTCCATTTTACTTTGCTGATTCCTAGAATGTCGACATTCACTCTTGCCATTTCCTGTTTGACCACTTCCAATTTGCCTTGATTCCTGGACCTAACATTCCAGATTCCTATGCAATATTGCTGTTTACAGCATCGGACCTTGTTTCTATCACCAGTCACATCCACAACTGGGTATTGTTTTGCTTTGGCTCCATCCCTTCATTCTTTCTGGAGTTATTTCTCCAATGATCTCCAGTAGCATATTGGGCACTTACTGACCTGGGGAGTTCCTCTTTCAGTATCCTATCATTTTGCCTTTTCATACTGTTCATGGGGTTCTCAAGGCAAGAATACTGAAGTGGTTTGCCATTCCTTTCTCCAGTGGACCACATTCTGTCAGACCCCTCCACCATGACCCACCTGTCTTGGGTGGCCCCACAGGGCATGGCTTAGTTTCATTGAGTTAGACAAGGCTGTGGCCTGTGTGATTAGATTGACTAGTTTTCTGTGATTATGGTTTCAGTGTCTGCCCACTGATGCCCTCTGGCAACACCTACTGTCTTACTTGGGTATCTCTTCACAGCTGCTCCAGCAAAGCGTAGCCGCTGCTCCTTACCTTGGATGAGGGATATCTCCTCACTGCTGCCCCTCCTGACCTTGAACGTGGAGTTGTGAGTGTATTTATGTGCATTTGTCAGAGAGTTCCTGTTTGCTGTGTGATGGGTTTACGTGTGCAATTTTGTTTTCTCTGTGTATGAATCCATGAGTGAGGAAGCCTCTGTGTGCATGTTGCATGTTGGAGTGTCTTTGTATATGTGTGCATACATACACAGTGTATATGCATATATCTGTGAATCTGTGTGTGTGTTACATATGTTGGAATTTCTCTATGTGTGTGTTTACATATACAGTGTATATGCATGTATTTAGGAATCTCTGTTTATGTCTGAACTCACTCCAAATTTCAGTGAGGATGTGAGAACTGGCCTTTCTCAGCACGTGGATAAACACTATTACTGAGCTTCTTTTCTCTTCTTTCTGTTGCCATGCTATCTGCTTTCTTGCCCTGGGAGCGGCTCTTTGGTACCGGGGGCAAACGATCATGATTGTCATTACAGAGAGAAATTGAAGAAGTCGTGTTCAGTTGAGCTTTGTGAGTTTTCTAAAGGGGAGGCTTTTATAGTACAGTCATGTCAATAAAGAAGGTGGAGCTGTGTGCGTGTGTGCATGAGTATGTGTGTATGTGTGTGTGTATGCGTGCATGTGCAGACCTGGGCTCAGGGTGGGGACCATGCTAATGATTTGTCAGAACGTCTGTCTGAACTATTCCTGCAGCATCTTCAGATTTTAGACTAGATGCCTTCTTCCTCCTCCTGATTCTTCTCACCCTCTCTCGCATTCAATTCTGTATCTCCAGTGACTCTCTATTTACAACAATCTCCCCATCCCCATTGCCTTGCCCTTGTGCATGTCTGTCCTTGACCATGGCAATAGCCTCTTCAGCATCTCCCCCTTTCTTATCTTCAAACCTTCTTTTTTTACTTGAGAAAATTCATGTTTTCTGTGTATAAACTGAACTCCCATTTAATCCTCCGTTCCTCATTGGATATAGAAATGAGTCCATTATTGCATTACTGCAGTGAGCTGAAACTTGCAATTCATGTCCTTTAATTAGATAAGCTGCTAGTTGAGAAGGGGCATACCAACTTGATTTAAGTCTTGACACAGTGATTAGGGTCATAATTACGAGGAGAAGAGGCATCAAAATTCCTCATCTGGTCTCACCCCGATCACACTTCTGGCTGCACTGCCATGGCAAAGTCAGAGAGCATTCTGGACTAGAAGACAGCTCTTCAGTGGCTGGGGCTGAGCCATCCCCAGAGGCCAGGTCTCTCCATGAGCGATGTTTTTCTGCTTGGGAATTGTCTTGGCTTTTTCACACGTAAGTCTGGAAAAGACAGGATTTCATCTTCCCAGAGCTGTAGAAAGTTTTAATCTGCTTTTGAAACAACTTCTGAATCATTCTGAATCATTCAGAAAAGCAGTTGCTTCCCATCATTTTGCAAGGGCCCTGTTTCTCCCTTCACTCCCTTCCTCCCTTTGTACCTGGCCCTTAATTAGGAATTAGCCTCTTGAGGTTGAGCTGTCTGATGTGATCTTCACTGTATGTCTTTTGCTGAGAGCCTCTGTGCAGGATTAACATTCAGTATTTTGTCATCATTTCAATGTGCCAGGTATTCACTGATACTACCGTTGACCTCAAATAAATAGACTGCTGGATATTTCTCCAGCAAAGATGAACTTGTTTGAGATCAGCAGAGAATCGTACTTTGGGGTCTACAACCACGGAGAGCCACTTGCAAGTCCCCACACAGGAAGGAAGGGAAAGAGAGTTTTTTTTTTTTTTTTAGATTTTTGTTTGTTTTGTTTATTTTGATTGCGCTGGGTCTTTGTTGCTGCTCAGGCTTTTCAGTATTTGCGGCAAGTGGGGGCTGCTCTTGGTTGCAGTACACGGGCTTCTCATTGCAGTGGCTTCTTTTGTCGAGGAGCACGGGCTTCAGTAGTTGTGGGGTGTGGGGTGAGTAGTTGTAGCTCCCGGGCTCTAGAGCACAGGCTCAGTACTTATGGTGCACAGGTTTAAGTTGCTCTGCAGCATGTGGAATATTCCTGGACCAGGGATCGAACTCATGTCTCCTGCATTAGTAGGTGGATTCTTAACCACTGGACCACCAGGGAAGTCCAGGAGAAGGCTTTTATAGAAAAAAGGAAGTTGGGAGGGCTACAATAAACAAAGAGTTCACGGCTTTTCATTGGCTGAGCTGTTGCTAGGAAAGAAAACTCTTTCTTCTTGTTGGGCTCTGCCATCATGGCAGGGTATGAGAGCTCCCCTTTCTGGTCTCAGATACAGAGGCTGTATTATAGGAGGATAGAGACATGGCAACCAACGATTGAAATACAGCAAGGTCAGGGCAATGTGAGAGGTGAACACGATGAGATAAGGGACCCTAGAGGAGTGGAATTGACGCTCCTGCAGTCAGCAAATATTTTCTGGACAAGGAGATGCGTCTTAAAGGTTGTAGTAATTTTCTAGGTGGAAAATGGGGGGAAAGGCATTCCAGGTAGAGAGGACAGCTTGGGCAAAGTTGTGAAGGAAGCAGGAAGAACCAGGATCTGTTCAGGGAATTGTAAAATGTTTGGAGTGGCTCGAACATAGTGGGTGAGCAGGCAAGTGATGGAGTATAAGGCTTGAGGGTCTGGTCCCAGGGGCAGGGCCTCCATGTGTGGCTGCAGGCTGTTTGCTTTATGAGGTCACCTGCCAAGGTGGGAAGGGGATGAAATATAGCTCTGGCTCCACTTGGCAAACAGGTACTTATGGCTACATCCTTCCAGATGTAGGCCTACTTCTAATTTATAAAAAGTCTCCTATGGACCAGCAGTGTCTTTTTGGAGAGCCTTGCAGATCTTGCTAAAGATGTAGCTTTCTCTGGTGCGGTGGTTTTCAAACTCTGTACACCAGAGTCACCTAGAGGACTTGCTAAAATAGATTGCAAGGCCCCACCCTTAGGGGCCTACTAAATCACCCCCAGATTTAGTATGTCTGGGGTGAAGCCTGTGAATTTGCATTTCTTATATGTTTCAAGTGATGCCAGTGCTGCTGGCCCAGGAACAACTCTCCAGGAATTCCTGGTTTGTGTAATAAGAAGCCTTTGGAAAGGATTATATAGGAGAAGCAGAGCCAGGGCTCCAGGTAAGAAGGACCTATTTTCTGAGGTTAGGGGTCTGATATCCCTTGAGAACCAGTTGGGATTCCCAGGTGGCTCTGAAGTAAAGACTCTGCCAGCCAATCAGGAGACACAGGTTACGTGGGTTTGATCCTGGGTTGGGAAGATCCCCTGGAGAAGGTAATGGCAACCCACTCCAGTATTTTTGCCTGGGAAATTCCATGGACAGAGGAGCCTGGCAGGCTACAGTCTATAGGGTCGCAAAGAGTCAGACATGACTTAGCAAGTAAAGAGCAGCAGAGAAGCAGTCGGGGCAACTGAATACATGAAGGACAGTGGATACACAGGNTTGCCTGGGAAATTCCATGGACAGAGGAGCCTGGCAGGCTACAGTCTATAGGGTCGCAAAGAGTCAGACATGACTTAGCAAGTAAAGAGCAGCAGAGAAGCAGTCGGGGCAACTGAATACATGAAGGACAGTGGATACACAGGATTCCCCATTTGGTCCTGCCAGGTGAAGTTTAATGGTTCTGTTCATTCAAGTAGGACTTCTAGTCAAGGGGCTCTCTGTGTAAGAAGTTTTTACCCACAGTTGATTTAAGGAATGGCCATATCATTACAAGACACTTACCCCTAGAGCTTTTAAACAGTGAGCTCCCATATGATTTAAATATTTGTTTACACTTTATTAATTACTCCCTAGAGAAGCTGGGTGCCAGAGGCCAGAGAAGCTGCGTACCTAAAGCCACCAACTAAAAGATGTCATACTTGGTGATATAGCTTCCTTGAGAACTCTTATTAGTTCAATAAATACTTGACTTTAAAATTATAGTGTGCGTGTGTGTGTGTTTGAAAAAGGTGTGGGGAAGGAAGGATGTGGAACCATAGATTGTCAAGACCTCACACACATTAGCAAATAAATGTTCACTGAATGAGGATGTAACAAGTGGATGGAGCCTGGTGATGGAGACTCCTGGGAGAGGCTGAGTGAGGGAAGCTGAGCTGCCAGGAAGCTGCTAGGTGGTGTCTGNGTCAAGACCTCACACACATTAGCAAATAAATGTTCACTGAATGAGGATGTAACAAGTGGATGGAGCCTGGTGATGGAGACTCCTGGGAGAGGCTGAGTGAGGGAAGCTGAGCTGCCAGGAAGCTGCTAGGTGGTGTCTGGTTCTGGGCTAGGGTCTGGAACTTGGTTTGGAAAGCCAGACCTTCCCCAAGCATCCTAATAGGATGTTCTCACACACGGAGAGAGAATGGTGGCACTCTTCCTCCCTCTGGGGACTGAGACTCAGCCTGCCTGCATGCTGGGGACTGGAGCTGAGAGGTGGTGGGGATACAAGGAATCCATCTTTATCCTCTGGTTGGAATATCATCTCCAGGATCAACTTGCTTTGGATAGGGGTAGGAAGAGGATACTGGGAAGAACATACAACCTGATTGTCTTCAGCCTGTTTCTGAGCTCAGCCCCAGCCTTTCCTGAGAGCTAGGTCAACACAGGCACAGCGAGATCTCTATTAACCACTGATTTAGGTCGTCCATCAGGGAGCCTCATGCTGGCTGAAGGGCTGCCAGCCTCAACGGTTTTCAAACCGAGCCTATCAGCAGTGTTATTGGGAGAAGGAAAGCCTTTTCAAAGGCTGCTGGATTCTGCCTCTAGATGTCAAGGAGAAAAGGAGAGGAGAGGATGGGGAGGAGAGTCCTTTCAGAGACTGCAATCAAGATCAGGTTGTTCTTAACTAAGACAGCTCCAGGCAGCATATTTCCATAATTCCCCATTAAAGGGTCCTGATGTATGAGTCACTGTGGGAGTGTGGTTCCGAATCAGCACTGTTTTGTGTCTGAGGCACCTCAGTTCAAAAAGCCAATCCATCTCAACCACTCAGGCTTTCTGAGCCCCTGTGATGTCAACTGGCCCTGTGCCAGACACCCTGCTCGGCCTAGAGAGGGACGCAGCCATGCATATGGTTTTAGTCCCTGCTTTCACAGGGTAATAAAACCCCAGCTAGACCCTGACCTTGGAGAAGAACAGAGATTCAGAAGCACTTGAGTGTGAGGCTACCCCAGGTGGGCTCGGTCCTTCCTGTGATGATGGGGGAGTAGCATGGGACAAAAGGAGGCCTCCTGGGTTTGGAGACTGGAGGTCTGAGTTTCTTTCATTTAGCAATACGTTGTTGTCTCCCAGCAACCTTACAAAATAGGGAGTGATCTGCAAGATAGAGAGGAGGATGGCTTCCCCCAAGCCTGCCTATCTTGGTCATGTTCTTGGGAGGATGCCAGGGTGCTGTGCAATGATATAGGTCAGACCGTGGAGAAGCCGTGCCTGTAATGGCCCATGTGGAGATGCTCAAGGTCATTGTGCCACCATGGGAGAGCAGCTCGTTTACAGAATCCTTTAGAAAATTTTTGAAATAAATACTAAGAAAATTGTATCATACTAAAAGTGACTCAGCAGGAACCAGAAAACTTGACTAGACCTATAACTATGAAGTGAACTAGAAAAATAGTAATCTAATTCAAAAGCTACCAGGTATAGAGGTTTTTACAGAAGGGTTCCAGTCTTCAAAAATTGGGTAATCCCATTTAAACTAATCTAGATAATGCAAAAAGAGAGAAAACTACCATTTGTGAGCTATTTAACTGAAAAATTGACAAGGATAAAAAAGAAACATATATGGAATAATCTTTCTTATTAACATAGATGCAAAAATTATAGGTAAACCAGTTGTATTAAGAAAAAATAACACGGTCAGGTAGAGTTTATCTCTGGAATTTGAATGTTCAATATGAGAGAATATGTTCATGTAATACATCTCATTAACAAATTAAAATTCATATGATTTTCTTAATGCAGAAAAATAGTTCAATAAATTTATACAAATTTATTATTATATATAACAGTACCTGTCATTTATAATATACACTATTAATATATGGTTGTCATTTATTATTAACATTATTAGACAGTTGAAGAAAATTGCCATGATCTGATATAGAGTATCAAGAACCCAAAATACACATAGAAAAGTAGGTCTAAGATCATTTTGGAGAACAAGCAGGTTGGGACAGGAGGTTATAGGATATTTCTCTACCAGATAATTCAGATTTTTTAAATTAAAAATTGTGTTATTGGGAGAAGGATAGAAAAATAGACCGATAGGAGAGCCCAGGAACAGCCCCATACATGGAGTATTGAAGCATGGCAGATGTGACATTATAAACTGGTGAAGATAGGAGAGACTATCAATAAACAGATTAGTTATTTATATGGAAAAATAAATCTATATTCTCAATTCTTACCAGATGCAACAAAATATATTCCAGGTAGGCTAAAGATATAAATGTAAAAGCAAAACTGAAAAACTTTTGGGAGAAAATATAAAAGAATGTCTTTAAGACTTTCTGATTAAGAAGGACTATCTTAAACAAATGATAGAAAGCAGAACCAGAAAAAGACCGATGGTGCTGACCAATCTAAAATTGAAAGCCATACCCTGAATCAAAGGCTGTAGCCTGCCAGGCTCCTCTGTCCATGGATTTCCCAGCAAGAACACTGAGTAGGTAGCCATGCCCTCCAGGAGATCTTCCCAACCCAGGGAACCCGCATCTCCTGTATCTCCTGCACTGGCAGGCAGGTTCTCTACCACTAGTGCCACCTGGGAAGCCCATGTTACATTCTTACGACACACTAATTAATGATAGCAATAATGGAGGTGGGAGGAAACTTTTGGAAATGACAGATAAACTTATTCATAGATTGTGGCGATGGTTTCACACATATCTATTTATTTCCAAACTCATCAAGTTGTATCCATTAAATATTTACAGTTTTTGCATGTTAGTGATAATAATTTAGAAGAAAAACCAATAGCGTGTGTTTTGCTTTGCAATCTGAGAGTAGAAAGGGTTCTGCTGTCCTTTCCCGGCCTCTCCTGGGGGCTGTAGGGGCTCAGGTCACACAGAAGCTTCCTTTTGGTCTGAGGCGGGGGCTGGGAACACTCACGCAGTTGGATCTGAAACAAGAGGGGCTTTTCAGGCGTCTCTCCTTCCCTGTGCTCTTTGCACATGGTGGCCTCAGGCTAGTTGAGCTTCTTACTGGTGGAAAGCTCCAAAGCGTCCAGAGACACTGGCAAAGCTGCACAATCTTTTCCCATGTGGTCTCTGAAGTCCTGGAGGGTCACTCCTGCCACATTCAGCTCAGTTCCCTGTGGCAGTCACAAAGCGTATGAAAATGAATGTAGTTAATATACATAAAGCTCTTCAAGTCGGGGGGCCTGGCGTAGAATATGTCTTACGAGGGTTTTTTAAAAAAGTATACAAGGGATTCCTGAATTTTCTAGCTGGGGATTTTAATGCTTACAAATAGACACATGATCCTCTAACTGGTCCACTGATGGGAATCTTCCTGTCTTCACAGACGCCATCTGCTCTTTCTATGCATGTGTTTCTCTTCACTGCCCTTTCCTTCTTCACTTGCATACAGATATGCCAATAATCTGTGTCTCATAGCTACATATTATCAACGATTGGACCTTCAGCCTTCCTTTGAACTCTTTCTTTCAGTCATTTGGTGATCACTGCTGAAGTGCCTGGGCTTCTCAAGTGACGCTGGCAGTATAGAATCCAGATTGTCAAGACCTCACACACATTAGCAAATAAATGTTCACTGAATGAGGATGTAACAAGTGGATGGAGCCTGCTAATGCAAGAGATGTAAGAGACACTGGTTTGGACCTTGGGTCGGGAAGATCCCCTAGAGGAGAAAATAGCTACACACTCCAGTAATCTTGCCTGGAGAATTCCATGGACAGAGGAGCCTGGTGGGCTACAGTCCAGAGGGTCACGAAGAGTCGGACATGACTAAAGCAACTTGGGGTGAATGCATGCTGAGGTGCCTACTATGAGCAGGTCACTGTTAGAGGAGCTGAAGACAGAGAGTGAAGAAGAAAAAGAAACAGAAGGATAAGGAGGACAAGGAGAAGGAGAAGACAGAACCTTGGTCTTCTGTTAGCATCCAAGCAAGTGGGGCCAGCTTGTTAGCTTGCAGGCAGTTCAGTTTGACACCATTCAGTGGGACGCGTGTTGTTCTATAGGGAGCCACAGACTGACATGTGCATTGTGTGTGTGTGTGTGTGTGTGTGTGTGTGTGTGTGTGTATGGTGAGCAGTGGGACCCAGAAGGACAGTGGACATGACATGAGGATGCACGTGTATGTTTAGCAATGAGGCCAGCAGAGAAGGTACCATGGGAGAAAGGACATTTGAACTGGGTCTCTGAACAGTAAATAGAAGCTTTTCAGATAGACTTTGTATAGAAGGGCATTTTCAGCAGAGGAATAGAATGTGCAAAAGGCCAGAAGAATGTTTGGATTAGAGCAGAAAAAGAGGCAGCTCCAGGAGTCCTGCCCAGAATTCCCATGCTACCCCCACCCAGGTGGCCTCGGCAACCTCATAGGGTGCCATGGAGTTTTGAAGTCAGGTGGAGCTGAGTTTGAGTCAGCCCTTACACTGGGGTCCTCTGTGACACGAGATAAAGCCATTTAATTTCTCTGAGCTGTAATTTTCCCCTTCATAAAATGGGATACTAATATATTCCTCACAGAGGTAGATAGAGATGAAATTAAGTGATATACGAAAAAGCATTTTGCATTGTACCTGGCCATGTGGGTATGCGTTGTGGGTATGTGAAACTAGTAATTACTACTCCCCTGTAGAACTGCTCTGAGGTGTGTGTGCACACATATGAATGCTGGAGGATAATGGGTGCCTCACAGGAAGGTTTATGTGTCTTTCCCTTTCCCCCTTATTGTCTAACACCCTCCTCTTGACACTGAAGTCACAGGGGGTAATGGGAGACAAATTAATGTGGAGTAAAGACATACCAGTGTCCCAACTATAGCTCTGCCACTTATTCTGGCAAATTACATCCCTTCTCTAAACCTTCATTTTATTATCTGTAAAATGGGAAGTATTAAGACCTAGCTCATAGGGTTGGTATGAGGGTTAAAAGGGTGTAATACATCTAAAGTGCTTGGCATAGTTTTCAGGAGCTCAGAAACTATTATGGTGATGTGAAATTGCTTTGTACAGCATAAAGCACTGTAGAATGTAAGAGGTTATTATTTTATTAAGGCAAAATCCATGGACCCAAAGGTTAATAGCTATTTCAAGCCAAGGTTTGGTTTTTCTGCTGACTCTGTTGTTGGGAATGGAGTCGTGGAAGGACTCAGCCTTCATTTCCTGTGCTATCCGGGGAATGACCAACATTGTTCCTCACACCCTGCCGCCATCAGGCAAGCCGCAAAGCAGCCCGACCAAAGCCAAGACAAAATGCGAGGTTGTGTCTGGACATCCCAGGGGAAAGAACATGCTTGTAACTGTGCGAAGTGTGATGCAACAAGAAACATGAACAGTATGGTAAATAAGTTGAATTGACTGTGAAACCTACATCATGATTCTAAGACAGCTTAAAGTTTGAGATTTGAAAAATTTCTTTAAAAAGCCTAAATTAAGAAAATTGTGGGCGCCATCTTGTGGAGAGATCTCTATTAAAACATCATATTGGAAAACACATCCTCTACATAGAATCTCTAAAAAGGCAGATAGCATCCATCCATCCACTTTTCCACACATCTATCCATTCATCCATCTCATAATCCATTCAGTAAGGTTTTCATTTGTTTGCTGCTGCTGCTAAACCGCTTCATGCTGTCTATGCTTTGGTCTGGGGATGCCAAAACCCTACTTGGAAGGAACTTACAGAGGGTGATGGTAGGGATCGACAAATCAATAGGTCTGGGGAACCCTGATGGGAGGCACTGAATTCGGTTCTTGTTGTTACTGAGGTTCAGGCGACAAGCAGGGCAGGCTTCCTGACGGCAGTGGCAGCTATGGTGACATCTGAAGGATGAGGTTCTAGGCGGGGAGAGCTCTAGCAGCCCTAAATGGGGCTACTTTTTCTGTGCTATCATGTGTCCTCCAGCCCCCACCCTAGTAGTGATGACAAACTGGAGCACGTCCAGCAGACAGTGGTCAGTGTGGTAAGAAGACACTTAAGGAAGGAAGCAGGTGAAGAACTGTGAAATGATGTGCCTGCTAAGTGGACAGATTCTATTACATAAGATGAATGCCACCTATTAATATTAGAAGGTATTAATAGCTGTCATTATGTTGAGTTCTTCATTTAATAGAATTCATTATCCTCACATCAGCAGAGCTGTGTTAGTGTGGGCCATTGGCCAAGATGTGGGAATGGCCTCATTACATGTGGCTGGACACATCATAATGTTCTGCATCGAGAATCTACCTCTATTACCTGTTACAGGTTGTTAACTGATAAACAGAACACATCTGATCCTCATCTCTACAATTGATAAATTGTATTACAGAAAAAAAGGCTCAGCATGAAACTGGATAAATTGGCCAGGCTTGGCCCACTTTTGAAGACTAGATGACCTGTTAACCATCACCCTTCACTCCTTTGCAGACTACTAGAATTAATGCTAAGCAGATCTATTTGCCTAGGCAAAGCAAACAGTAGATTCAGCAGGCGTGAACAGGGCCTGCTGTAGTCAGAGTGAGTGTTCTTCAGCTCAGCACAGTTCCCACCATTCTCAAGCGTCTCTTGACTCTAAACTGTGTATCCATTGCCTTTGGAATCACCTTGACACTATTGTTCTCCTTATGATAGAGAAGTATTTCCCTATACCTATGTCTTCAGTAACATTAACGAAATATAGGCCCCAAAGATTTTGAGTCTCTTATGCAACACGGTGGGAAAGCATATTTCTTCATGGGATTAAAAAACATTCATATGTGTTTTACATATAAACCAAGTGAGCTTGGCCATCTCTTCATTCACAGTATTTTCTTGGGTTTTGTAAGTATCTGTTTCAAGATAAGCAGGAGCAACCCTGAGCCGTGTCTCAGAGCAGACAGCCTTGGCCTCGACTGTCGACCCTCCCTGGCGGCCCCTCCTTCCCGGGTCCCTGCACTGTCCAAGAGCAGGCTGCCCACGTTGAAAGGGCTATGCATGGGACTTAAGGGGAAAACCTCTCCACTTCAAAAATGTGTTGTTGTGGATCCCTGCTTCCCTTCTTTAGTTTAGCTCAGGTCAGAAGCAAGGTGATGTTTCATTGGGATGGCCTTGGTGTTCTACTATCCACAGTCAATTATGCCTAAAATAATTTGCTTTCTTTGAAGTCAAGCCATTGATTTGTCAGTTCACTAGTCCGGCTCCTGCCTCCTAGCCATCACCCCTCCACAGCTGGGGGAAATGAAGCCTCAGCTTCGGGCTCTGTCCTCCCAGCCTCCTTCCTTCACGCTCTGGGGCTAGTCCTGTTTTCAGTGGGAAGGAAAGATACGGTGGAGGAAAGATACTGGTGGGAGGAAAGATACTGTGGGTTTGAGCATGAAGGCTGTCCTGCCACCTCTCTGGATCCACTTCTGACTCCATCTGCTGTGAGGCTTCTGCTTTGTCCTTCTCACCAAATGCTAACCCTCAAGGACCTGCCTTGAGGACCTTCCAGAACTTTCTGTTCCTATTTAGAACAAAGTGCTCAGGTGAACTGTTTCTTCATGCAAGCTGCTGGCGCATTCAGCATTCTTCAGCAGGGTGGGCACAAGGCGGGGGAGTCTGACCAATCAAAAATATTTGCCACACCCACTGGCCGATAGAGGGAAAACTGTACTGTGTTAATGAAACTGATGATGTAATGTTCAGAAAATAATAGGGCTCCAAGCTTAAATGGGGCTTCCTAGGTGGTGCTACCTGTAAAAGAAGCACCCTCTCCAGTATTCTTGCCTGGAGAATCCCATGGACAGAAGAGCCTGGTGGGCCACGGTCCATGGAGTCGCAAAGAGTCAGACATGACTGAAGTGACTTAGCACGCATGCACACTTACATGATGCATAGACCCTTTTAATGAAAAAAAGCTAACCAGTTATTCTCTTACCGTAATTAACTTAAATATGTGCAGACATTAACCTACAGGTAATCATCTTAAAGACCAAAACAAATATGTACATTTAAGTATAAACAACACTGCAAACACTACTGTTCAGATAAACCTTTTCCAGATTTATAAAGTGTCAGCAAATAAACAAAGCTAACAACATCCCTCTACTCTAAATAGCCTCCCTTATACTGAGTTGACCAAAACATTCATTCAGGTTCGAACTTTTTGGCCAACCTGGTAAGGATCGTGATACCTTTGTTTCTACAGTATGTAACGAAGGTGTTTGTTCTTCGGCTAACAGTGATCACATTGTTTGTGTGGAGGTGTGTCTTGCTCACTTTCCATTAGCCTGAGACACATAAAGCAGTACTGGTTGTCTCCTCTGCTATCACAAACACAAACCTACATGCGGATATGGAAATTCTGTGGTTGAATTTTTCAGCCAGTCAATCCAGGATTCTTTGATCATTTTTAGATTTTCATCAAAATGAAAACACAAAATTAAAAAAAAAAGTTAAAACCTCATGAACCCAGAGAAAACATCCCTAGGCTGTAGTTTGAGAAACACAAATATTAAAAGCCTGATGGGATGACTGTCTCACTGTTATGGGAAATGTAGGGGAACACCAGGAACTTAAACTGTCAGAGGATGCCCAAATTGGTTTCTATCTACTTTAATCTCTATCTCCTCAAAGCTGGTCTGCTCTCAGATTTACTGGGGAAATGGGTGCAGCTCATCTATTCACATGCGTTCTGATGCTCGGCTCTCATTCTGTGTCTGAGGGCTTGTCATCCTGCCTACTGCTGGGCATAGGATTGGGTGGTTTATGTAGTGGAATCTGACCACTCATTGTTCAGAAACACAGATTGGAAACCCTAGTCTGAATAAATTTTCAGCCATTTCTATGTTTGATTGTATATGTTTATCATCAGGAGAATTTTAGCTAATTGTCATTGGGAGGGCCCAAGAAAACTGCCTTTTGGAATAGCTTCTGGTTATAAAGGATGTTTCAGAGTAAGGAAGGAAACTCTGACCAAGGAAATGTTCAAGCAGCTACCAGTACCCACGAGCTTGGTTTCCTTTTACAAGCTGGGCAGATGAAAAGAATTTGAACTGCTCTGTGACTGGCAGTAGTAACCCCAAACCCAGCAAAACATTTTGAGTTGTTATCGAAACATAGCTTTTCGGCCTCCAAACACTGATTTGCCTGGGCTGAGGCAGTATAACACCTGATCCATGGAGCCTTCCCAACAGGCTTCATTCACCTACAGCTCACCTTCTATGGCCCATTAGTGGTCAGTATCACCTCATTCCAGTACTCTTGCCTAGAAAATCCCATGGACAGAGGAGCCTGGTGGGCTGCAGTCCATGGGGCTGCACAGAGTCGGACATGACTGAAGTGACTTAGCAGCAGCAGCAGCAGCAGCAGCAGTGGTCAGTAAAACCACGGCCAAGATGGGTTTTCTCTTACCTCCCAGAGCTGATTGCCCACAGCTCTGCCTGCCCCAACAATCCAAGTACCAAACCTCAAAGAGTACTTCAAACTCCTCCTTAAGTGCTGCTGTCAACTTCATTTTAACTCCTGATGTTATTATTAACTTGACCTTTCTACCCTTATTTTCCCTAAAACTCAATAGTCTCAGTTTAGTGGTATATTTACTGGTTTTATTTCTGCAAAATAATCTTACATGTATTTTAAAATGAATTGGGGTGTGAATGATTGAATGATCTTCTATACACATACAAGAGAGTATGCATGGGAATTAGTTCTGGATTCACACAGCCTGAATTTTAACGTTGTCTTAATACTCAGGAGCTGTATAACCTTAGTCAAACTGCTCGATTTTCCTAGTCTTAGTTTTCTTATCTGTAAAATAGGGATCATGGTGGTGGTGGTGGTTTAGTTGCTAAGTCGTGTCTGGCTCTTGTGACCCCATGGACTGTAACCTGTAGGCTCCTCTGTCCATGGGATTCTCCAGGCAAGAATACTGGAATGGGTTGCCATTTCCTTCTTCAGGGGATCCTCCCAACCTAGAAATTGAATCTGTGTCTCCTTCATGGCAGGTGGATTCTTTACTGACTGAGCTACAAGGAAAGCCTCAAAATGGGAATCATAAGAGTACCTATTTCATACTNTGGAGAAGGAAATAGCAACCCACTCCAGTGTGCTTGCCTGGAGAATCCCAGGGATGGGGGAGCCTGGTGAGCTGCCATCTATGGGGCTGCATAGAGTTGGATACGACTGAAGTGACTTAGCAGCAGTAGCAGCAGCAGGCTTTTAGCAAAAACCTTGAGAGAATCTTTAAGAGCCATCAATCCTTCTCCTTTAAGAATGGTAGGACCCCTGCCAATAGGATCCATTCACTAGCTCACTCACCAAGCATTTACCAATGCACATGTACTCTGACAGGCGCTGCCCATATTCAGCTCATGCCCTAAAGATCTCAGAGGCTGATAGGGAAGACAGGTGTGCTCACACACTCTCTGATGCCAGGTGCAAAGAACTGACAGCTATGGTGAAAGTGCAGGTGGGAGACGAGAGGAGAGTACAGTTCACTTCTGGGGGGCCAGGGATGGCTTTAGGAAGGTCAGGCATTTGAGGCTAGTTTTCAAGGATAAACAGAATTTTGAGAAGCAAGATAGGGGAAAAGATTCTAAGGAGAAATGTCAGGATAAAGCCAGGCGTAGAGGTCTGACAGCCTCCAGCTTGCTGGGGTGCAGAAATGAGCAGTTTTCAGCAATACAATACAGGGGGGATGGGTGTGTGATGCAAATGAAGCTGGAAAAGTTAGTGACAACTTCTTTTGAAACTGATTAAGGGGCTCTGAAAGGTTAATGAACAAATTCCTTAAGGACTATTTCCTTAGTCAGTTTGCATATTTGGAGAGTTCAGTTTTACAGTCATTTTGGTATGTGGTATCTCCCTATTTGTTTTCTCACATATTGGTGCCTAGGTTGAAACTAAGGCAAAAGTCTCATTTTAAAATCTTATTGCACCTCCATTTCTAAGGGGTTGGGAGCCTCACGGGGAGAAGGGAAGGAGACACAGAAAGAAATATACTGTATACAGATATACACAGAAATAGAGAAAGACCAAAACAGAGAGAGACACAGAGAGTGAGCAGGAGTCAGAGGCAGACAGCGAAGAGTCCAGGGATGGACATGGGGAATGGAGGTATTTCAGCCGCTCTAAGAGACCACCAGAGGTCAGTCTTGGGTCCTTCAAGAGGAAACCCAGAGGCATTTGCTCAACACTGGGTCTCACCTGAGGACCATTCAGAGGAATTTATTCCACTTTAATATACCATGGAGTTAGCAGCTTTGAAATTCTTGACCACCAAGGGACTCTTAAAAGCAATGAAGCGGGAGTCTCAGGAACGACCCATATGTCCGGCCTAGTTATTTATAACCCTCGGGGCCACAGTAAAAGGCAAGTTTAATCGCTTGGTGATTCTGCACTTGTGAGACCCAGGTGTACAAACCCACTCCTCTGGCCCAGGAGTCTGCCNGAAGCGGGAGTCTCAGGAACGACCCATATGTCCGGCCTAGTTATTTATAACCCTCGGGGCCACAGTAAAAGGCAAGTTTAATCGCTTGGTGATTCTGCACTTGTGAGACCCAGGTGTACAAACCCACTCCTCTGGCCCAGGAGTCTGCCTGAGCTTGGGAAGGAGGGATTTTGGTGCTGGGCCTGATGGAGAAGCCTTGATCAGGCTCGGGCTAGGTCCAGGCTGGGCTGGTTTAGGCTTGGGCCTAGAGCTGGTCCAGGTCATCCTGGGTTTCAACTCTGGTCCCCAGGTTACTGACTTTTCTGTTGTTGGAAATCAGCTTTACGGGCTCAGTCAGGAAACTGCTGCCACTACAGCTGTCTCTACAGGAGGCTCCCCAAGGCCCTCAACCTTTGAGCTCAGTAAGGAGATTGGTTTTCAGCTATCCCATTCTGGGGCCCTGGGGCTTCCGGGAGCAGACTTTGGAACTTGGGGTCAGGTGTCCCAGGTCTGTGTCTTGGCCAACATCATTACTCATGGCAACAGGGCTCTCAAGGCTCACCTCTCATTTCTTTTGAGTTACCTCTTTTGATCCATGGGAGCTTGACCCGCAGGTCAAGGGCAATATCCTTTGAGATGCCCTCATCTTTACTTGCTGTGGCTGCTGGTCCCTGGGATACATGGGTCCTGGTGAGGCCTGGGGCCCTAATCTGGCCTGCCATCAGGGAAGGGGGCAGATGAGGGTGGGCAGCTGCCAGAGAATATGTGGGAGGCTGTTCAAGTGAAAGAGACAGAGCAGGGCAGTCCCTCTGGTTCCATTTTATCCCCTTCCATTAATGAGCCTTTGCCAAATATTGGCAATACAGATCATCCTCACCAGCACCATCATCCTTCTCATTGAAACTATAGCTCTGGTACTGTTCCAACAGTGATCTCAAATAATCTTTACACCAGCCTGTGAGGTAGGTCCTCTTATTGTACCATTCACAGAAAGGAAATTAAGGCCCACAGAGAAAGGCTAATAACTTGTATAAAGCCACAGGGCTAGTAGATGGCAGAGTCCCATAGCCAACACACTGAGCCACTGCGTGGATGAAGATGACCATGTTGGCCCTTGAAGATCTTACACTTCAGTGGAACACAAGCCACTGACATGGACCAGGGTCGCCAAGGAAGGCCAAGGAACACCAGAGAGAGGGAGTTTGGGGTGGATTTGGCAAAGTGGACAGAAGGCTGTTGGAGGGAACACTATTCCCCACTTTTGATGTTCCCTTCCACACGGAGGACAAGTTTCTACCACCCTCCTGGCTTCTTCCTCGATGGGCGTGTTTGGGACAAGGAAGTAGATGTGTACAGCTCGGCCCCTTTCCTCCCAGGGCTGAGTGACCAGGCAGAGTGACCAGGGCAGGCATCGGGGTGAGGAGCCATGGTTGTCCATGGCTTCTGTGACTGGGGTGTCCATTCACTTCTGGGTTCATCATAAGGAAGTCCTTTGTGGTATACCTCAGCCTTGTCCTCCTGGATCAGCCTTTTCAGTAATAAAGTTCCAGCTTCAGGGACTTCTCTGGTGGTCCAGTGGTTAAGAATCCGCCTTCTGATGCAGGAGGTGCGAGTTTGATCTCTGATCAGGGAACGAAGATCCCACATGCCACAGGGCAACTAAGCTGGCACGTCACAACTAGAGAACCTGTGTGCTGCAACTACCGAGGCTGCGTGCTTGAGAGTCCGCACCACAGCTAGGGAGCCTGTGCGCTGCAACTAGAGAAAAGCTCGTGTGCCACAACAAAGACCCAGCGCAGGAAAAACAAAATTCCAACTTTTGGCTGACCACTCAATAAATTGAGATCTCAGTCTGGGAAGAGAGCATTGCCATTTATGGGCCTCCCTTGAGCTATTTGATGTACAAAGTAAATTAGCAAGAGCAAGAAGCAGTGCCCAGAAAGCCATCTAGGCCTGTTCTGAAATGACCTCAATGGGCAGTACTTAAGGCTCGGGAAAAAGCCATGAGGACTTTTCATTTCTTGCCTTCCTGTTCAAAGTTCAGTTGGTTAGCAATGCCAGAAACTTGACAGTTCTTCACTTTCTGTCACCACCATCTCGATGGGCCTTTTCCAGGGGAAGAAAGGCCTTTCCAGAGACAGCTCACCTTAGGCTGAAAAACCGGTGGAGCGGGAAGCAAGGAGGCTGCACGCCTAGGGGCTTCCTCGTGGGGTTGGTACAGACTGGAAAGCGGTGGAGGAGGTTCCCTCACCCCTGCTGGGTCACTCGGGCTGGTAGTGTGGGCTGTACTGAAGGAAGGGGAGGTCTCTTGGGTCTTGCCTGTGAAACAGTTTCAGGTGTTCATGCACACTCGGGATCTAACAGCAGCGTTCTGGATCAAAGTCCTTGGCTCTTCTGGCCTGGGGGACATGGGTGTCAGCCCCCATTTGTGCCATGCAGGACTTCAACCTACAGATAACCTCTGCCAGAGGGATGTTTGGAGACACAAAGTCTCCACGTCCTCGACTGTCTCAAAAGCAGCTTATTTTACTATTGAGAGTGAAGGCTAGGCTCAGGTGGTAATTAAAAATAAAAGCAACAAGAACACCATCACCAGCTGAAAGTGAAAATGAAGTTGCTCAGTCACGTCCGACACTTTGCAATCCCAGGCTCCTCTGTCCATGGGATTTTCCAGGCAAGAACACTGAAGTAGGTTCCTTCTCCAGGGGATCTTCCCAACCCAGGGATCAAACTTGCTAAGAACTAGCATTATAACCATTTTACAAAGAGGAAACTGAGGCTTAGAGAACTTAAGTACACTTGTCTCAGGTCATGCAACTGGTAAAAGGCAGAGCCAGGGTATAAACCTAGGCACTCTGGCTCTGCAGCCATGCTTATAATCCATAATACTACATTATGTCACAGTCTGAAATGCCTTTGGAGAGCCTCTATATTAATCCTCTTACTGTAGTAGATGAGGAAACTTGGGCCTAGAGAGTATAAACAACTTGTCCAAGGTCATACAGTCAGTTAGTACTAGAGTCTGAACCCAGCTTAGAGTTCTTATCACACCACCATGTAGCCATGCTTTATTTTGTTTTATCTTACCTCATTTCATTTTTTGCTGCATCACCAAGCCACATGTGCGATCTTAGTTCACTGACCAGGAATTGAACCTGAGCCTCTTGCATTGGGAGCACAGAGTCTTATTAACCACTGGATTGACAAGGAAGTCCCACATAGCCATGCTTTATACCAAACCAAGTTTCAAGTCACTTTATTCAAAACTCAAGCTTTGTGTTGACTAATTGGAAAGGACTAGGATTATTCTGGGTTTTCCAGGTGGTGCAGTGGTAAAGAATCTGCCTGCCAATACAGGAGATGCAAGAGATGAGAGTTCAATCCCTGGTCGTGAAGAGTCTCTGGAGTAGGAAATGGCAACCTGCTCCAGTATTCTTGCCTGGAAAATCCCCTGGACAGAAGAGCCTGGCAGTTCCACAGGGTTGCAAAGAGTCAGACACTACTGAGCGCGCGCGCGCGCGCGCGCACACACACACACACACACACACACACACACACACAGAATTATACTGTGATCTCCTGTCCTTAAAGAATTAAATCTTTCGGAACTCAACCCAGGCACTATCAGCTTGCCAGAGGGTATAGGTACCATGAAATAGCACCTCAAACTATGGAGAATCTTTCACTGGGGCAGGGTCTTGGCCTGGGTCAGCTTATGCTCCTGGTACTTCCACATCCATTTCCAGGCCAGGAGAACACCCCTTGGGCAAGTAAGAAAACATGGCATTATTCACTCTGTGGGGAATATATATATATATATATATATATATATATGTATGCAGTTTCTTCCTTCAGGCAAGCAGGCTCCTCTCAGATCACAAATGGTGACAGGTTTTCCATGGGAGGCACAGGCTCTGAAGGAAACAGAGAGCTCTGATGTAAACAACCCTCAGAGAACGAGTAAATCATCTCTCGAAATGTTCTTGGCAGCTGTTCAATCACTAACAAAAACACCCTGCCTGGTGCAGTGATGGTCAACTCACAAACCACTCCAGAGGCTTGGTGGTTTGCAAGGTGTGGCTCTGTTCTTGAGGAAGGCCGGGCAGTGGATAGAATGCAGGGTGTCCCAGGCCCCCTGAGGGGCGATGTGGGGTGGAGGAAGGGAGCTCCTTGAGAGGCTCTGAGCCGACCTGAGCCTGGAAAACAAAAACAGTGTTCAGTTCAGTTCAGTTCAGTTGTTTAGTCATGTCTGATTCTTTGCGACCCCAAGGACTGCAGCCCGCCAGTCTTCCATGTCCATCACCAACTCCCAGAGCTTACTCAAACTCACGTCCATTGAGTTGGTGATGCCATNATGTGTATAAGAGACAGGGGCTGCATCCAGCCCTCCCTGCTCCCTGCTGCAGTAACCTTGCAACCTTTGACCCGGGGCTTCTCTACTGGGAGAAAGTCTCTTCCAGCCACTACCCGACTGGCTTTTGCCCCAAAGGTCATGGAGCTGCCTCTCCTGGCCTCAGAAGCAGATTCCAGAAAGCTCCACCAACTTCGGAGAGGGCCAAGGAGCCTCTGAAATTGCTCTGCTACAAGCCCCAGAACCCAACCCGCTCTGGGGACAGCAACCCAAGAGCGCTGCGGGTCACGAGCCTCGGCTGTGGGGGCACAGGACGGCCTGGTCCCTGCCTGCCAAGCCCTCGGCCTGTGCCCAGACCCACACGCCCAGCTGGAGTCCTAGCCTGCCCCATTGGCTCCTGCCTGAATGAGCCCTGCTCACACAGCCTCAGGGCAGATGCACCGCCCTCCTGAGCACCTGAGGGCGGGGCGGGGCCATCCTCCTCGAGTCGGTCTGGGGCTCACTCTGTCCAGAACCAGCTTGAGACCCTCCCGCACACAGCACGCCTCCCAACTGGCAGTTCCTGTCCAGCCAGGATGACCAGGGCCCACTGGTCTGGGGCCTGGAGAGAGAGAGACCAAGGCCCTGGGCCCTGAATCCTGCAGGAGTAGCTGATGCTTCAGTAACCAGGAAGGCTTCCCAGAGCGGGCAGCTTTGAGATGAACCTTGAAGGACGGAGGAAGTTACCCAGCAGCACCTAGGGGTCGGACAGCGCCACCCCCACCTCTTGGGAGCAGAGCAGAGGACCTCGCATGCATCACTTAATGTCGTGGAGCCTCAGTCTCTTCTCCTGTGGAGTGGGGTAACACCTCACGGTGGCTAGCTACCAAGAGGCAGGGCTCAGACACTTCTTTCTCAAGGCCGGGGTTCCTCTGCAAGGCTGGGACCCCAGGTACTAGGACAGCTGATCCTGCCTGTCTTTCTGTCAGGTGTCTGTCAGTCTGACCCCAGCCTGTCTTTCTGCTGCCCTTGGACGTGAGGCACTAAGGTACTACCTGTCTCGGACTACCCCGCCCTGTATGGACGCAGGAGCCCCTGGGCTGGGGGAGGGCACAGGAACCGCGGGCCCCACCCCAGGGCAGGAGTCTCCCTCTGAGCCCAGGCCCTGCTGGCTGACACGCCCATCCATTCCCAGGCTCCTTCAGATACATGTTCTTCCAGTACATGCAGAAGTTCCAGGCCTCAGGGCAGTTGGACAGTGTCATCCGCAAGGCCTTCCAGACCCTGGACAAGGGCCAGAGCAGCTTCATCGAGTGAAATGAGATAAAGTAACAGCCGAGCAAGGGACAGGGGGTCCTGAACCCTGGGGCCTTTCCCAGCCTATGGCTACCATGCCCACTCCAGAAGAGCTGGTACCCCCATGGGGCTCCAGCAGGTCTTGTGGAGATGGGGCCAGGCCAGAAACAGCACTGGGCCCAGGCCCAGAGACCCCTCTGAAGCTGAGCCTCAGTATCCCCACTGTAAAGTGGGGAGCACCTCATAAGCCATCAGGCAACAGCCAGATGCTCCCTCAGTTCTGACCTGAGCCCACCCCTGACCCTAGGTACACCCTGTCCACCATCCCCAGCAGGGGACCCACCACTGATGGACGAGGAGGCTGAGGCCGTGATCCAGGGGGCCGACATGGATGGGGATAGGAGGATTGACTTTGAAGGTGGGGCAGCAGAGATGATAGGAGCAGGGGTACCTCTCAGGACCTTCCTGCCCCCACCCCCCCCACCCCCATCACTCACACTCAGGCAGTNACTTTTCATCTTTTACTCTTTGAAAGTGAGAAACGGAAAGCATGCATACAAGTCATCTGGCTCTCACAGTCGCTTATGGTTAGCCAGGGCCCTGGATGTCTCTTTGGTTAGCCCTGAAGAGGCCCTTTACATCTTAAAATAGACTTCAACTTCTGGGGGTGGATGACATCCCTGATCTTAATGCCCCTGAGTTGAGACACTACTTTACCCCTGGAGACAGTGTCCCAAGTCCCGCCAAGGGTAAGAGGCCAATGTCGCTGCCCTAACCCCCACAAAGAGAGCAAACCAGATTGGGAGAAAACTCATAGAAGCTGTTAGAACTCTATCTAACCCTCTGTAAAAGTCAGCCCATTCCTGACTTCTGATGAGCCTGAACTTATTGTCAATCCCAACGGGCAGAGTGAGATTTTATCTGTTAGACTTCTTGGAAGGAGGCTTTTTTGGAGACCCATGGGTAATACCCATCAGCAAAAGCAGACAGCTCTCACTCAGACAATCTGAGGGCCCCTGATAATAGCTGGGCAGGAAAGAGTGGGTGCAATCAGGGGAACACGTGTACTGTCTGGTGGTGCTGATGGGCCCAGNTTGGAGACCCATGGGTAATACCCATCAGCAAAAGCAGACAGCTCTCACTCAGACAATCTGAGGGCCCCTGATAATAGCTGGGCAGGAAAGAGTGGGTGCAATCAGGGGAACACGTGTACTGTCTGGTGGTGCTGATGGGCCCAGTGAGCTGAGGAATGAGACATGGAGTTTGGAGAGTGAGTGTAGGGGACAGTGGAGCGCTATTTAAGACAGCATGGTCGGAGGGAGAACCTGGATGAGGGATCGGGTGGGGAGCCCAAGACTTAGTGGGCATGTAGTGTGGAACAGTGCCTGAAGATCTGAGAGCTTGTTGCTGTCCAGCCCCTCAATCATGTCTGATTCTGTGACCCCCTGTGCTGTAGCACGCCAGGCTTCCTTGTTCTTCACTATCTCCCAGAGCTTGCACAAACTCATGTCCATTGACTCTGTGATGCCATCCAACCATCTCATCCTCTGTCATCTCCTTCTCCTCCTGCCCTCAATCTTTCCCAGCATCAAGATCTTTTCTAGTGAGTTGGCTCTTCGCATCATGTGGCCAAAGTATTGGAGCCTCAGCTTCAGCATCAGTCCTTCTAATGAATATTCAGGGTTGATTTCCTGTAGGATTGACTGGTTTGATCTCTTTGCTGTCCAAGGGACTCTCAAGAGTTTTCTCCAGAACCATAGTTCAAACGCATCAATTCTTCAGCACTCAGCCTGGAGTCAATGTAATAATAATAGAAATAAAGTGTACAACAAATGTAACGCACTTGAGTCGTCCTGAAACCTTCCCCCACCCCATCAGGTCCGAGGAAAAATTGTCTTCCACAAAACTGGTTCCTGGTGCCAAAAATGTTGGGGACCCCTGATATAGAGCATCCCCTCTGGAAGGATGGATGAAATAAAAAACAGGACAGTGGACAGTGAGGTCTATAAACAGGGTAGTGAAGAACAGGATGGAATAAAAGCCAAAGAGCAGACATAAAATTCAGCACTGATATCATGAACAGTGGGAGGGGTTGGTGACTGTGGTAGGGAAAATGATGGTGGGTTAAAAGGTCAGGGTATGTGAATACTTGCCATGGCCTGCTTTTCAGGATGTCCTTCCAATAGGCTTCATTAGTCCCCTAGGATGGGGAAGTTTGTTCTCAGTCAAGGTAGGGACTATGGTAAAAACAGAGACCTGTCTTTGACGTGTATGCCAAACCTAACTGGGATCCAAATAAGGTCCATATATCATAGTTATGTCTCTTAAGAAACTTTTCATCTATAGGATCCTTTACTCTTTTTTTCTTTAAACTTTCTTTTCAAAAGTTTACTTGTTGAAGAGGCTGAGCCTTTTGTCTTGCAGAATTTCCCCCAATCTGAATTTTGCTGCTTGTCTCCCTGTAGTAATATTTAGTTCTCCTCTTTTGTGATGCTACAACTGTAGATAATCATTAATTAGACTCATTAATTTTTCAGGGTTTGCAAAATGGTGATATTGTACTTTGACCATTTCTTAAAATATTTGCTAAATTAGAATACATTTCTATGGAGAGAAACTTCCTCTCAGGAACTGTCTCATTGTTATCATGTACAATCATATAAAAAAGACAGCAAAACATTAGATTCTTTCCTTTTATTAATTTGCAATTTNCTCCTCTTTTGTGATGCTACAACTGTAGATAATCATTAATTAGACTCATTAATTTTTCAGGGTTTGCAAAATGGTGATATTGTACTTTGACCATTTCTTAAAATATTTGCTAAATTAGAATACATTTCTATGGAGAGAAACTTCCTCTCAGGAACTGTCTCATTGTTATCATGTACAATCATATAAAAAAGACAGCAAAACATTAGATTCTTTCCTTTTATTAATTTGCAATTCGTAAACACGTTTGCTGCATTTCAATCCATCACAGTGCTAAGCATCTCCTTATTGGTGCTCATGTCATCCCTTCATCGGCTGACTAGCAGAAACTTACTCAGGTGGTCTCTCAAGACCCTTTGACACAGCCTAATGCTGTCCATGGGATCATGTGTCAGGCACCACTTAGCGACTAAACCACCACCACCACAATGGCCTTTGATGACTTCTTTCCCTGATAGCTCGGTTGGTAAAGAATCTGCCTGAAATGTAGGAGACCCCAGTTTGATTCCTGGGTTGGGAAGATCCCTGGAGAAGGATAGGCTACCCACTCCAGTATTCTTGGACGTTCCCTGTGGCTCAGATGGTAACGAATCTGCCTGCAGTGTGGGAGACCTGGGTTAAATCCCTGGGTTGGGAAGATCCCCCAAGGAGAAGGAAAAGGCTACATACACACTCCAGTATTCTGGCCTGGAGAATTCCATGGGCTGTATAGCCCATGGGGTTGCAAAGGGTTGGACACGACTGAGTGACTTTCACTTTCACTTCCTTTCTGGTATGGCAAAATGCTCCATGTTCATTTTATTTCTTTCTTGCCCTAATCTGGAATCAGCTATTTCTCCATGGAGACTTTTTTAAAAAATGGGAAATGGTTTTAATTGGCCATAATATGGGTGCTATGATTTTTCACTAATACTATTTCTAATAATTTTAATCATTGCTTCTAGTTCTTCAAAATAAATGAGCAAGAAAATATGCATTAATTTTAAACACCTTGGAAGAAAATTTATGACCAACCTAGATAACATATTTAAAAGCAGAGACATTACTTTGTCAACAAAGGTCTGTCTAGTCAAGGCTATGGTTTTTCCAGTGATCATGTATGGATGTGAGAGTTGGACTGTGAAGAAGGCTGAGTGCCAAAGAATTGATGCTTTTGAACTGTGGTATTGGAGAAGACTCTTGAGAGTCCCTTGGACTGCAAGGAGATCCAACCAATCCATTCTGAAGGAGATCAGCCCTGGGATTTCTTTGGAAAGAATGATGCTAATGCTGAAACTCCAGTACTTTGGCCACCTGATGTGAAGAGTTGACTCATTGGAAAAGACTCTGATGCTGGGAGGGATTAGGGGCAGGAGGAGAAGGGGACGACAGAGGATGCGATGGCTGGATGAGGCATCACTGACTCGATGGAGGTGAGTCTGAGTGAACTCCAAGAGCTGGTGATGGACAGGGAGGCCTGGCGTGCTGCGATTCATGGGGTCACAAAGAGCTGGACATGACTGAGCGACTGAACTGAACTGAACTGAACTGAAATCTACTGTGAGGTTTTTTAAAAAATTGTTTTCTTTATTGTTTTTTTTTTTTAACTGATACTTCTAACACAAAATATGCTTTAAAAACAATCTCATCAATTTTATATCTGTATCTTATTGATGTTGCAAATATAGGCTCTCAATGACACCAATATAATTCTCATTGATTTATCCTAAATATGCATACAACAAATTTTGCCTTGAAGTACAAAAAGAAGCAGGGCAAAGGCTAACAGAGTTTTGCCAAGAGAACACATTGGCCATAGCAAACACCCTCTTCCAACAACACAAGAGAAGACTCATGGACATCACCAGGTGGTCAATACTGAAATCAAATTGATTATATTCTTTGCAGCCAAAGATGGAGAAGCTCTATACAGTCAGCAAAAACAAGACCCGGAGGTGACTGTGGCTCAGATCATGAACTCTTTATTGCAAAATTCAGACTTCAGTTGAGGAAAGTAGGGAAAACCACTAGACCATTCAGCTATGATCTTAATCAAATCCCTTATGATTATACAGCGGAGGTGACAAATAGATTCAAGGAATTAGATCTGATAGAGTGCCTGAGGAATTATGGATAGAGGTTTATGACATTGTACAGAAGGCAGTGATCAAGACGATCCCCAAGAAAAGAAATGCAAAAAGACAAGATGGTTATCTGAGAAGGTCTTACAAATAGCTGAGAAAAGAAGAGAAGCTAAAGGCAAAGGGGAAAGGAAAGATATATCTATTTGAATGCAGAGTTCCAAAGAATAGCAAGGAGAGATAAGAAAGCCTTTCTTGGTGATCAATGCAAAGAGAGAGAGGAAAATGATAGAATGGGATCTAGAGATCTAGAGATCTCTTCAAGAAAATTAGAGATACCAAGGGAACATTTCATGCAAAGATGGGCACAATAGAAGACAGAAATGGTATAGACCTAACTGAAGCAGAAGATTTTAAGAAGTGGCAAGAATACACAGAAGAACTATACAAAAGAGATATTCATGACTCAAATAACCACAATGGTGTGATCACTTACCTAGAGCCAGACAGCCTGGAACGCAAAGTCAAGAAGGCCTTAGGAAGCATTACTATGAACAAAGCTAGTGGAGGTGATGGAATTCCAGTTGAACTATTTCAAATCCTGAAAGATGATGCTGTGAAAATGCTGCCCTCAATATGCCAGCAAATTTGGAAAACTCAGCAGTGGCCACAGGACTGGAAAAGGTCCATTTTTCATTCCAGTTCCAAAGAAGGGCAATGCCTAAGAATGTTCCAACTACTGCATAATTGTACTCATCTCATACGCTAGTAAAGTAGTGCTCAAAATTCTCCAAGCCAGGCTTCAATAGTACATGAATTGAGAACTTCCAGATGTTTGAGCTTGATTTAGAAAAGGCAGGGCAACCAGAGATCAAATTGCCAACATTCATTGGATCATCAAAAAAGCAAGACCAGAAAAACATCTACTTCTGCTTTATTGACTATGCCAAAGCCTTTGACTGTGTCAGTCAGTCAGTTNCACTCACACTCAGGCAGTTAGCTCCATGTCCAGCGCCCATCTCAGCACAGGGCTGACCCGGCTCCCCACTGCCAGGCATGGACCCCACTCCCCGAAGCTGCAGCCACCTGTGGTGGTCACAATCATCCCCAATTCACAGATGGGGAAGCTGAGTCTGGGAGATGCTGAGTAGGCTGAGGCATTTCACTGGGTCCAGGGGAGCTGCTGCAAGTTTCTGAGCAGAGGAGGGATGGCCCAAGCTGGCTTTGGGGAAGGTCAAGGGGACACAGAAGATGGGGCGGAGAGGGGGGCGGTTCCTGAGATGTGCAGGAGGAGGTTTAAAGCAGGGACCAGGACCTGAGAAGCTGCAGAGGAGGGTGCAGAAGGGAGGAGGTTGCCCAGGAGGAACAGCATTCGTGGGGCTTGCAGGCCTTCTCTGGAGCTCCCCGTGGCTGCTCTGGGGGTCTGCATCATCCTGCTGCCCACTCACCCTCCCCAGATGTTGACCCCAAGCCTGGAGGATGACGCTGGGAACAGACAAGCATGGGCCAGAGCCCCAGATTGGGGGTGGTGCATGTCCCCACCACCCCCAGCCTCCACTTTCTGCCCTCAAATGCCAGCAAAACTTGACCTGTAGGTGGTCACGAGGCTTAACCGAGGGGCAGTCTGGCCAAAGGGTCCATTTAGGACAAGACTCCCAGCCTCTCTAGGCCTCAGTTTCCCCACTGAAGGTGGGACGGTCATAGGCACACCTGTTCTGAGGCTCTGAGGGGAGGGTCCCTCGTAAGACCCAGGGTGGGCAAGCACATCACCACCAACCAGGCTGGACACAGGGCACATGGCAGCTGTGCAGGGCACTCGGGCAGCCAAGTTCTGGTCCTTCCTGCTCCACACCCAGGACTCGGGAATACAGGGTGCAGGGCTCTCCTGCACGGGGTCTCCCGTCATAAAGGAGGCTTCCCGTGGGGCCTGCAGACCTTGGAGAGGTACAGCCAGGGAGTTATTTACTAGAAAATCTGTCTCCTGCTCTAGAATTTTCTGAATTGATCAAAAAGGAGAAGATTCCAAGGAAGAAGTAGCGCCACGCTCAGCTCTGGTCAGCTAAGTGTCCCCCAAGCAGCATCATGGGATTCGAGAGGCCCTGTGGAGAAGGCCATGGCGGTGGCCACAGCTTGGGCCAGGAAAATGGAAGAAAAACAGCATGGAATGAGCCGAAATGCATATATTTGTCAGAGGTGTGCAGCATCAGCTGGGGTGGGGACAGGGTCGTGGGTCTCTGGGTGGCAGGTAGGGAGCAGAGCGGTGCAGGGGGTACAGGAGTGAAAATGGGAGGCCGAGGGGTTGTGCGTCCAGTCTTTGCCCCTTCTTGTTTCTACACCCTTGGACAGTGGTCCTTCCTCCAGCCTCGACCCCTTCCAGATGGATCAGCCCTCCCAGCTCAGTGGTTTCTGGGCCCAGACCCGTGGCACCCACCCCCACATACCCCCGGCCCCAGGCTCCACTGGGCTCTGCACAGGCTGCTCACCAGGCTGGGTCCAAGGCCACCTGGAGTCCACAGTGAGGGGACAGAATCAGCCCTGCCCTCTGGACAAGTCCAGGGCTCAGATCTCTGCCTCCTCCTCCTCCCCATGAGACCCCCTCCCTTCTCCCC
>SJYV01019494.1:106298-182080 GCA_006410875.1 Neotragus pygmaeus
CTAGTCAAAGCTATGGTTTTTCCAGTAGTCATGTATGGATGTGGGAGTTGCACTATAAAGAAAGCTGGGTGCCAAAGAATTGATGCTTTTGAACTGTGGTGTTGGAGAAGACTCTTGAGAGTCCCTTGGACTGCAAGGAGGTCCAATCAGTCAATCCTAAAGGAAATCAGTCCTGAATATTCATTGGAAGGACTGATGTTGAAACTGAAACTCCAATACTTTGGCCACCTGCTATGAAGACCTGACTCATTTGAAAAGACCCTGATTCTGGGAAAGATTGAAGATAGGAGGAGAAGGGGGCAAAAGAGGATGAAATGGTTGGATGGCATCACCGATTTGATGGATGTAAGTTTGAGCAAAGTTCCAAGATTTGGTGATGGACAGAAAGCCTGGTGTGCTATATAATCCATGGGGTCACAAAGAATCAAATATGACTGAGCGATTGAACTGAACTGACACATACAGCAGTTTTAGAATAATAGCAATAGTAACCCAACCACCATCAATATAACTACTGAAAACAGATTAAAATTATTTTCACATTCTTTCTGTTTTTAGGGTTGGGTTGCACTAGGGTCATGGAGTTAAATTATGTATTTTAAAGTCACTTGGAGTAGTTTTCCGTACGATTATGCCTCTAACATTATAACACATTTAGGTTTTTATTTCACTTTATTTTCAATTTTAGGGATGACTTTTTGAAGTTGAACTTGTTCTATAATTATGTAAAAAATGTATCAAAAATCCAAAATCCAAAATGTAAGATATATTTGTAAAATCTAGTTTCTATTCCTGTTCTCTCTACTTTATTCTCCTGTTCCTATAAGTAATCATCAACATTTTGTATAGCTATTATAGTATATTATTTGCCTTAGTTTGGGTTTTTCCACACAGCAGCCTTTGAGACAAAGACTGTACGCAGCTGGTCAGTTTTTGAAGGTGACCCCAGGAGACAAAAAGGAAGAGAGAAACAGAAGTAAGAAGATCAACCTAATTATTGAGCTGATAACTACAAAGGACAGTTGAGGTTTAAGCCACCAATGACTTTCTGAGGGACTATGTAATGTGCCTCGGAACTGTCTACTCAAGACGTGGAGGCTGGGAGTATTGATCCACAGAGCCGGTGCTCTTGTCCCCTGTCTGTTGGTTGAGGACTGCCCTGAGGGTGTTAACTCCCCTGGAACTCCCAAGCATGCTTTATGAGCCACAGTGGCTGTCAGCGGTGGCCAGCACATCTCAGAGAAAGATGCAGCCTGGGCTAGAGCTGTGCTGGGCTACAGTTGCGCACGGTGGCTGCTGCAGCGAGGGCTGCATGGAACTGATACGTGGACTGTGAAAATGTAAGATGGGGCAGGAAGAGTCCAACATATCCTTGAATGTATCTATATTAAAAAAAACAAAACAAAACCCGTAAGCATATTGTTTCTCTTTTAGATAAATGGTAAAATAACACTTCCTGTGCTTTATTCCCACTTGCTTTTTTCACTTAACCCGGTATCTTAGGGATCATCCCACCACAGAAGGTAGAAATCATCATTCCTTTCCCTAGGTGCCTAGTACTCCTTTGTACAGATGTACCGTAGTTTATTCAATCAGTCCCCTCAGGGCTGGAGTGGTTTCTAATCTTTTGCTTTTATACATACTGCTGCAATGAGTAGTCTCATTCATTTACTTTCCCTTTATATTTTGCTAGTATTCCTTTAGAATAGACTCCTAGATGTGGGGTTATGGCTTAAAAGGTGACTAAATATGTAATTTTGCTGAGTATTGCCAAATGTACCCTTATGCATTCCCACCAACAGTGTATAAGAATGTTATTTCCCCATAGAGTCACCAACAGAATTTATTGTGAAATTTTTTGTTGTTGCCAATTGGATGATGATAAATGATATTTTAATATAATTTTAATGTTCCTTTCTCTGATAATAAATGAGTCTGCACACTTTTTTCAAGTTAAGGGTATCAGTACTTTTTAGAAAAATGGGAGCTACTGTTCACCCTTCTAGCCCAGAAGTTTAAAACTTTAGTGTGCATCAGAATCACCTGGAGAGCTTCTTAAAACAGATGCTGGGGGCGCTGGGAACTTTGAGATCAATGTGTGTTTCAGTCCACTGCCTTATCGGCAATTACACAGCAGCGCAGCAACAGCAACGATAATAACAACAGATGCTACAAACATATGTTGAACTTACCTCATACCACGAACTTTTCAAATGTTTCAATTATGCTAATTAATTTTATCCTTTTAAGAATCTATTCTTCTTACTTCTGTTTTTGAGATAATTGGGCACACAAGAAAAGCAACTAGCTCGAGCTATTAAGTGAGCTAAGAATTTGAACTTCGGCAGTCTAGGCTTTTACTCATCACTGGTTTTTGACCAAATGGCAAATTCATAGCAAAGAGTCATTCAGATGGGCATTACAAAAAATCTTTAGTGGGATTGAGGAGGGACGGATTGGGATTTGGGTATAAACAGATGCAAACTATTATATATAGAATGGATAAACAACAAAGTCCTACTGTAAAATACAGGTAACTATATTCAATATCCTATAATAAACTCTAATGGAAAAGAATAGGAAAAAGTATATATAAATAGATATATCTGAATCACTTTGCTAAAGAGTGGAAATTTACACAACATGTAAATCAACTATGTTTTGATTGTTTAGTCGCTAAGTTGTGTCTGACTCTTTGCAACCACATGGACTGTAGTCTGCCAGTCTCTTCCATCCATGGGATTTCCCAGGTAAGAATACTGGAGTGGGTTGCCATTTCCTTCTCCAGGGGATCTTCCTGACACAGGGATCAAACCTTCATCTCCTGCTTGGCAGGCAGATTCTTTTCCACTGAGCCACCTGGAAAGCCCTACACTTCAATAAAATTAATTTTAAAAATCTTAACTCTCTGTGATCGGATGTTTCTGGTTCTGTGGATGAACTGTCCTCAGTCTCTACGTGAGTAGCAGAGCCGTGGTTGGTCAGTAGGAAGCAGTAGGTAGGATTTCTAAAACGGAGTTTCACAAGGAGACTAAGTTCTGGTCTCCCAGCTTGGGGAGTCTGGGCCAAGAAAAGAGTGGTGAAAGAATGGAAGATCCTGCAATATTTTCTGATTGAACAACTAGGTTCAGTTCAGTTCAGTTCAGTTGCTCAGTCATGTCCGACTCTTTGTGACCCCATGGACTGCAGCATGCTAGGCTTCCCTGCCTATCACCAACTCCCAGAGTTTACCCAAACTCATGTCCACTGAATCACTGATGTCATCCAATCATCTCATCCTCTGTCGTCCCCTTTTCCTCCTGCCTTCAATCTTTCCCGGCACCAGTGTCTTTTCAAATGAGTCAGTCTTCGCATCAGGGGGCAAAAGTTACCTACGAACAGCAAAGGTACAAAGGAAAAACAAGATACCCTGTACAAATTTCCCTCAAGAAACAGTGTTGGTACTGATAGAAATCAGAGGCAAGGAACCAAACCATGCCCCTTCCCCTAAATTCTTCTACTTGCTTATTTCTTCCAAAATCTTGTAATGAAAGGGCTCTCTCTTTCCCCTCCACACATTTACACTTTTAATGTGTAAAAAAATGATAAATAGAAACCTTATTCAAAGAAAGTCAAGAGACCAGAAGGGGGAGCTCTGTGATGCTAGCGAAGCCCAACAGGAAGAAGCAAGAGTCCTCTTCTTTCCCAGCAAGGACTCAGCCAACGAAAAGCACCAGACCCTTGATTTATTGCAGCCCTCCCAACTTCCTTTTCTCCTCTATAAGAGTATTCTCCTTTCCTTGCCACATGGAGACTTGCCTGAGACTTGCCTGAGTCTTGCCACGGTTGCAGACTCTGGAATGCAGTTCTCAGCTGATCCCATATAAAACAATTTTTTGCTGGATAAATTACTGGCAGCCTGTTTGTTTCAGGTCAACAAATGCATGGTCGTCTGGGAGGGAAACATATTGTTGTGGTTGAGTTTTGGTCTCTGCATCTGACCTGATCCACTCCTGCCTTCCTTAGGTAGATTGCCGATCGGCATTTCATTTAGTTCTTCTGGGATTTTATCTTGTTCCTTCATCTGAAACACACTCCTCTGCTACCTCAGTTTGTCTAAGCTGCTGTGTATTTCTGTATATGTGGTAAGTTGGTTAGATTTCTTGACCTTGGAGAACTGGTTCTCTGTAGGAAATGGCCTATGCATCGCAGCTGTGCACTTGCCTCTCATCTCCAAGCTATATGTTCTAGGGTTCCCGCTAAGAGAGCTGCATGGGTCTTTCTATTGTGGTGGGCAGACTATGTGGGTGGTCTGGTGGGCTTGGTAGGCCCTGAGTCTGACTGGTTACCAGGCCTGGCCTCATGAGATGCCACTGGCTGCTGTTTAGCAGGGTCTGGTCAGGAGGGGGCTGGTTGTGGAACCCCTGAGGGTCCCAGGGCTGGTTCTGGCTCACTGATGGGCAGAGTCAGGGTCCCATGACTCTGGGGCTGCTGTGGCAACCCACTCCAGTACCCTTGTCTGGAAAATCCCATGGACCAAGGAGCCTGGTAGGCTACAGTCCATGGGGTTGCAAAGAGTCAGACATGACTGAGCTTCTCCATAACCCACCCACTGGCAGGTGAAGCCACGGCCTGGGGATTCATGCAGGACTACTGGCAGGCAGAGCTGATTCCTGGAGTCTGGTTGCAGGGCCAGGTCTCCCAGATGCCATTTCAGATGAGGTGAGAGGTGGGGGTTGGTTCCTGACACAGTTGGGTGTGGAACCTGGGGCCCTGAAGCTTGCATGGGCCTGCTCGTGGGCAGGGCCAGGGCCCAGCTAGTCCCTGGGTAGGGTGTGACTTGCAATAGGCAGGGCTGGTCCCTAGACCGCTTCTAATGTCTGGCCACTGGTGGGTGGACCTGGGTATTGGCCTTCTGGTAGGCAGGGACATGTCTAGAGGCAGCTGTGGGCTCTTTGGGCTTCCCAAGTAGCACTAGTAGTAAAGAACCCACTTGCCAATGCTGGAGATGTAAAGGCACAGGTTTGATCCCTGACTGGGGAAGATCCCTTGGAGGAGGGCATGGCAACCCACTCCAGTATTCTTGTCTGGAGAAACCCATGGACAGAGGAGCCTGGCGGGCTACAGTCCATAGGATTGCAGTCTGACATGACTGAAGCGACTTAGCATGCATGCACGCATGCATGGACTCTTTAGTCTTTAGGCAGTCTTTAGGGGGTCTGTGTCCCTGCCCATTTAGTTGTTTGGCCTGAGGCATGCCAACACTGGTACCTGCAAGCTGTTGGGTGGGGTCTGGTCTTGGAATTAAAAGTGAGAGGGAGGAGCCCACACAGTGGTATGGGCCAGCACTGCCTTCCCTGTAGAATCAGCTACCAGGGTGGCCACTGCCAGTGTCTATGTCCCCAGGGTGAGCTGCAGGAGACTCTCCAAGACCTGCAGGTAGGTCTGGCCCAGGCTCCTATCAAATTACTTCTTCCACCCTGGGTCCCAGCCCACGATGTTTTCTGTGTGCCCTATAAGAGTGGCATCTCTATGCCTCCTGGTCCTGAAGGGCTCATGCAGTTAAACCTTGCTGACCTTCAAATGCTTTCAGGGCTCATCTTCTGGTGCCAGACCCCCAGGCCAGGGAGCCTGATGTGGGGGCTCAGAACTCCTGTTCCTGTGGGTTAACCTCTGTACTATAATTATTCTCCAGTTTGTGGGTCACCTATGGGGGAAGGTGGAGGAAATGAAATTTGATTATATTGAGAGTCCTCCCCTCCTACTGTTACTGAATGCAAGTTTTGTGTGTCTGATGCACAGTGAAGCCAAACAAACTGAAACATCAGTTTGGAGCAGAGAAAGGTTTACTGCAGGGTCAAGAAAGGATAACGAGTGGCTCCTGCTCAGAACTCCCAAAGTCCCTGATGGTTTTCAGGAAGAAGTTTTTATAGGCAAAATTTTGGACTGAGGGCTGCAGAGTATGTGACTGTCTTCTGATTGGCTGGTGGTGAGGTAATGGGGCTGTGCTCCAGGACTCTTGGGCTCAGCTAGAAGTTGCCATCCTCCACCTGTTCAGTTCAGTTCAGTGGCTCAGTCATGACCGACTCTTTGTGACCCCATGAAACGCAGCACACCAGGCCTCTCTGTCCATCACCTATCCCGGAGTCTACCCAAACCCATGTCCATTGAATCGGTGATACCATCCAACCATCTCATCCTTTGTCATCCCCTTCTCCTCCTGCCCTCANAATGTTCCCTTGATATCTCTAATCTTCTTGAAGAGATCTCTAGTCTTTCCCATTCTATTGTTTTTCTCTATTTCTTTGCATTGATCACTGAGGAAGGCTTCCTTATCGCTCCTTGCTATTTTTTGGAACTCTGCATTCACTGAGGAGGCCTTACAAATAGCTCTGAGTAGAAACATTGCATTAGATCTGTATTATCAATTTGAAGAGAATTGACATTTTGCCGTATTGAGTCTTCCATTTCATAAATGTGAAATGTTTCTCCATTTATTTAATTCCTCTTTGGTTTCTTTGCTCAGAATTGTATAGTTTTCAGCATATAAGGCTTGTGCCAGTTTTGTTAGATTTACACCTAAGTATTTTGTTTCTGTAGTGAGTTAAAGTAATATTTAAAATTTCTGTGTTCATTGCTAGTCCATAGAAATACAATGACTTTTGTGTGTTCATTTTCTATCCTGTGACCTTGCTAAATTCATTTATTAGTTCTAGTAATTATTTTGTAGATACCTTGGGATTTGCTACATAAAGAATCATGTCATTTGCAAATGGAGGCAGTTTTCTTTCTTTCTGATCTGTATTCCTTATCTTTTATTTCCTTGGCTTATTATATTGATCAGAACTTCCAGCAGTGCCTTTCACCTTCTTATGTTGAATAAGAGTAGAGGGGAATGAACATTCTTGACTTGCTCTTGATCTTAGGAGAAGGCATTCAGTTTTGTATTTTTTTAACCATTAAACATAGTATTAGNTCAGAACTTCCAGCAGTGCCTTTCACCTTCTTATGTTGAATAAGAGTAGAGGGGAATGAACATTCTTGACTTGCTCTTGATCTTAGGAGAAGGCATTCAGTTTTGTATTTTTTTAACCATTAAACATAGTATTAGCAATAGGTTTTTTTTTAGATGCTTTTTATAGAGTTGAGAAAGTTCCCCTCTGTTGCTATTTTCCTGAGTTTTTTTTTTTTTCCCTGTAATTTTTGGGTGCTGAATTTTGTCTAATGCTTGCCTGCTTTGATCGATATGATCATTGTGGAGCTCTATACCAAGGTTGCATAGAGTCGGACACGACTGAGGGGACTTAACAGCAGCAGCATACCAAGGTCACAGTTATAGAGCCCTACACCAAGGTCCCAGGTGTGGAGGCCTGTACCAAGGTCACAGGACCAAAGTTTCTGGAACTGATTGAGCCCCATAACAACTGTTGCCATGAGCCTCTGGATCTAAACCGGCCAGTTTGCTAACCTCATATTAGGTAAAATACCTACGCTATTACCCACCCTATAGCATCCTAACCAATTACCTAATGCCACCCTTCCGGTAGGAAGGCTATAAAAGTTGGCTGCATACATGCATGCGTGCTGTGTGTTCAGTAGTGTCCTATTCTTTGCAACCGCATGGAGTGTAGCCCACCAAGCTCCTCTGTCTATGGGATTCTCCAGGCAAGAATACTGGGATGGGTTGTCCATTTTCTTCTCAATTTAGTGCCCTGACCTGAGGGGATCAAACCCAAGCTCCTTGCACTGGCTGCAAAGAGTTTTAACCACTGGAACACCAGGGAAGTCCCCTCGCTTAGTTTCTTGAACCTGTAGGTTTATCTGTTTTGCCAAATTTAAGAACTTTTCAGCTCTGAGTTCTTTTCCATGCCTGCCCTTTTTCTTCTCCCCCTAGGACTCCAATGACATGAATATTAGATACTTTGTCATGGTCTCAGAGCCCCTGAGGCTTTGTTCCTTTTTTTTTTTTTTTTTTTTACTCCTTTTCCTTCATTCTGCTGTTAAGCCCATCCACGGAGCCTTTTACTTTGGTTTTTGTATTTTCACTTTGGTTCTTTTTTTAATATTTTCTATGTTTTTGCTGAAACTTTCTATTTCTTTGCTGAGGCTTTCCAATTTTTTCATTGGTTTCAACCATGTTTGTCATTCATGAAAGTATTTTTTTAAAAGCTACTTTAAGATCTTTTTCAAATAATTCTAACATTTCTTTCATCTTGGGGTTGGCAAATTTTGATTGAATTTTTCATCCAGTTTGAGATTTTTTTTCTGGTTTTTGGAATGATAAGAAATATTTGTTTGAAACCTGGACATTTTCATATTATGTTACGAGACCCTGGGTCATATTCAAGCCTCGTGTTTTGATCGGTTTTCTCTGACACAGCTCTGACAAAAGGAGGAGGGTGGCTGCTTTGTTACTGCCAGGTAGAAGCCGCAGGGCAGATTCCTCCATCAGCCTCTGTTGACACCATCAGGGTGGCCCCATTACTGCTGGGAAAGTCCTGATTGGGCACTAGGCCTCTGCGACACCACTTCAGTGAGAGGTGGAAAGATGTCTCATTCCCGCCAGGTGGGCATGATGGCCGGCATCCCCACGTGGTCCCTCTAATACTGCAGGAGGGCCACGATTGCCTTCATTACTGCTGCAGGGAACAAGTCTCAGCTGCCGACTTGTCCTTCATGACACCACCTGACTGTGTTGTTAGAGTGGCTCATCATAGCCTCACAAGAGTGGGAGTCTGGGCTCCTCTCTCAACCTCTGCTGGCATAGATGGGGATGAGGTCATGCATGTTTTATGTAGTGTTTGTGGAAGTAGAGCAGTTACTGGGTAAAACCTTTCTGTCTTACTAGGCCTCTCCTTTTCTGGTTCTTTTCTTGAGAGAGGAGACTTCTGTTGGGGCTTTTTTGGCCTGCAGCTCATGGCATTTTCAGACTGCTGTTTTCTTTAACTCCACTTCTATGATAAGATATAGGAGGCAAAAATAAAACCCAGGCGTGTCCTTACCAACTCATTCCTTGGTTCCAAGATCTCTAGCTGATCTGCCTCCATTTCTCCATCTTCCAGATCTTTCTTAGGTTTGTTTTTCAGGGTGCTATCAAGGGCTTTTAGTTGTACTTAACAAGAAGGATAGGGCAAAGTATGTTTAGTCCATCTTTCTATAAGTGGACGTTCCCCTGTCTGGGGCAAGACTCTGGATTCAGAAGACAATGGGAGATCCCAGCTCAAGTGAATAGGTAGGTGGTGACTTCTGCTATGAAGCGATCACTGAAGACTGTCCCCTGATTCCTGGTCCTGGGACATTCCAATCACCCCACGTATCTGTAGTTCAGACACTGTCCCTGCTGTTTTGGGGTTCGGCATCATATGCTCTTTTATTCATGGAAAGAAATATCCAGCTGCAAGCATAGAGAAGCTTTCCAGTGCTCAACTCTTCTCCAACAGGAGACCCTGCCATGGAAAATGTGGACTCCTCATCCTTGGAAACATTCCCTCAAATGTTGAAAGTCCTGGGCTGGGAAGGAGGAGTCACTAGACGGCTTCTGAGGCCGTCCTAATGCTGATTGTGAAACTATGAGGTCTCCCTCCTCTTTTTTGGATGTGCGTCAGGTCACAGGGGCCTTGTGTAAATTTCAGTTGATTCGATGCTGGTTCTCACTCTGGACTTTGCACACAGGATGTTGTTTGGGTCACTGACAGAGTGGTGGCTAAGTGGCTGGATGACTGAATAGCATAGGGGACAGCTGGCGTCCACTCGGACCAGCTACCCTCAGACACAGGGTGGGTGAGCAGAGCTGGCTGAAACCCAAACTGTGGAGGAGAACCTTCGTGTCAGACTCCTCCCTTCCCCACCAGCCCTGTATATACATAATACTATGGTTCCGTCAGAGCCAGCAAGGACGGGCTGACGCAGAACTCACAGGACAGCAAACATTGTTAGAGAATGTATAAGCATTACCCTGCCTTGCCATTCCATCCTTGGCTCAGGACAGTTTGGTCTCTCCCAGATCTGATTACAGCATAAGGGCTGGATACCCAAAGCTCAGATTCAACAGTTTAGAAGTCCATTAGGTAGGGAAGAGAACCAGGGTGTAGAAACTGCTGGCTCGGTACTTTTCTTTTTCTGAATTAGGAGCAGACATCAACTAATGAAGTAAACCCATTAGGAAAAGAATGATGGAGAATTCCTTTCAGGAGAATCATCGAGGCTCTCTGGAGGAAAGAAAGCTCTATGACTGGGAGAAAAATTCAGGGATTTCCTGGAGAAAGTGTCTTTTCAAAATGAAGAAGCTGCTATGTTCCGGGCATTTTCCTATGGGTTATCTCAATTAAGTCACGTGGCACATAGGTAGGTTAGATTTTATCTCAATATCTCAATTTTCAGATGAGGAAACAGGTTTGAAGAGGTTAGAAAGTTTCTCCGAGGTCACAAAGCTGTCAAGTGGCAGAGCAGTGATTTGTACCCTGATCTGACTCCAAACCTCATGCTTTCATCAAGCCATCATCCTGGCTTTTCTAGATGGGGAGGACCAAAAGGAAATGTTCTTAAGACATTTGCTGTTGAAGTACCAGGCTGAAGAAAAAGAAGGAAATGAATATGTGTTTCAGATTGACTCATAGTTAGCACTTTCTTGGGTTATCATTATTGCATCTCTTACCTTCTACCTGTGATCACTCTTCTTTTGAATTAAGCATCCCTTTAGTGAGGATATTAATCTGGTGTCCAATCAGGAGAGAGAAATCACACAGTAATTTGAGCAAGGAAAGTTTAATATAAGCAATGAGTTATAATGGGGACTGGAGTAAGAAGGAATTGGATAATAAGTAACAAGGAGAATATAGTAACATAGTCTGTTTCCTGTGTCTGTTGGTCCTATATTTTTAACTTATTACTCTCATATATATTATTACACATATGTGAGAGCTTTAAGAACTGGAACCAGGAAGACAAACTCCCCTGCAGTGTCTCTCCAGTGCCCTCTATTGACAAAGCTTAACATGATATGAGCCAGCAAAACAAAAATATTTAAGAGTAGAGCTCCACTTTGGCAGAACAAGAGGGTGAGTTTGGAGCTGAGAAACATGAAATTGATCATTGGCACAGTGAAAGTTTCTTCTGATTACACCTGTCTCAATTTTCATTTCAAGGCTTCACCTCCATTCTTGATAAAAATTTTGCTGGATGTACGATTGATATTTTTCTCAACACCTGAAGAAAGCATCGCACTGTCATTTGGCTTTCATTAAGAAGTCATCTGGAGAAATTTAAAAAGTGTCATCTGTCAATTTTTTTCTTTCTTTGTCTTTTTTTTACAGGTTATTTTAAAGACTCTTTCTTTGCTTTTGGTGTTCTGCAGATTCACTATGTCTAGCTCAGTTCAGTCACTCAGTTGTGTCCAACTCTTTGCGACCCCATGAACCATAGCACGCCAGGTCTCACTGTCCATTACCAACTTCCAGAGTTTACCCAAACTCATGTCCATTGGCAATTTGATCTCTGCTTCCTCTGCCTTTTCTGAAACCAGCTTGAACATCAGGGAGTTCACGGTTCATGTATTGCTGAAGCCTGGCTTGGAGAATTTTGAGCATTACTTTACTAGCATGTGAGATGAGTGCAATTGTGCGGTAGTTTAAGCATTCTTTGGCATTGCCTTTCTTTGGGATTGGAATGAAAACTGACCTTTTCCAGGCCTGTGGCCACTGCTGAGTTTTCCAAATTTGCTGGCATATTGAGTGCAGCACTTTCACAGCATCATCTTTCAGGATTTGAAAGAGCTCCACTGGAACTCCATCACCTCCGCTAGCTTTGTTCGTAGTGATGCTTTCTAAGGCTCACTTGACTTCATATTCCAGGATGTCTGGCTCTAGGTGAGTGATAACATCATCATGAATATTTGGGTCGTGAAGATCTTTTTTGTACAGTTGTTCTGTGTATTCTTGCCACCTCTTCTTAATATCTTCTGCTTCTGTTAGGTCCATACCATTTCTGTCCTTTATCGAGCCCATCTTTGCATGAAATGTTCCCTTGGTATCTCTCATTTTCTTGAAGAAATCTCTAGTCTTTCCCATTCTGTTCTTTTGCCCTATTTCTTTGCATTGATCACTGAAGAAGACTTTCTTATCTCTTCTTGCTATTCTTTGGAACTCTGCATTCAGATGCTTATATCTTTCTTTTTCTCCTTGGCTTTTCGCCTCTCTTCTTTTCACAGCTATTTGTAAGGCCTCCCCAGACAGCCATTTACCTTTTTTGCATTTCTTTTCCATGGGGATGGTCTTGATCACTGCCTCCTGTACAACACCATGAACCTCATTCCATAGTTCATCGGGCACTCTCTCTATCAGATCTAGGCCCTTAAAGCTATTTCTCACTTCCACTGTATAATCATAAGGGATTTGATTTAGGTCATACCTGAATGGTCTAGCGGTTTTCCCTACTTTCTTCAATTTAAGTCTGAATTTGGTAATAAGGAGTTCATGATCTGAGCCACAGGTCAGCTCCTGGTCTTGTTTTTGTTGACTGTATAGAGATTCTCCATCTTTGGCTGCAAAGAATATAATCAATCTGATTTTGGTGTTGACCATCTGGTGATGTCCATGTGTAGAGTCTTCTCTTGTGTTGTTGGAAAAGGGTGTTTGCTATGACCAGTGCGTTCTCTGGGCAGAACTCTATTAGTCTTTGCCCTGCTTCATTCCGTATTCCAAGGCCAAATTTGCCTGTTCCTCCAGGTGTTTCTTCACTTCCTACTTTTACATTCCATTCCCCTATAATGAAAAGGACATCTTTTGGGGGTGTTAGTTCTAAAAGGTCTTGTAGGTCTTCATAAAACCTTTCAACTTCAGCTTCTTCAGCATTACTGGTTGGGGCATAGACTTGTATAACTGTGATATTGAATTGTTTGCCTTGGAGATGAACAGAGATCATTCTGTCGTTTTTGAGATTGCATCCAAGTACTGCATTTCGGACTCTTTTGTTGACCATGATGGCTACTCCATTTCTTCTGAGGGATTCCTGCCTGTTTAATTTTTCTCTCACTTGACTGAACACAGCTCAGCTTCTCTTGAGAGTACCTACTTTATCATGGTGGAAGAAGACCTGGTAAGGATTGTTCAAACTGTTAAACTAGGGGCATCCTGACTGCAGCCCACACATCCCTAGAGGTCTGTGGGGAGTGAGGGAGTGCGGTCTCCTTTGCAGGGTATTTTCCTACTCCACATAGTTTAAAGAATGTACTCCCGATTCTAGAATCGCTTTGGGAATAGTGTGCTCTGCCCAATCCCCTCCTCATCTCCCTTCCTCCTTTCCTCTTTGTCTGCCTTTCATCAAGTTCTTCCTCTCTAACCAGGGAATTCAGCATAAACTTCAGGGATTGAGTCCTTATGTCAAACAGCCTTCAATGTTGGAAACGTCAGAAGTATACATTCTGTATTTCTTCCAGAGTTGGAAAGAACTGAGGCCAATTAAAAGTGAACTTTTAAGAGAAATGAACATCTTGCATGCCAGGTTTCAGCTGAATGTCACTGCAATTGCCTGAATTATAACTATCAGAAAAAAACGCATTCTAATTATGGAAATGCCATTAGGAGGAGTTCCTTCTGCCTGAAAACTTAAAAAATGACTACCACCTCTACTTCTACTCCATCTCTCAGCACAATTTCTGTAGTCAGAGGGAAAGAAGGCAACATACTGCAGTGAAAAGAGGATTTGTACCAGACAGAGTCTGGGTTTGGATTCTAACTCCATCGGTTATTGGCTGTGTGATCTTGAGCAGAACAAACCAACCTCTGATCCTTTATAGATGTTTCCACATCTGTAACATGAGGATGACAATACCTACTCCATGAAGGTGTTTTTAAGATGAAATAAGAGGGCATACATGATGTATGTGGCATTTAGCCTGGCACATAATGGATTGTAAAATTGAGTGGCTGGAGATGGAGGGACAATGATAATTATCATTAGACTGAGGAGAGAGCTTTGATGCAAATAATAACGGACGCAGTTACTAGTTTAAGCAGTTTTTCACTCTAGTGATCTCTACACATTCATTTAGACATGGAGAGTCACACAGTCATTTAGATATTGCTCTTTGGTGCCTGCAGGCATGGGTGGCAGACTCCACACAAGAGATGATGACAGTTTAGAACTCTTGTCTTCCCAGAGAATCTTGGCTCTGGGAAGATCTCCATTTCCTGATCTTGCTGATATCTGGTTTGATCTTATGCAGAATTCCTCTGCCATGGCGGAGTATTTCCCACCCCACCCCCACCCCACCTCTCATTCAAGCTCCAACATAATCTGGATCAATCTTTTTCAATAAGTGGAACTTGGACCCTGATGGCTGGGAAAAAGTCGATTTATTGCAGAGTTCCACAGATCTATACACTCGACAAGCATTGCTTATAGACAGCTATATCTTGAACTTATATATTCACATATATTGCAAATCTGTAGTTGCTCTTGTGAAAAAAATACTTAAAGATGATAGTAGATGCAAAGAAGCTTTTTGAATTGTGTTTTTTCAGTCAATGAATACCAAAAGCACAGCTTTGTGAGTCTGAGAATATTTTGTATTTCATTTGAAAGGGTTGGAAATTACCAGAGATCTGATAAAGACTCATGTCTTGGTGGGCTGACCTGCCCTGCTCTCTTCCATCACCTCAATCTGCAATGCCAGCGCTGAGAAAGGTGACAGTATCATCCTCACCTGCCAGAGAGGCATCTTTCTGAAGGACAACTCTGACCCGCCTGACTTCCAGCTGGATTTCTCGGTACCCCTGGAGGGCTCATTAGCTGGGCACTGGGTGCTTGGACCTGAGCACCTCCGTTCCAGATGCCCTCAGCTGTCTTTGTGCTGGTCCTGTGCTGTGAGGCTGGTTTTGGTGGAAGTGGAAGATCAGCAAACACTATGTATATATTTATCTTTGTTTTTTGTCCACTCCTTGTGGCCTGTGGGACCTTAGTTCCCTGACCAAGGATTGAACCTGTGCCTCCTCCTCTGGAAGTGCAGAGTCTTAACCAATGGACCATCAGGGAAGTCCTTCAGCAAATACCATATTAATGCCAGGCAAGTGGGTCCAGGAAAGGAAATGGACAAAGTGGAGCGCAAAGAAGTGAGACAAGGAAAGGATGCATGTGGTAGGAGAACAAAACAGCATAGAGGGTGACCACTTGTTCTACGCAGCAACTGCTGGGAGAAGCACTCAAAGAAATTTAATTGTGGGGGTGATCCAGCCTCCATATTTTATCTTTTATCATCTTTCTCCTTCTCTCCTCTCTCCCATTCCTAAAGAGGTGTCCTCTTCCTAAGACTTACCCATCACCACGGCTTTGCACCCCCTCTCCTCTCATTTACATCAGAGCTGTACTCTTTCAGTTACCACCTGTTTCCTCTATATCCCCTCTCCCTCTTGGCTTTCCCTCCTCAAGCACATGACCACTGTGTTTGAAGGCATACCTTCACCCTAATGCTCTCTTTTCCTCTCCAGCCCAAAACTGGAAAAAGTGCTCTAGTGTTTTCTCATGCTCCATCCCCTCATTTCCTGTTTGCTCCTCAACTTAGGGTAGTGTGGCTTCTGTCCCCACTATACCCCATTCAACCTGCTCTGGGGGACCTACCAATGTCCTTGCCATCAAACCAAATGCAGTTCTCATACCTTATCTACTTGGGTCTCTCTGGCATGTTTAACTATTGATCACATCCTTAAGTGCTTTAGGGTCTCCTCTTCGTGAGAGCCACTGACACCTAAGTGTTGGTGGTCTTTAGGGGGTTTGAGTTTGCCTTTTCTTTCTTCTTAACCCCACTCCATCTGAAGCAAATCTGTGGTTTTAACTACTATCTGTAAAGAACTACTGTCTCCAGCTCTGACCTGAACCTTGAAATCTGGACTCATGTACAATCACCAACAGGATGGTTCCTCTCAAGCATAGCATCAGCTCTTTGGACTTTGCCTGCGCTGGAACTTGTCATTACCAACTGATGGACCATCTGTCCCCTTCCTCCACCTATGTTTTATATCTTTGTTGTGACATCCCATCCGCTCTTTATTCAAACAGAACACAGTCAATCCTGACTCACTGCTATGGACTGAATTGTGTTCCTCCACAAATTCAGATGTTGAAAGCTAACCCCCAATATGTCTGGGTCTGGAAGCAGGATCTTTAGGATGTAATTAAGGTTAAATGAGGGCATAAGAGTGGGGCCCTAATCAGATAGGACTGTGGCCTTATAAGAAGAGCACATGTGAAGACACAGTGAGAAGCTGGCATCTGCAAGCCAGGAAGAGCGCCTTCCCCAGGAACGGACCATACGGGGTCTTGACTGGAAGTTTTCAGTCTCCAGAGCTGCCAAGGTTAAGTTCCTATTGGTTAAAACACCCAGTCCATAGTATTTTTTATGGCAGTGTGAGCTGACTAATCCTCTCCTCCTCCTTTTTCCTCCTTGCAATTAGAGAATTCTGTCAATCCTAGTGTCTCAGTTCAGTTCAGTTCAGTCGCTCAGTCGTGTCCGACTCTTTGCGACCCCATGAATCGCAGCACGCCAGGCCTCCCAGTCCATCACCAGCTCCCGGAGTTCACTCAGACTCATGTCCATCGAGTCCATGATGCCATCCAGCCATCTCATCCTTGGTCGTCCCCTTCTCCTCCTGCTCCCAATCCCTCCCAGCATCAGGATCTTTCCCAATGAGTCAACTCTTCGCACGACGTGGCCAAAGTCCTGGAGTTTCAGCTTTAACATCATTCCTTCCAAAGAAATCCCAGGGCTGATCTCCTTCAGAATGGACTGGTTGGATCTCCTTGCAGTCCAAGGGCCTCTCAAGAGTCTTCTCCAACACCACAGTTCAAAAGCATCAATTCTTCGGCATTCAGCCTTCTTCACAGTCCAACTCTCACATCCATACATGAACACTGGAAAAACCATAGCCTTGACTAGACGGACTAACTAGTTTTATTGTTTAAAGTTTTAATTTTTATTAATGTTCAAAATGACCACAGTGTGGAGATTCAGGCAATTCTACAAGTCCTTTAACAAGTGCTGTTGTCCCCATGCCAGGCCACTCCACTGTGTCTAGTCACCTCTCCTTTTGTTGTTATTTTGGTATTTATCTTCAGCTCTGAAGTAGCTCAATTGGTAAAGAATCTGCCTGTAGTCCAGGACACCCAGGTTTGATTCCTGGGTTGTGAAGATCCCCTGGAGAAGGAAGTGGCAATCCACTCCAGTACTCTTGCCTGGAGAATCCCATGGACAGCGGAGCCTGGTGGGCCACAGTCAATGGGGTCGCAAGAGTCGGACACGACTTAGTGACTAAACCATGGGAGTTTCTGTTCATACTGCTGCTCCTTGGTAGTCCAGTTTAGTCTCACCTGTTGCTTCCTCTATGAGAAGAAATTAGTTTTTTATTTCCCACCCTTATCTCCTCAAGTACACACCACACACTTCTGCAACTCCCCTGTCCTCCCTTTATAGTCACATGATAATTTCAGTTTAATCAAGATTATGACTAACTAATTTTTATTTGCAGCTTAGTCATTACTTGTCCTTTCTTGTACAACTTTTTTGATCTCTGTGGAATTTATAATTATCTTCCATTAAATTTTTTTCCATACTTTTCTTTGTACTCATCACTAACTCAGCCCCTAAGCACTCTCCCAGACGTCTACATCTCCTCTCGGTATGTTCAAATATATAAGATGGTTCTGTTACTGGGCCCTTTCCAGATTCTTGAACAGCAATACCATAGAAATGAGTATCACTTCCACAAGTCACTTAGGCAAGCAGAGCTTCTTATTAAAAGAGATTGCTTGTGCATAAAGGAGAAGGTAGGTCTTCCCTGGTAGCTATTGGTAAAGAATCTGCCTGCAGTGCAGAAGACCTGGGTTCAACCCCTGGGTTGGGAAGATCCCCTGGAGGAGGCATGGCAACCCACTCTAGTAATCTTGCCTAGAGAATCCCATGGACAGAAGAGCCTGGCAGGCTGTAATCCATAGAATCACAGTCAGACAAGACTGAAGCAACTAAGCAGCAGCAATGAGGGTTAAGGTGAAAAAAAAGTGCCAGCTCCCTGAATAGAAGATGTGAGTTGCCAAACCAAAGGGAGGGTTTGTCTCATGACCACTGATAATTTCCAGAAGTCATCAAACTTTTTTGAGCAGCAGCAGGAGGCTCCATGGTGGCTATCAGAAATTGGGAGCACTTCTATGAAGGCAAGAAATGCATGAGAATTTTCTGCAAGAAAGCACAGAAACAGATAAGGTTAAGATTTACAGTTGAGCTGAACTAGGTATACTAGTGTAACAGAGGTAAAGTAAATCTTTTATTCCTCTGAGCCTGGCTTTTCATCTCTGGGACTCAGGCCCCAGGGCCTTTGTTCTTTAGCTCTCAAGGCCTGTTTTGCCCAAGGCTGTTCCCTGGTCCTTTTCCAAAATGACTGTACTCTTGTCTTCTTGTCTTTGTTCCATCAGTGTCTTCTGGAAGAAGTTACTTATGAAGTTTTTGGCCCACTGCAAGCTGGCCTGCTGACCTCTCTGCCTGCTACACAGAGATGACCTCAATCAGCCTTCACTGTGTCCTGAGACCCTGGGCCTCTCACTTGTCCCAGGTCCCCTGTTGGATCTCACGTCATCTTCTTTCCTCATTTACTTCCTCGTTTTGGTGGAGTGTATCCTCTAGTTACTTTCTGAGAAAGAGTTCATGAGAGGCAATTGTTTTTTAAACTTGATATGTCTTTAAGTGTGTTTATTCTGCTTCTATACTTATTTAATATTTTGAATAAGTATCAAATTCTGAGTTGAAAATTATTTTCCCTCAGTATTTTAATGGCATTGCTTAATTTTCTTCTAGATTTCAGACTCACCAGCGGGACATTTCATGTCGGTCATATTTTGATGCATTATGGTAATCTTTTTTAAAAACCCTTCTCTGAAAACTTTTAGGGTATTTTGTTTGGCCCCAGGGTTCTGAAATTTCCCTTCTATGCCTTGGAGTGACTATTTTTATCATTTGTACTGGGTACTCAATGGGCCCATTTATTGTGAAACTTCTGTCCTTCAGCTTCTGGATATTTTCTTTAAAAAACATTTTAAAATGTTTCCTCCTATCACTTTCTCCTCTTTGTGTCTAGAATTCTACTTTTCAGCTACTGGAGCTTCTGAATTAATCCTCTAAGTTTCTAATCAACCCTTTCTCATTTTTCATCTCCTTACCTTTATGCTGTAATCTCTGAGAGATTTACTCAGTGTTCTCTCCTAGCTCTTGTACTGAAGCTATTACTTTTCCTCACAGGTTTCCACTAATTTCCAAGAGCTCTTTTTTGCTGTTGTTTTCTCAAAATTACTTTTTAATAGCATCAGATGGCTCAGCAGGTTAAGAATCTGCCTGCAATGCAGGAGGCACAGAAGACCTGGGTTTGACCCCTGGGTTGGGTAAAGAATCTGCCTGCAATGCAGGAGGCACAGAAGACCTGGGTTTGACCCCTGGGTTGGGTAAAGAATCTGCCTGCAATGCAGGAGGCGCAGGAAACTTGGGTTTGATCCCTGGGTTGGGAAGATCTCCTGAAGGAGGAAATGGCAACCCACTCTAGTATTCTTGCCTGAGAAATCCCAGGGATAGAGGAGCCTGGTGGGCTACAGTCCAAAGGGTTGTGGAGTTGGACACGACTGAGCAACTGAGCACTTACTTTACTCACTGCTTTAATTTAGTGGTTTCAAAACCTTCACATGCTTCTCTAGGGTTGTTACCATTAGATATCTGGATGTTTTCTTTTTCCTGCACTCTTTCCCACAGCTGCTTTCTCCCATGTGTTTTAGTCTGTCTCAGGGTAGAGGCATTCCTCACGTATTTGGGGGTCCTTGTTTGTCTGCATTTGTTCATCTCTTCATGATTGGGACTTAACAACCCTGGGTCGCAATGTAGGGCAATTTTGCTTGACTGTTTAGTTGGATTCCTTGATATCATAGGTTTTGGATCTTCCTGCTGGACTGGTCAGATTTCCTGGAAGAACATCTTCCAGTCTGCTGCCTGGCTTAACAGCAATCATTGGAGTCCATTTGGAGAAGATTGTAAGTCTAAACATCTAGTATACTGACAAACAGTCTTTTAATTCCTTTGTTTTTAGTATAGTGGTCCTAGTATTAACTGGACTTGGTGTCCTTAGTCCAGAGATCCTAGATATGTGCTGTCCACTACAGTAGCCTCCAGCCACACGGTGCTATTAGCACTGGAAATGTGGCTCATGTAACTGAGGGATTACATTTTCTAATTTAAATTAATTTATTGATAACATGCATACTTTATTTGGTACTGGGAAACTTTTACACACTTTGGAACAATTTGGGTATGTGCCTGTACTTTTTTAAATTGTAGATTTATGAAATCTAAACACAGATCAAGTATTCCAATGAAAACTTAACATTTGAATCGATGTGCATTTGAGTGTAAAATGCACATTGTATGCTGAGAAGAAGAATGTAAAAGATCTCATCAATGATTTTCTCATAATGATAATATTTTAGAAATGCATTAGGTTAAATAAACAACATTGTTAAAATTAATGTGACTTTTTTTTTTAATGAGGACTCTAAAAAATTTTAAATTACACATGTGGCTTATACTATTTCCATGGACAGTGCTGTCCTAGAGGCTGGAGGTGATGTTCCAGTGGGGAGAGACAGTCATCTGGTTTGTCTAACTGCTCCATAAACAGACATGCACTCAGGCTTTCCATCTGAGCCTTGCTTGTCCTTATTTGCAGAAACCCAGTGCTGCGGTGCCTGGGCCCATGAGTCTTCTCTGACACAGACCGAGTGGTTCTTGGTTTTGCTCACTGTCAGGCTATAATCCAGTTTCCTTGGATTTGCTTGTTGATTGCCAACTAGTTGCCTGCCTTCAGGTTTCCAGAAGTTTACTGCTATTGACTCTTTTTCTATCCTCTTTACCTTTGGGATTTACATGTTAAAAAAATTATATTCTGGTGTTTCAGTGGGATTTCAGGCAGGAACAGAGACAAAGATGCATGTGTCCAGTCCACCGTCCTAAACTGGAAATCCCAAACCTTTTGATTCCCTCTCTTGATCCATCCTATGGTACTTTTTGTCATCCTTTTTTAGGAGGAAGATCCCACCAGATTTCTCTTAGCTGATCCTACTTCCAGCCTTTTCCCATATAAAACTCTATTCTAGGTTACAAATCTGATTACGCTGTTCTTCTGTTTAAAACCCTTCAACAGCTTTCAGTACACAAACATAATCATTCTAGGTCCGTGTAGATTCCCAGGAACTGCTTCTTCATCCCCCTCTGCCTTATCTACTACTCCCCTCTCCAAATCGCATTACCCACCATCTCTGTGGTGGAGGTCTTGTCTTTTTTAATTCTTAGTTTCTTTATTTTGTCTGTGCTGGGACTTCGCTGTGGCATGTGGGCTCCTCCTTGTGGTCGGTGGGCTTTCTGCAGTTGTGGTGAATGGGCTTAGTTGCCCCACAGCATATGGAATCTTGTTTCCCTGACCAGGGACGGAAATCATGGTCCCCTGCATTGGAAGGCAGATTCACAACACTGGAGTACCAAGAAGTCCCCTGGGAGAGATCCTTTAATGCCTCTGCTTCTTCCATACTAGTCCCTCTTCCTTCCACCTTCTCCACTTGGTCAACTGCCCAGTCCTTGACAACACAGCTGACTAAGACTTCCCCAAACCTTGCCTTTGGTGGAGGCGGGTTAGAGCATGGGAACTAGACTGGGTGTCTCCCTTACTATAACAACAATAGCGGCCAGCACATCCTGCGTGCAGCAGACACTCTTTTGGGTCCTTTACATACTTCAGATCATTATTCAGTTCAGTTCAGTCGCTCAGTCGTGTCCGACTCTTTGTGACCCCATGAATCACAGCACGCCAGGCCTCCCTGTCCATCGCCAACTCCCGGACTTCACTCATACTCACGCCCATTGAGTCAGTGATGCCATCCAGCCATCTCATCCTCTGTCGTCCCCTTCTCCTCCTGCCCCCAATCCCTCCCAGCATCAGAGTCTTTTCCAGTGAGTCAACTCTTCACATGAGGTGGCCAAAATACTGGAGGTTCAGCTTTAGCATCATTCCTTCCAAAGAAATCCCATGGCTAATCTCCTTCAGAATGGATTGGTTGGATCTCCTTGCAGTCCAAGGGACTCTCAAGAGTCTTCTCCAACACCACAGTTCAAAAGCATCAATTCTTTGGCACTCAGCTTTCTTCACAGTCCAACTCTCACATCCATACATGACCACAGGAAAAACCACAGCCTTGACTAGACGGACCTTTTTATTACTCTCCTCATTTTCTGTATCAGAAAAGTGAGGCCCAGAGGGGTTCGGTGACATTCCCAGATGACTTACAGAGCTGGAAGCTGAGCTCTGGAGTTGCTGCCTGTGTGCATCAAAGGTGCCAGCACCTTCACCAGGCTGTAGTTGCTGGCACATAGGGCTGTGACTCCAGTAGACAGCCGCCTGAGGCCAGGGGCCAGGTCTTTGTTACCTCTGTATTGTATTAATAAGTGCTTGGCACAGGGCCTGGCATCTAGCAGGTGCTCAAAGTGTATTTGTTGAACAGACCTGCTATCCTCTAATCATTTTATTATGGCACCTACCCATTTCCCACAAAAAGGACCCATTTGCGAAGAGTTGACTCGCTGGAAAAGACTCTGATGCTGGGAGGGATTGGGGGCAGGAGGAGAAGGGGACGACCGAGGATGAGATGGCTGGATGGCATCACGGACTCGATGGACATGAGTCTGAGTGAAGTCCGGGAGTTGGTGATGAACAGGGAGGCCTGGCATGCTGCAGTTCACGGGGTCGCAAAGAGTCGGACACGACTGAGCGACTGAACGGAACTGAACTGAAAAGACAACTTGAGCAGCTTCCCAGGCATTTGCTTCGACATGTTTTGTGTGTTCTTAGAATGGTAGTCTTATTATTATCATATTTATTTTTTAAAATAAATACACTTTTAAATCACCACAGAGGTTTAAATGATGTGGAAAATTCTAAAGAGGCTTCTTTGATGAAAAGATTGTTTTCTCCATACTTAGCATAATCTCCCTTTGAATTATGCCAGGAAATCTTAAAGCCATAGTTTTATTTTTTTCTCATTGCAATCCTCCTTCTTTTGGATGCTTTGCCAGTGAACAATGGGAAGGAAGGAGCTTTCTGCATGCAAAACACTCCTCTGGTGGGAGGGGTCGGGGGACCTTGCAGTTTGGGCTCACCCAGCACTGGAGCAGCAGTGGGAAACAGGCCAAGACCTTCAAGCCAAGCACCTCATTCTCTGTCCTGCAAAGTCTGATTGTTGAGTGATGCCCACTTGCCCTTCCAGATGAGGGTGGCCTCCAGGTACACGCAGGGGGAAGGGCAGTGAGCAGATGGAGACTGTAACCCCTGTAAAGAGGTAGATTTCCGGAGAAGGAGAGACCATCAGCCCTGGAACCCCCGTATAGGGGTTGAAGGGGCAAAGTGGCAGAGCCTTGTGCAGGGGGAGGGAGAAGGACCAGGCCTGTGCTGAGTTTGCTCCTCCATCAGGCCTTTCTCCCAACACTCCCCTCTCCTATCCTCCCTTCCCTTCCCCCTCCTCCATCCCCCGCTCCTCCCTGCTCAGGGCCCTCTCCCCGCTCATGGAACCACAGGTCATGTCCATGGCCATCTCCAGGGACATGAAGCCTAGACAGGCCACATGGCACTCACACACTCATGCTGGGCCACACGGCACTCAGAGCTCTCTCTGCAAATGAATACACCAACTGGTCAAGATACCAGTCCCCTGTGAGTGTTGGTCTGAGTCAGTATTCCTGAGTCCTGGTCCTTTGGGGATTGACAAGATCCTGTTTCCAGGCGTGCGAGGCTGAGGACCAGTCCTTGGACTGGGAGGTTTGCTGAAGAAGTAGATGCTGCCCTGGGAAATGGTTGGGAAACAACTAGCATCTTTATTCCAGTGAGGCCCACCCTCATTGCAGGCCATTCCCTCAGCTGGCTGCACTGTGTGTGTGTGTGTGTGTGTGTGTGTGTGTGTGTGTGTGTGTGCACACACGTGCACCTTCAAGAGCTACCTGGAAGGTCAATGGAGGCTGAGACATGGAGACTATACCATTCCCTTTCCCCACATGCCTCTCCCCAGTCCCCAGCGAATCACTGTTGGTTAAAATCCATATACTAGGTCTTCAGCTGGGAGTTAAAAACCCAGAAGAGAAGAAGAGCTGTAATTCCCACCTTTCTTAAACATCCTGGGAGATAGCCTGGCCAATGAAGCCAAGTAGGCCTGGCTCATAACCTCGGGGCTCCACGAATTAGCCATGTGCTTTGGGCTGGCCTCTGAGACACAGGAGCCTCAGTGTCCAGGTGGGGGTGTGTGCCGCTCTTGCACGGCCGACAGGAGGATTAAATGGGCCGATGTACTTGCAGCCATTGGTACAGAAACAGCCAAGCGCACAGGAAGAGCAGGGCAAATGGTAGCCTGTATTGATCGCTAAATTCTGAATGGGGTCCCTGCACAGGGTGTGGAAGAAACAAGTGTAGCTGGGGACTAGGTTTTGCAGATTTAATTGTCTATATTCCCACCAAGAGTTCAGGCTGGTAACCATGAAAGGCTGCGTGGAGGAAGACACAGACCCTTTGATTCTAAGATGGTGCCATTTGGAAGGTGTGCTGTACATTTAGAAATAGCTGTGTGCGTGTGTGCCTGAGCACATGTGTGTGTGCACATGTGCACCCATGCCTGAGTATATTGGGAGAAAAATAATACATTCAGTGTGAATAAGACATGTTTTGATTTCAGCAACATTAAATATATATGAAACTGTGCATCTTAAGAAAGTGCAGTACTATTCTTAATAGCTTATAGTGATTGAGGCCTTGCTTTGAGCTGGGCACTGTGCTAATTCTTTGCATAAATTATCTCATTGAATCTTAACAAAGTCTCTATAAGAGTGACACTATTAGACCTTTGTGGGGCCCTAAATGGGAAACCTTAAAAGAAGAGGGCTAGCTTTACCGTTCGGAAGTTAAGGTGGTGCCTGCAGGAAAGAGTGGGGGCGTAGTCTATGTTTGTCAAAGTTTTTGATTGGCTCTCTTGATTTCCGTGCACGTGGACAGCGCGTTATCACCATAGATTCCTGTTATAATGAAGGCACGTGATGATTTGACCTTTAACGTGATTGGTGCAACTGAAGGCACATGACGATTTGACATTTAACTTGATTGGTAGAACTATGGAAGGCCCTCACGAAACCCCTCCCTGCTTGCCTTTATAAGCTGGGAGCTTGGAGCAATAAAGCAGAACTGCTCAGACAGAACTCCTGTCTTGTCTGGTTGTCTCTTGCTCGCCCTGGGGGCTGGGTTGGTGGACAGCAGGCTCACCTCTCCTCGGCACCTCTTGGCTTTGAAGAGGGAAGTTCCACTGCGTCTCTCTTTCTGTGGAGTGGCCCCCAGCAGACCTTCACTTGGCCAGTAAGGAAATAAGAAGCTCAGAAAGGTTAAGTAAGTTTTCCAAAGCCACACAGCTACCAAGTGCTAGAGCCAAAGCTGATGACCACTTTCTGATGCCAGGTGTGTTTCTCCTTACTCCCTATGTGTTATTCCTTCTCCAATTTAGGATACCAAGTTCAGCGTTGACTAGAGCACTCATTATCTGTTTCTAAGCCCATTTCTCCTATTAGGGTCACACACAATACCATCAACATATTCATCACTTTTTATAAGCTCTCCTTTGGTTTTAGTAGAGCATACATTCTGGAAAGAATCTGTTAACCATTCCTACTCTAATGTGAAGTCAAGTCATAGAATCATATACTCTTACAATGACAAGGGACTTAAATTGCGTCTAACTTCACCTCCTGGCAAATGCAGAATTCTCTGAAGAGTAGCTCTAACATGGCCACCCAGACTGTCCCTCCACACCTCCCATGGCGGAGAGCTCATGGTCTACCACCTCTTTATACCCACAGAGCTCTAATTGCTAGTTGATGTTGAACTAAAATTTGCTGCTTTGCAGCTTTTTATCAGTGATACTCCTCTCTCTGGAGTGATTACAAAGTAAATCTACTTTTTCCTTCTCATGACAACTTTTCAGACACACATGGGCTTTCATATCCCTTCTCTTTTCCTGGCAGAATGCTCCATTTTCTTGACATATCCTCAGTAACACTAGTTTTAGTCTCTCACCAGCCTGGACACTGGGGCATTGTGTGCATGTCCTAATTTAAAAATATCTAGCACTGAACATATCTCACCAGTCAAGGTCCTTCTTCTGGGGTGTTTAAAATGCAAAGTGAACCTCTTAATCATCAGAGCAGCGGTCTTAGTTCCCTGGGAAGAAACTTCAGACAATTACTTCCAGCTATGAGGGTCATTATGAACCAGGTGACATGTATATATAGCTACTCTATGACATATTTGACTTTTTTTTTAACCTGATGTGGACAACTGGCATGTCACTCAGGTCTTCCCAGTTAGGCTGTAAGTTTATCCAGGGTGGGCATCACGTCTAATCATTTCTGGGGGCCTCTTATATACCTGCTGCAGTGGTCTGACTCCTTTTGGCTTCCAATAAACGTGTTTGATTGATGGACTCATTGGAGCTGAAAAAGTTATTTGCCGCTCTGTTGCATCTCAGAATCCAGCTGTGTCCAGCTGGAGCCAGCCCTCTTGGTTTTACCGTGACCGTGGACCTAGGTCTCATGGCTTGTTCATGTAGCATGGTAGGGTGAATTTCACTTTAGAACTCCACTCTCTGCTACCCCCAGCTGGGGAGAGGGGAGGAACCCTGAGTCGACTGGTGGATCCAAAATTGGAAACAGCCATGGACACCGTCCCTCTTGCTCTCACCCCACCACCTCCTTCTTATTTTATCTATCTGCTGAAATTTGGATAATAAAAATCTCCCAGATGTAGGCATATTCCAGGGCTGCAGTTTGCAGAGAAGGTGGGGGGTGATGTATCAAACAGATGTTTCCAACTGTATCTTCACTGAGCCTCTTGCCTCTGCTGTACCTCCTGCCCCCCCACCCCATGCCTCCCTGATGTCGCCTATAAATCAAGTGCTCTTCTTAAAATTGTAATCACCAAAATAAGGTGGTGATTTATAAGGAATTCTGAAATACCAAATAATCAGCCAAACACTTCAATTTAATGGCAGCAATAAGTCAAGTGTCTCCACACTCAGCTCCAGAGGAAGAAACACGTCTTGCTCTTGGTTGTTTAGAAATGACAAATGCTGTTTTGTGAGTTGTAACAAATCAGTTATCCACATGATGAAAACGGAGCAAGTCCTTTTTAAGATATACTTTTATGGATACATTTTAAAAGACGTCCCAGGAAGTGGGGGTGGGGGGCGCGGGTGGAGACGAGAGAGCTCTCTGGTTATTTTTTTGGCAACAGAAATTTGGGGAAAGAATAGCTCCGAGGAGAAAACCATCCGAAATGACATCGATCAGAGATGCAGGTGCCCTGTGCCTATGGAAGGTGTGCACAGAACACTCAAGATCTGTTTTTCACCCAGTCGGAGCAGGTAACAAGGAATCGGCTCCACCTGCAGTGGTATTTTCACTAGAACTTTCTGATTCCCCGAAGAGCTCTGAGGGGGCATTCAATCCTGCAGCTCTCCTCGGGCACATTTGTCTGCCTTGTATTTTTCATTTCAAGGAGAAATTCTTCTTTTTCTATTAAGGAAGCAGTCATGCCTCAGCAGCTGGCCCAGAGATTGGAACCTGTGTTATCTCATTATGTACGCCCATCTGTTAGGGCCGCCCAGAAGGGTTCATGGCCTTTCCCTGGTTCTATTTTCCTCTACTCCCACTGCATTCATTTGCCACACAATGAAATACAGGAGCATCTGCTGGAACCTCTCCTGTCAAAGCAGGTGGGGCTCAAAGTCATCCCTGGCTTCCAACCAGCTGGCAGCTTGGTTGGTTTCAAAAGCTTTGAGGTCACACCATCACAATTCCCAGTGTCACGGCTGTCCCAGCGCACTGAGCTTCAGACACTTCTGGTGCAATTGGGTGCTGTTTCAGACAACACCCTGTGAAGTGGATCTTGACAAATTGGAAACTGTTGTGGATGTGGGTGACTAGAGGGTGGAGAGGGTGGATGGTTTGGCCGTTGTCTCGTGAAGAATGGTTCAGAGAGTACAAATGCTTTCAATAAAGAAGAAAAGACACACCATGTCTTTGGGTAGATGCATAACTGGTGCTGAGAGTGTCTGAGTTCATCCAGTGCTGAAGGTGTCTAGGCAGAGGAGGACTGTGTGGTAGGCAGCAGGTGACCCAGGTGGCCCCCTTAGGCTTTGCATCTCAGGCGTGCATGGCGCTGTTCCTCTGAATAGTGCTGAAGCTTTTGCTGGTGACAGTCTGCAGTACAGCTGTAGTTTCCCTATTAGAGTTTCCTTGCCACTGCGGCTGCCCACTGTTCTGCCTGGTTTACTCTTGGCCCCTTTCCCTCATAACCCAGTCCCTCAGCTCGGCTTCTCTCAGCAGGCTTCCCTTCTACCTTTTTCCTTCTTTAAATCCTTGTTGCTTTACAATAAAAATTTTCCTTTGTGTTCCACTCTACCCTTTTCTCAGTCAGTCTGGTTTGGATGCTCTGTGGATGACTGGTTTGTGATCTACCCATTGGTTCATTCACTCAACAGTTATTGCAGTGCTTTCTATGTATTGTGTAAGTATGCATATGTGATAAGTAATTTTATGAGTTAACTTGACTGGGCTAAATGTTGCCCAAATAGCTGGTAAAGCATTATTTCTGGGTGTGATTGTGAGAGTATCTCTGGAAGAGATTAGCATCTGAATCAGCAGACTGAGTAAAGAAGATCACCCTCATCAATGGGTGGGCATCACCCAATTCTCTTAGGGCCTGAATACAACATAAAGGCAGAGCAGGGGCAAATTTTTCTCCCTCTGCTTGAGCTGGAACCTATCCTCTCTTCCCCTAGGATACCAACTCTGGTTTTCTGGCCTTCAGTCTAGGGTTGGGGCTTACACCATTGGCCCCTGCTCTCAGGCTTTGGACTCAGATCGAATTATACCACTTCCTTTTCTGGTTCTGCAGCTTGCAGACAGCAGAGCATGGGGCTTCTCAACCCCCGTGATCATTTGAGCCAATTTCTATGATAAATCTATACAAATATAAATACACAGATATAGACATAGGTAGATAGTAATAGCTATGGATATAGCACTCTCTCTCTCTCTCTCAGCTCTTGGTTCTGTTTCTCTGGAGAAGTCTGACCAATACAACATGCAAATAGTTGTACTTTGTAGAGGCAGAAGCAGGTGTTACTAGAGAAAGTTGCAAGGAGGTGGTGCCTTAGATTGCGGAGTCCGGGAAGACTTCTCTGAAGAATGAGTGTTTGGATTGGGACCTGAAAAATGAGGAGTCATTCAGGTGAGTGTAGGAGCAAAAGAGAAGGGAATAGAGTGGGCAAAAGCATAAAAGAGCTTGGAGTGCTCCAGAAGCTGAAGGGAAACACATCCAGTATTCCTTATTATTCCTTTGTTTTGTCACAGCATGAGTGCTGGCTGCAGGGAAGGTTCTGTCTGGCCAGAAGCTCTTGTTCAAGTGGATGCGCACCTAGTATGTCCTTCCCAGTGTTCACATCCCTGCCTAGTTGTTACCTCCTCCAGGAAGCCTTCTCTGAGCAGCTGTTCACACTCACTATCTCTTACCCAACCTTGTGTATTCCGTGGCATCTATCACTAAGTGAAATGACATTATTTATTTCATCACTTCTTGATAGATGATCATCTCCCATTTGAATGAAAATTCCAAAAATTCAAATCCTATTCTAATGAGCTGTCATATTTCCAGCACCTGGCAAACAATAGCCCCTTAATACATGTTTTGTGAATTAATGGATGATGAATGACAGGCTGGAGAAACAGAACATTTGTAAGGAAATGTAATTCCATTATAATCAAGCAGCCGCAGGACAAATGCCGAAAGGGAAGAAGGAGGACGTGTTAGCGATCCATGCCAGGACAGTAGTACACAAGGAGGAAGATGTGTAATGAGCATATTTATTATGTAAACGTAAAGGCCAGTACTTAAGCTCCTTGCTCTTAAGTAGGCTAACATTTCTGCTGTTTGTATTATGAATTTGCTTAGCAACTCCTGTCGCCTTTATGATAACTAAACACAGACACATTTCTGTAACAGGCATTCTTAATAATTAAGCTGCTGCCAAGCCCCCAGTGAGTACCCAGCTTGTCACTGGTCACAACAAATGCTCTGACCTACAGGCTTTCCACGGCTCTGCCTTCCAAGGGATCATGACTGGTTGTTTAATGTTTGCACAGTTGTGAGGGGATGAAAAGGCAAGCTGACCTACACTTTTCTGGTTCTGGATTATTCACAGTTCTTTGCTGAGCCTTTAAGTATTATCAGCAGTCACTCATGAATTCCCTTCTGCTTTTTCTACCACGCTTTTCTAGTTGCTGTTTATAAAACAGATATAGTCCCGTTGTCAAACCCCAACACAAAACGGAGCAAAACAAAGATCCCAGTATTGGAGAACAAAACAGGTTGGGAAGTGGACGACTTGCTGGGTGGCTGCTCAGGTGTAGAGAGTGGTAAGAGACAGGAATTGGGATAACACTTGATTTATGGCTTAGGTGCCTGGTGGATGTGTTGTTATCAGCTAGAGGGCAGTTAGAGAAGCAGAACCATTAGGAGCTCTGTCTCTATATATTCATGTGATCTATCTATAGATATGCACACAGATGTAGACATAGATATGGATACGGATTTATTATAGAAGATTGACAGTATGCAATGTGAGAGCTGGTCAACAGTTTATGTAGGGCTGTCACATTTGTGTCTGGATGGCAGAAATCAGGAAAGAATAGACAAGAAAAGATACAACGTGGGAATGCCAGACGAGAGGGCTCTACAAAGATGAGAGGCAGAACCTGTGAAACTGGCCTAGAAACTGAATTGATCTCCCATCACCTGTAGGTTTTCAATAGAGGAGAAGCTGGTTTCTTGATCGCAGAGCTAATATGCATCATGAATTTGCTTAGCAACTCCTGTTTTCAGCAGAGAGAGATGCTGATGGGAGAGATCTAGCAGAAGCTGGAGGCGCCGCCTGCTTGGCTGCTGCCTCACATGGGCAAGAAGACCAGCGGATAAGCAGCATCGACTGCCCGGCAGTGGCTTTCTGAGAGTAAAACAAAACTGTCTCTCCTTCACTTCCACCTTCTAAATCTTCTGTAAGATGTCTCTTATGGCCACGCTAACCCAGACCTGTGCAGGGAAGAAGAGGGTGGGAAAGAGATGGTCCAGTCCAGCAAAATCAACACATCCCATGACAATGAGGATTGACAAATCCCCACTGAACCTAAGAGAAGTCAAGGCTGTGGGTGAAATGACCCAGGGATTTCGAGGAGCCAGAAAATACCATTATTGAAGGGATGGGTGGAGGGTAGGAGCCTACTTGGAGAAGGAGTAGGAGAAATTCCAGAGGTTGGGGACAAACCAGGGCAGACACAGTTCCTGGGTGTGAATATTGGTGAGAATGTGTGAGTCCATAAATAATGCCAGTGACAATGAGGATGATAATAACTAGGCATGGTAACACATTTAATGGCTGGTATCTCCGGCACTGGCCAATCAGAATGGATGCTGGAAGGTGGGCCCCGGAGGTTCCTAGGTTACTGAGGGAAGGCGTTGCGCCACCACGTGATGGTGGACATTGGGTGAGCAGGGGCATTGGGGAAGCAGCTATTTAACATCCAGCAGGGCATTTGCCCACATTTTGACAACTTTTATGCTGTCTTGGTGCGTGTTTGCTTTGTATCAGCCCTGCTGGTAGCTAACATTAATTTTGCGCCTACTGTGTGCCCAGACAAGCACTGTGAGTCAGTATGGTGGTGCTTCTGGGATGCTTGCCCACCTGATTTGGCTGGGAACTGGGCACGAGGGAGGCAGGGATCAGGTGGGGGTCAGAATCTTAGATCCCGGCAGGGCAAATTGTCAGGCCCATCTTTAGCAAACATCTGTTTCCAAGCATGCACCGCTTTCACAGGAGGAGATATGTTGGGGGGGGGGCGGTTTATAGGTCCTGCTCCACGTGGGGGAGAACGTGTAAACCGGCAGCCTTTGTGAATGAGTGCCGTGCTGCTAATGAGGACAGCCTGGGGAGGAGCAGCTGTGCTGGCTCAAATGGCCAAGGCTGCGATATCTACCTGGTGCAGTCCTGCGGGGCTGTCTCTGTGGGGCACGTTCTGCACTGCCAGGACCCATGGGAACTTGGGGGGGCATTCAACTTGGAAGTTCTTGTCTCGAATGATCTGATGTGACTATTCACCCAGATCCAACACCAGATTTTCAAGGTGCCATTTTGACTGGCAGTTTATGGCTACTGCTTTGGGTACCATGCCAGAAAGACCTGTGTACTCGGAAGTAACCTGGAGGTCACCCACCTTGCCCTTTTCCCCTTCTCTGCAGCATCCGGGGTCCTGTTTGCCACTTGACCTCTGTCTCTGGTCCTGCCAACCTTCCATTTCTCTGAGAGAAATTTTAAAGACTTGCCGGGGTATTATTATCTTAAATGATCTTGGCATTTGCCTTAATAGACTGACCAAGGGATGACCCTCGCCCCAATTTGTTGCCAGTTGGCCTGGCATTTGGTGAGGCCAAGGTGCTCAGTCATTTAGTCATGTCCAACTCTTTGCGGCCCCGTGGACTGTTGACCACCAGGCTCCTCTGTCCATGGAATCTTTCAGGCAAGAATACTGGAGTGGGTTTACACTTTCCTACTGAGGGATCAAACCCGTGTCTCTTTGTCTCCTGCAATGGCAGGCAGATTCTTTACCACTAGTGCCACCTGGGAAGCCCGTAGGGCAAAGTGGACAGGTTCACTTTCATATGTGAGCCAGGCAGCCTCCATCTGACTGCAAATGTGTCTCTACTCTGGGTCACTTGCAGCATGTGCTTTTGATCTCTGCAGGACTGCTGCTGCTGCCGCTAAGCCGTGTCAGTCGTGTTTGACTCTCTGTGACCCCATAGACGGCAGCCTATCAGGCTCCCCTGTCCCTGGGATTCTCCAGGCAAGAACACTGGAGTGGGTTGCCGTTTCCTTCTCCAATGCATGAAAGTGAAGAGTGAAAGTGAAGTCGCTCAGTCGTGTCCGACTCTTAGCGACCTCATGGACTGCAGCCTACCAGGCTCCTCCGTCCATGGGATTTTCCAGGCAAGAGTGTTGGAGTGGGGTGCCATTATCTTCTCCGATGGCACGACTGGGATCATGAAAATAGTTCATTGGCCCTCTCACTTCGGCCACTAGGGGGCACCACAAAACACACGTTGTTTTACACGTGGGTCAGTGAGAGTCTCTGATTTACGTGGCATGTCATTTGACTGTATATTCATTCTCAACCTGTTCCTTCCTTGGATATTGTTCCTTACATAAAGAAGGAAATCAGCAAATGGTAGCAAACTGGATTGAGCATGATCTTTTGGCGACTTCTCTGGCGGTCCAGTGGTTCAGACTCTGCACTTGCACTGCAGTGGCGGTGGGTTCCATCACTGGCTGGGGACTTAGATCCCACATGCTGAGCAGCCAAAAACAAAAAAAGCAAAAACTGCCCCCAAAACAAAATCAGCATCTTTCAAGAAGTTTATTCTGTACTCCAAAGACATGAATTCACAATAAGGACTCCTTAGCAATAAATAGCAGTGTCTTCCTTCCTAATCATTTGGTATGAAATACTCTGCGTCTGGAAATAAGAAGGGAATTCCAGAGAGGGACAAGGACACAAGCAGAGGTGTAGAAGTCGGCATAGTCTGGTTTCGGGAAGATTGACTGTGACAGGCATAGTTGGGGTTAACCGGCGGGAATGAAGGGTAAGCGAAACTCCCATTTTTATTTTATTAATAACAGCTTCAAAAGAAAGACTGACAGCTATAGTTTCAGACTCCCAAAGTTGTAAACTGGGTTTTATATTTTTGGCAACAATGGGGTTTAGGCAAAGAAAAGAAGAAGAAAATAATTCAATTATTTTATGTTTAATTATATCTGAAGTTACCACTAATAACTACAAACTTCAAACCATTACAATTTCCAGTTTTATCTCCCTATGATTATTGAAAACATGTTTCACAGTTCTTCATGTTCACCTACAAACATTAAAGGTTTGCATATCAGATGGGCCAAAATAGGAGTGTCAAAGCAATTTGAAAGAAAGCCAGTCCTTATCTCTTTCTGTAAAATGGAAGCTAAGAAATTTGCCACTTGATTGGAGCATAATCTAGTATAGTTTCTGTTGGGGACCTATCTCAGTGTNTGAATGGTTTGCCTTGGAAACAAACAGAGATCATTCTTTCATTTTTGAGGTTGCATCCAAGTACTGCATTTCGGACTCTTTTGTTGACCATGATGGCTACTCCATTTCTTCTGAGGGATTCCTGCCCACAGTAGTAGATATAATGATCATCTGAGTTAAATTCACCCATTCCTGTCCATTTTAGTTCACTGATTCCTAGAATGTCGACGTTCACCCTTGCCATCTCTTGTTTGACCACTTCCAATTTGCCTTGATTCATGGACCTGACATTCCAGGTTCCTATGCAATATTGCTCTTTACAGCCTCGGATTGTGCTTCTATCACCAGTCACATGCACAACTGGGTATTGTTTTTGTTTTGGCTCCATCTCTTCATTCTTTCTGGAGTTATTTCTCCACTAATCTCCAGTAGCCTATTGGGCACCTACTGACCTGGAGAGTTCTCTTTTGGTATCCTATCATTTTGCCTTTTCATACTATTCATGGGGTTCTCAAGGCAAGAATACTGAAGTGGTTTGCCATTCCCTTCTCCAGTGGACCACATTCTTTCAGAAAACACTTAAATAACCTACATTACACCTAAAACAAATACAGAAAGAAAAACAAACGAAACCTAAAGTCAACAGAAGGAAAATAAAGACTAGTGCATAAGTAAATGAAATAGACACAAAGTACATGATACCAAGGATCAATGAAACTAAAAGCTCGTTCTTTGTAAATATAAACAAAATTGATAAACCTTTAGCCAGACCCATCAAGAAAAATAACAAGAGGACTCAAATCAATAAAATTAGAAATGTAAAGGGAAGGGTTACAAATGACATCACAGAAAAGAAAAAAAATCATAAGACTACTACAAACAATTGTATGCCAAGGCTGAGCCAGAAATAAATTGAAAATATGAACTGACCAATCAGAAATATTGAAATTGAAACTTATTAAAAATCTTCTAACAAACTAAAGTCCAGTACTAGATGACTTCACACTTGAATTCCATCAAACACTTAGTGAAGAGCTTAACCCAGTCTTCTGAATCTCTTCCAAAACACTGTAGAGGAGGTAACATCCTCAAAGTTCATATATTAGTCCATCATCACCCTGATACCAAAATCATACAAAGGCACCACATAAAAAAGAAAATATAGACCAATATCACTTATTAACATAGACAAGAAACACTCAATAAAATACTAGCAATCCAAATTCAAAAATACATTTAAAAGGCTCATACATCATGATCAAGTAGGATTTATCCCAGGGATGCAAGGATTTTTCAATATCTGTAAATCAATCAATGTGATATACCACATCATCAAATAGAATTTTTTAAAAATGATCATCTCAATACTTACAGAAAAAGCTTCTGAGAAAATGCATATCCATTTATGACAAAACCTCTCCAGAAACTGAACATTGAGAAAACATACTCAAAATAATAAAGATCATATACAACAAACCTACAGCTAACTGCAGGTGTCCAGCCCCAGTGGATCCAGGGAATTTGAAGTGGGGACAGAGTTGGCGAGGAGAGACTTATTTAATTAGAGATGTAAAGAGAGATTAGGAAAGAATAGTGTAGTAGGAAAATTAGTGGAGAAAAGAGGCTGATATTCCTTGGTTTACACAGAAAGCTAATAAAGTCTCAAGACAAGAAACTTGTACCATCTACGTTAGGCCACAGGTGCCTGCTTGAATATCAGAGGGTGCCCCGCCTTGAGCTCCCTATCGCATGGGTCTTAGAAGCATGGGCAAATAAGTAGACATGGAAAGCCACTGTGTTCCAGGGATCAGCCTGAAAAGGAGAGGGAGAGGGAGGGAGAAAGAGAGAGAGAGTCGACACGGGGGGAGCCAGATTTCCGAGAAACTGGTCTGAGAAACTGGTCCGTCCTTTATTTTCCAGGAAAGCTTTTGGTACTTTTGGTTGTACATAGAGATCAATGGATAATACAAAGTTATGTGGGGTCAGCAGCCCTGACCCTTATCAAGACCAGGCTTTCTTTCTGCAAATCTTTCCGAATACAAAGGATCTCAGGTGATTTACATTATCTTCTGTCCAAAAGGCCTGTTAACATTTTATGGCTCTCTTCCTTAATGAATGTTGATCTCATTTTCCCTGTAGTATTTTTGCTAGTAAAGTAATGCTCAAAATTCTCCAAGCCAGGATTCAGCAATACGTGAACCGTGAACTCCCTGATGTTCAAGCTGGTTTTAGAAAAGGCAGAGGAACCAGAGATAAACTTCCAACATCTGCTGGATCATGGAAAAAGCAACAGAGTTCCAGAAAAACATCAATTTCTGCTTTATTGACTATGCCGAAGCCTTTGCCTGGGTGTATCACAATTCAAAAACATCACTGTGTGGAAAATTCTGAAAGAGATGAGAATACCAGACCACCTAACCTGCCTCTTGAGAAATCTGTATGTGGGTCAGGAGGCAACAGTTAGAACTGGACATGGAACAACAAACTGGTTCCAAAAAGGAAAAGGAGTACGTCAAGGCTGTATATTGTCACCTGCTTATTTAACTTCTATGCAGTGTACATCATGAGAAACGCTGGACTGGAAGAAACACAAGCTAAAATCAAGATTGCTGGGAGAAATATCAATAACCTCAGATATGCAGATGACACCANACTTCGGCCACTAGGGGGTAGCACAAAACACACGTTGTTTTACACGTGGGTCAGTGAGAGTCTCTGATTTACGTGGCATGTCATTTGACTGTATATTCATTCTCAACCTGTTCCTTCCTTGGATATTGTTCCTTACATAAAGAAGGAAATCAGCAAATGGTAGCAAACTGGATTGAGCATGATCTTTTGGCGACTTCTCTGGCGGTCCAGTGGTTCAGACTCTGCACTTGCACTGCAGTGGCGGTGGGTTCCATCACTGGCTGGGGACTTAGATCCCACATGCTGAGCAGCCAAAAACAAAAAAAGCAAAAACTGCCCCCAAAACAAAATCAGCATCTTTCAAGAAGTTTATTCTGTACTCCAAAGACATGAATTCACAATAAGGACTCCTTAGCAATAAATAGCAGTGTCTTCCTTCCTAATCATTTGGTATGAAATACTCTGCGTCTGGAAATAAGAAGGGAATTCCAGGGAGGGACAAGGACACAAGCAGAGGTGTAGAAGTCGGCATAGTCTGGTTTCGGGAAGATTGACTGTGACAGGCATAGTTGGGGTTAACCGGCGGGAATGAAGGGTAAGCGAAACTCCCATTTTTATTTTATTAATAACAGCTTCAAAAGAAAGACTGACAGCTATAGTTTCAGACTCCCAAAGTTGTAAACTGGGTTTTATATTTTTGGCAACAATGGGGTTTAGGCAAAGAAAAGAAGAAGAAAATAATTCAATTATTTTATGTTTAATTATATCTGAAGTTACCACTAATAACTACAAACTTCAAACCATTACAATTTCCAGTTTTATCTCCCTATGATTATTGAAAACATGTTTCACAGTTCTTCATGTTCACCTACAAACATTAAAGGTTTGCATATCAGATGGGCCAAAATAGGAGTGTCAAAGCAATTTGAAAGAAAGCCAGTCCTTATCTCTTTCTGTAAAATGGAAGCTAAGAAATTTGCCACTTGATTGGAGCATAATCTAGTATAGTTTCTGTTGGGGACCTATCTCAGTGTGATTTGTAAGCAAATAGATTTTTTAACTACCTGGGTTGTAAATAATCTTTATCCTCCAGCTTCTTTTATCAGCCAAGAAAACCCATTTACAGCATGATGCCTGGATAAACAAAAGTATTTTTAGGTCCCAGTGATTTTCTTCAGTTTTCCTTTAATTAAAACTGATTCTCTTCATAAAAGGTGGTTCATATCTCATCTCAAATTTTTCTTTCTTGAAGAGGGACTTATAGGATTTTGTTTTTACTGAGATTAGTATGCTTTCCTGATATCCAGAAGTGAAATGGCCTTCAGTAGCTCCTAGGGCAAAGTCAAAATCCAATAGCAAAGCCTGCTCTGGTTTTGCCTCTTGCTGCCGTCCCAGCCACATCCTGGGCCCCTTTCACTCCAGCCTCACTGAATTCACTGTTCTTCCAAGGGCTGTGATGCTCCCCACTGGTGATACAGGGGATGGCCTCTGCCTGAAACATACTTCTGTTCTCCCTTCATTCACCAGTACTGCCGGTCAACTTGTCTCAGATGAAATGCCCCTTCCTTAGAAAATTTGCTCTGACCACCCTCCCCATCCCCCTTTCCCCACACCCTTCAGTAACCCCCATGCTTCTGTATTGCAATGTTTTGTTTCCTTGTAATTTCCTAATTATTGATACTAATTTATTTAGCATCTATCTTCTCTGCTGTACTGTAAGTTCCTTGGCAACAAGGACTGTATCTATTCATTCACTACCCTCCTCATTGTGTAGTCTCAGGGACTGGATGCACTCAGTTAATATTTGTTAGCTGATTGGCAAAAATCTAACTCTTCATTAAAGCAACTAAATGCATTAAAGCAACTAAATGCATAACATTTTACATTAAAAATATTAATACTATATACTTTAAAATTACTTACAAAGTAAGATTCAATTCAGTCAACTATAGATACATTTCAGTATCTTTTTCGTTGATTCTAAACAGCAGCTCATCATGAAAATGATTTATCCTGGAATCATTATCCTGAAGTCAGAAGCATCCTTAGGACAACATTTTCACTGCAATTTCAGCTCATGGATTTCAAGATAGTTTGACAACAGATGTCCTTCCATCTTGGAGCTGTTGCTGGCATTTTCTGCCTCAGTCATAAGGATTTTATTGCCTGCTTATGGATTATATGCCTGTTTATAAACCAGACAGAGTGGCCTTAGCTGGCTTCCTCACCTTCAGCTAGGAAAACCTCCACTATGGAACGAATGACATATGCAAAACAGCCTTCCTCAAATCACAGGGAAGAAATTTTTCCTTGGATACTCACATTTCAAAATCAAAGTGAGATGATTTCTCCTTTATTTTGCCCTAGTTAGGTGATCCTTGTATGCAATAATGCTCTATTAACTTCTGACTTTTAGATTGTGGCATCCAGATCCTGCCTTTAAAGAACTTACCATCTGGTTAGGCACAAATAGGTAAAAAGCAAGTCAAGGGCACATGAATATCTCAGGCAGTGATCCTGGAGTTTAGGGGTGGGGGTGGTTTCTGAACAGCTATGTNTGACTTTTAGATTGTGGCATCTAGATCCTGCCTTTAAAGAACTTACCATCTGGTTAGGCACAAATAGGTAAAAAGCAAGTCAAGGGCACATGAATATCTCAGGCAGTGATCCTGGAGTTTAGGGGTGGGGGTGGTTTCTGAACAGCTATGTGATCTCTGAAGAAGACTTTGACGCTCTTACCCCAGTTTTCACAGGATTAACTCTCATGTCACTCATGTCTCAGATCCAACATCTACTCCCTACTGAGGCTTTCCTAACCACCCCATCTAACACACACACACACACACACACACTCTGACATTCTTCATACCTTCACCCAAGCTTTAATTGGCGACTTCCTCACTAGAACATAAGCTCTCAGAACAGGGACGCTTTGTCCTGATCATCACTGGATCTCCAGCACCTAGAAGGTTGTCAGCACATAGCTGACGCTCATTATGATGTTTGTTGAATGAATGGATGGGCAGGGACGGGGAGAGGGGGAATGCATATGTAGGGAAAAATGGAAAACCAGATGGATGACATGGTGCAGGTGAAGAGATGGAGGCTGGCTTAAAGCGGGCCAGCAGATGGAAGGAAGAGGCTCCTTTAAGTGAGCGATGGGAGGGTGGGACATTGGTTTATAAGGTAGGATGGGACTCAGTCATAGAAGGCTTTGAACAGCCAACTGTTGAGTTGCTCTAACTGAGGCATATGTAGATTGGACCATTGCCTAGGGACGGGGCATTAAGAGTAAAAATGTGGGGAGATGTTATACAGAAACTAGTAGTAGGATTTGGGAAGTGACTGATGTGTAGATGAGGAAATCCAAAATGGTTGTCCTGCTATTGAGACTCCAAGAATGTTGGTGCTTCTGACAACTCAGGCATGCCTTATTACTTTGCACTTCACTTTATTACTTTTTTTAATTAAAAAAATTGAAGGTTTGTGGCAACCCTGAATATGACAAGACTATTGGCACCATTTTTCCAACAGCATCTGCTTACTTTGTGTTTCTATATTACTTCTTGGTGATTTTTGCAATATTTCAAAAATTTTCATTATTATTATTATATTTGTTTTGGTGATCTGTGATCTATGATTGCAAAAAGATTATGACTCATGAAGAGCTTAGCTGGTGGTTACCATTTCTTAGCAAAGAAGCATTTTTTAAATAAAGATATATACATTGTTTTTTAGACATAATGCACTGTTTATAATAGACTACAGTATAGTGTAAGTGTAGCTTTCGTAGGTACCAAGAAATAAAAAAATTTCCATGACTCACTTTATTGAAATAGTTGCTTTATTGTGATGGCCAGGAACTGAACCCACAATATCTTGGAGGTATGCATGTATTAGTGAAGTCAGAGTAGAAACTGGTTTTGGAGCTTGGCAGGTAGACTCAGTGTGAACCAGGTAAAGGGTAAGGGAATGGCAGGGCCTTCAGCAGAGAAGAACTGCAGCCACAGGTGCTGCCAGAGGGATGCTCCCGGGAGAGATTAGTGTTTCCAGCCTGTTCCCAGAGCTGGCTCATGGAATCACTGTGTGTGTGTGTGTGTGTGTGCACACGTGCGCATGTGTGTGCTGTTGCTTCAGTCATGTCTGACTCTTTGCAAGCCTTTGGACTGTAGCCCACCAGGCTCCTCTGTCTGTGGGATTCTCCAGGCAAGAATACTGGAGTGTGTTGCCATGCCCTCCTCCACGGGATCTTCCCAGCCCAGGGATTGAACCCATGGCTCCTGCACTGACGGATGGATTCTTTGCTACTAGTGCCATATGGGAAGCCCTGATTCCCACTTTATTCTTTCAACAGTCCTCACAGTTGTAGCATCCACTGTTCCATCTAGGTTGGATACTCCTGTTGGAGGCAGGAACTTTCCTACTAGCCCCCAAAGAAGCTACCTAATTCATCATCTCATAAGGCTACTCCTGGATCTCCACTATTATGCACATTTTGTTTGGTTATCTTCCCATTTTCTAAGTACTTTGAATTTTCCCCTCACCCTCCACTTCTCCATCTAGTTCACAAATGTGCTAACTTGTGTGCAAGTACACACACACACACACTCACGTACTAACCCCATCAATCATGTAGTCCAAGGCTTCCATAATTCAATGAGACCAATGACTGGCACATAATAGGTGCCTAATAGGTGTCATTTCTCCTCCTCTGATACCTTTCTATCTTCAGGTACTCCATTTGAATATAAAACTGTCCAGAAAAATGGGAGGGAGTTGGGCTGGCTGCTGGGTTTCCATGCCTGCATACCAATGAAGCTGCTTCTGGAGCAGAGTCTTTTTTGCCCATAAACCATGACCTTTGTTATCTATGGAGGCGGCCAGCAGTAGCAGTCCCTGTGGTAATCCTTCCCATCTCAATCACAAGGATGGCAGAGGCAGCAAGACTATGCCATGTGTCTCGGCAGCACTAACAAATGCTTTCTATAGTGCTATGCAAAGTACACTCCCCTCCTATTCTTTTGGGATGGGCTTTTTTTCCAATTAAAAATTAAAATAACTGCTGAATTTACATTCATTTCCTAGGTCTGCAATTCACGCTCCATTTCTCATGAGCAGCCTGCATTATTGTGGGGCTTCTCTGCTTATATTGCCTCTTGGAAACAGCCACTTAAATCTCTGCCTGGTTAAAAATGGTTCCCTCATGCCAGGGTACCAGAGGGCAGTGACACATGGAATCGAGTGCACTGAGAGTGACCAGAGGTCTGCAGCCTGATCCCCTGCTAGGGAAGGAATTCCCCCCAGTGCCAGCTCCAGGAGTCATACCTCCTCCTTCTCAGCAGCTTCACAGATGGGAATCAAAAGGGATAAATCTTCAACTCTTAGAATGTTCTCTTTAAGTGGCTACAATTTCCCTAGTTCTACCCTTTAGGCTATATGGATCAAATCCTCTACAAGAGAGTTCTTCAAATTATGGACAGTTCTCTTGCCTTCTATTATGGGGTGAGTTATGCCATCGAAAGATACATGTAGAAGCGCTAACCCCCAGTACCTCAAAAAAGTGAAAGTGAAAATCGCTTAGTTGTGTCTAAGTCTTTGCAACCCCATGGAATTCTCCAGGCCAGAATACTTGAGTGGGTAGCCTTTCCATTCTCCAGGGGCTCTTCCCAGCCCAGGGGCTGAACCCAGGTCTCCCATATTGCTGGTGGATTCTTTACCAGCTGAGCCACAAGGGAAGCCCAGTACCTCGGAATGTGGTCCTCATTTGGAAATAGGGTTGTTGTAGATAGAATTAGTGAAAATGAGTTCATACTGGAGTAGGGTGAGTCACATGCCACTGGCGTCCTTATAAGACACACACAAAGGGAGAAGAGCAAGAGGAGATGGAGGCAGAGACCGGAATGATGCTGTCATAAGCCAAGGGATGCCTGGGGGCCACCAGATGTGGAAGAGGCAAGAAGGATCCCTTCTTAGAGAATTCAGAGGGAGCATGGCCCTGTGAGCACCTTGATCTCTGGATTCTGGCCTCCCAAACTATGCGAGAATAAACTTCTGTGGTGTTTAGCTGCCCAGTGTGTGGTATTTTGTTAGGGCAGGCCCAGGAAACTGACATGCCCTCTCAAACGTCTCTGGGCTGAGCATGCGAAGTTCCTTCAATTGTTTCTTCTATGGTACGATCTCCGTCCTTTCCTCGATTTCCTTCCTTGAGTGTATTTCACGTACCAAGCGAATTGCTCTAGAGGTGGGCTGAGCAGCACATCTTACCCTGGGGACCATCGTTTCTGGACTTCGTAACTCAGAGCTTTCCTGGCAGCTTTTTTGCACCTCAAATTCTGACCGAGTTTATTATCAGCTACGACCCATGGTTCTTTCTCAAGAGTACCACACTGCTAAATCATGTCTCTCGACTGTCACAATCTCCTATCGTAAAATTGGTGATTGCTCTGTCTTCTTCAGATATTTTGAATCTTGAGTCAGTTCAGCAATGTATTCGAAATTCTTCTCAACTCCACTCTTATTTTATCAGTCGCACCCCCGCCCAGAAATTCCTTTATGTTTTCATTGAATTATTAATCATAGTGGGCTGAGGAGAGAACTGTGGCATCTTATCAGAGACTTCATTGCAGTCTTGCTGCGAATTCATACATTTGTTCACTCAATAAATATTTACTGAGCCCCTGGTACATGTCAGATGTTATTTTAGGCACTTGAAGATTTTGTGATGAATAAGAGACATCTCTGGTGCTAGTGGTAAAGAATCTGACTGTCAGTGGAAGAGAGATAAGAGACACAGGTTCAATACTTAGCTCGGGAAGATCCCCTGGAGGAGGGCATGGCAACTCACTCCAGTATTGTTGCCTGGAGAATCCCCATGGACAGAGGAGGCTGGCGGGCTATATTTCATAGGGTCGCAAAGGGTCAGACATGGCTAAAGCGATTTAGCAGGCATGCACACACACACAAAAGAAATCTCAGTCCTTATGGAACTTAAATGATCACATTAGTCAACCTTGGGGATCTACCTGACTATTAGTGAAACATGTGGATATCTGGATTCTGGCAGATTCTTTACCTTTTCACAAATGCCAGTTTTAAACCTTTGGAGACAGGGGCATGGAAAATACTATTCTTGAATGGAGAATTGAGTGTAGAATTGTCGGATTGTTCTTTATAGCAAGCAAGAAATTTCTCTTTGTTCTTGCTTTCTCTGTGACCAGGTGTAGCTCCCTAAGGCTTTCTGTCTCATTTTGCCAGTTTTCTTTCCTTTTGACCTGCTTACAGTGAGAGCATTTTAGGGTTTGGGTAGGAAGAGTATGAAAGAAGCTGAACTGCAAACAGGCAAGTGGAGTCAGGGGTGGGAAATAAAGTATCCTGACTCTGGATCCTGGGAGCAGGAAGCAAGGTCAGGGATTTGTACAATGGAGAAAATGAGTGGAGAGAGAGAGGATAGAAATATGGTCAATGAAGAAGAGTAAAGGAATGGGGTGGGGTATTTAGCTTGAAAAAGGGGAGGTTTGGAGGAGATGAGACTTGCATTCAAAGGTTTGTGCAGATGTATGTCTTCCTCTAACATTCTATTAGCCAGCTAATGGAATTTTGTTGAGAGGGTAATGGCAACCCACTCCAGTGTTCTTGCCTGAAGAATCCCATGNAGGGGAGGTTTGGAGGAGATGAGACTTGCATTCAAAGGTTTGTGCAGATGTATGTCTTCCTCTAACATTCTATTAGCCAGCTAATGGAATTTTGTTGAGAGGGTAATGGCAACCCACTCCAGTGTTCTTGCCTGAAGAATCCCATGGATGGAGGAGCCTGGTAGGCTGCAGTCCATGGGGTCGCTAGGAGTCGGACAAGACTGAAGCGACTTAGCAGCAGCAAGGAATCTAGATGTACTTAGATGAGTTTATGCTCCAAACGCTGGAGATTCTAAGGTGTTAACAGTCCTGTTGTAGAGCACCTGGTTCTCTAGTGGTACCATGTTGCTGGTGCCTCTGATGTTGCTCTTTTCCATAGCATATGGGCTTTTCTTCCCATGTCATTCTCTTTTCTCTTCCTGTCCCCAGCTGGTTATTTATCTTTTCATTTTTCTATTCAAATTCTGGAGCGCAACCACCAGTCCTACTGGACAGAATTTTGCATACTTCTCGGGTGACAGGCCAGCCTGTGGTGAGNTAATCTGCATCACCTTCAAAGTACTAAATAAAGTTACATATGAAACCTTGGCAGCAAGTATTGGCTCAACAATGAAACCCTTAATCAGTTTTATTCTAATGATTTTTCCTAAAATTTCTTAAGCTTTCAGTGCCCCTCTCCGTTGGGAGGCTGTGAACAATTCACATGCACAGTTGTAAATATCCGCACAGGTAAGTTAGAAAGCTATCAGAGTGGTTTAGGTTTAAACATTTTTTTTACACCCAGGAGACTCATTAACTGGAGCTCTAATTCCTTTTAGAGTAAGGTAGTGGGGGACAGCCCCTGTTAATGTCAGAACAGTAAGCGAAAACATAATACAGTAAGGCGGACAGACTCTGGTTTTGGGGCAGATGCAAGAGCAGATCCAGCGAGGCTCCCTTAAGGCCTGACTTGCCTGTCGGACCCCTTAACCTCATAACGTTTGCCACAGGCGGGACTCTTCGTGCTGGCTCCCAGAGGCTAACATCATACTCAGTGGTGAAAAACTAAAAGCATTCGTTTAAAATCACCAGCAAGATAAGGATGTCCACTTCCATTCAACATAGCTTGCAAGTCCTAACTACAACAATGAGAGAAGAAAAAGCCATAAATGGGTTCCAAATAGGAAAAGAAGATGATAAACTCCCACCGTTTGCAGATAACATAAAACTATACACATAGAAAATCCAAAAGACAGCACTATAAAGCTACTAGAGCTCATCAATCAATTTGATAAAGTTTCAGGTTTCAAATTAATGTACAGAAATCTATTGCATTTCTATACACTAACAATGAAAGAACAGAAAGAGAAATTCAAGAAGCAATCCAGTTTACCCTCACGTCAAAAAGAATAAAGGACTTGGAATAATCTGTACTCCAAAAACTATAATACAGTGATGAAAGAAACTGAAGATGATACGAACATGAAAAGATACACTATGTTCTTGGATTAGAAGAATCAATATTGTGAAAATGAATATATTACCCAAAGATATCTGCAGATTCAATGCAACCCTTATTTAAATATCATTTGCATTCCTCACTTAACAAGAACAAAAAAATCTAAAAAGTTGTATGAATACACAAAATATCCCTAATGGCCAGAACAATCTTGGAGTAAGAAAAAGAGCTGGATGAGTCAAGCTCCCTGACCTCAGACTTTAGTACAATACTACAGTAATTAAGACAGTAAGCTACTTGCTGCTGCTGCTAAGTCACTTCAGTCATGTCTGACTCTGTGCAACCCCACAGATGGCAGCCCACCAGGCTCCCCCATCACTGGGATTCTCCAGGCAAGAACACTGGAGTAGGTTGCCATTTCCTTCTCCAGTGCATGAAAGTGAAAAGTGAAAGTGAAGTTGTTCAGTCATGTCCGACTTGTAGCGACCTCATGGACTGCAGCCCACCAGGCTCCTTCGTCCATGGGATTTTCTAGGCAAGAGTACTGGAGTGGGGTGCCATTATAGATCAATGGAACAGGATAGAAAGACCAGAGATAAATCCATACACCTATGGTCAATTAATCTACAATAAAGGAGGCAAGACTATACAATGCAACAAGGGCAGTATCTTCAATAAATGATTCTGGGGAAATTGGACAACAATTAAAAACAGTAAGAGTAGAAAACTCTTTAACACCATACACAAAAATAAACTAAAAATGGATTAAAGACTTAAATGAAAGAGTAGATACTATAAAAGTTTAGAGAAAGATATATTCAGAACATTCTCTGACAAAAATCACAGCAAGATCTTTTTTACCAGCCTCCTACCTTCTTCAGTTCAGTTCAGTTCAGTTGCTCAGTCATGTCCAACTCTTTTCTTTGCAACCCATGAACTGCAGCACACCAGGATTCCCTGATCAACACCACTCCTGGAGCTTACTCTAGTTCTTGTCCATTGATACTTTGATACCATGCAACCATTTCATCTTTTGTCATCCCCTTCTCCTCCTGCCTTCAATCTTTCCCAGAGTCAGAATCTTTTCCAATGAGTCAGTTCTTTGCATCAGGTGGCCAAATTATTGGAGTTTCAGCTTCAGCCTTTGTCCTTCCAATGAATACTTAGGACTGATTTCCTTCAGGATTGACTGATTTGATCTCCTTGCAGCTCAAGGGACTCTCAAGAGTCATTTCCAACACTATGGCTTAAAACCACAATTCTTCAGTGCTCAGCTTTCTCTATAATCCAGTTCTCACATCCATATATGACTCCTGGAAAAACCATAGCTTTGACTAGACGGATCTTTGTTGGCAAATAATGTCTCTGCTTTTTAATATGTTGTCTAGGTTGGTCATGGAGAAGGCAATGGCAACCTACTCCAGTACTCTTGCCTGTAGAATCCCATGGATAGAGGAGACTAGTAGGCTACAAGCCATGGGGTTGTTAAGAGTCAGACACGACTGAGCCACTTAACTTTCACTTTTCACTTTTATACATTGGAGAAGGAAATGACAATCCACTCCAGTGTTCTTGCCTGGAGAATCCCAGGGATGGGGGAGCCTGGTGGTCTGCCGTCTATGGGGTCGCACAGAGTCGGACATGACTGATGCGACTTAGCAGCAGCAGCTAGGTTGGTCATAGCTTTTCTTCCAAGGAGCAAGTGTCCTTTAATCTCGTGGCTGCAGTCACCATCCTTCAGTGATTTTGGAACCCCAAAAAATAAAGTGTCACTGTTTCCATTGTTTCCCCATCTATTTGCCATGAAGTGATGGGACCGGATGCTATGATCTTAGTTTTCTGAATGTTGAGTTTTAAGCCAGCTTTTTCATTCTCCTCTTTCACTTTCATCAAGAAGCTATTTAGTTCTTCTTTGCTTTCTGCCATAAGGATGGTGTCATCTGCATATCTGAGGTTATTGATATTTCTCCCAGAAGTCTTGATTGATTCCAGCTTGTGATTTATCCAGCCCAGCATCTAGCATGAGGTACTCTGCATATAATTTAAATAAGCAGTGTGACAGTATACAGCCTTGAGGTACTCAATTCCCAATTTGGAAATAGTTTCCATGTCCAGTTTTAATTGTTGCTTCTTGACCTGCATACAGAGTTCTCAGGAGGCAGCAGGTTAGTCTGGTATTCCCACCTCTTGAAGAATTTTCCACAATTTATAGGAATTATACAGGCATAGGCTTTAACATAATCAGTAAGGCAGTAGATGTTTTTCTAGTTTTCTCTTGTTTTTTTTAAGATCCAATGGATATTGACTATTTGATCTCTGATTCCTCTGCCTTTTCTAACTCTAGTTTGAACATCTTGAACTTCATGGTTCACCAACAGTTGAAGTCTGGCTTGGAAATTTTTGAGAATTACTTTCCTAGCATGTGACATGAGTGCAATTGTGTGGTAGTTGGAACATTTTTTGGCAATGCCTTTTTTGGGATTGGAATGAAAACTGAACTTTTCCACTCCTGTAGCCACTGCTGATTTTTCCAAATTTGCTGGCATATTGAATGCAGCACTTTAACAGCATTAACTTTTAGGATTTGATATTGCTCAACTGGAATTCCATCACCTCCATTACCTTTATTCACATGATGCTTCCTAAGATCCATTTGACTTTTCATTCCAGGATGTCTGGCTCTGGGTGAATGATCATACCATCATGATTATGGGTCATGAAGGTCTTTTTTNTAGATTCAAGGTTTTATCTAAGATCAGAGATTCATTAAGCCACAAAATCTTATGGCAGAAAGGGACCTCAGAGAAGTATCATCGTTTTGGAGGAAAGGAAAAGGGAACTCAAAAAAAAATATATATATATATATTTAAAATATTTATCTATTTGGCTGCATTGGGTCTTAGTTGCAGCACGTGGGATCTTGGTTGCATCATATGGAATCTTCTGTTGCAGAAAGAAGGCATGTGGGGTCTTGGTTCACCGATCAGGGACCAAAACCCGTGTCCCCTGCATTGTAAGGCAGATTCTTAACCAGTCAACCACCAGGGAAGTCCCAGAACTCAAAGTTTAAATGACTCGGTTAAATCAAACAAAACTAGGTTTCCTCACTCCAAGTCTGAGCTCTTTCTACCAGGTCCTGTAGCTGACCTCAAAGTTGATGGCCAAGTGAGGGACAGACTATTAATAACATCTACTCCACACACAAGGAAAAGTCTGGTGGAGAAGCCTCCCCAGAAACAATAGACTCCAGCCTCACAGCTCCATTTACACTCTCCCCAGGCTTTGAGTCTGAGGCAGTTTTGGCCTGGGGTGAGTCTCACAAAGCTGTGCCTTCCTTTTGGCCCAACAGTCCAAGTCAATGTCCTTTTTAGCTTTCGGGAAAGTCTTTGCTGCCATGAAGCCAAAAGGAAACTGCGCTGTAAGATGAATCATTCTTAGGATAGTCTGGGCATCTGCCCAGACTCTACAGAGAAACTTTTCTCCCCATCATGACACAGCNGAAGTACTTAGGCAAACATTTTTGGGTGTGCAGTAGAATTCAACAGGGGACAACCAAAAATTTAAAAGAAAGGACACAAGTTCATTAGAATGTCCTCAAGTCACCAAAATGCCTCTTCCAACTGCTTGATGTTCAATCACACATCCTTAGTCAAAAGAACATCATTTAAAAAGCCATCTGAGAAGGCACAGGGCAGGAAAGGAACATCACTGTCCATGGATCAACCAAGAAGAATCTCCTCTCTACAGCCAAAGCCTCTGCACTACTCCTTTCCCCAATTAGTGAAAATACCTTGATCTCAAAACCAAAAGCTACTTCCATTCACATGACTTTCACCGGTGACTGACCAGCACCTGAGGCCCCTCCCAAGGGAGGCCTCCTGGGAGGCAAAGTAATAAGAATATGGAGTCCAATACCAGCTGCACTGCTTGTTAGCTATGCAGTCTTGAGCAACACACTCAGCCTCTCTGAACTTTCACATCTCCATATTAAATGAGANGGCCCCTCCCAAGGGAGGCCTCCTGGGAGGCAAAGTAATAAGAATATGGAGTCCAATACCAGCTGCACTGCTTGTTAGCTATGCAGTCTTGAGCAACACACTCAGCCTCTCTGAACTTTCACATCTCCATATTAAATGAGAATTTATTTATTCAACAATTAGGAGAGTCCAGTCCTATATTAGCTTCAGCATCTAATTTTTTTTTTATTGCTGTTGCACATTTCCAAGAAGAGCTTGATTTTCACATGTAGAAAATTTGCCAGTCATTATAATTACAATTCACCAGTTATCTTTACATTCTGCATGAGAGAAACTCAACTCAGATTAAGGAAAACAAAATAGAGGGAGAATTTACCAGCTCCCATAAGGAAGAGCCAAGGACTTAAACAGCTTCAGCCATGGCAACTTCTCCATCTCACCCTCCTCCATCTCTCAGCCCTGCTATCCCTCAAAGTGGCTTTACTCCTAGGGAGCCTCCCTGTATTGGAAGGAAAGATGACCTCAGTAGCTGTAGGCTTACATCATAGTTAAAGCTATGATCATACAGATGGAGATAGTGGTAAAGAATTTGGCAGCCAATGCAGGAAACATAAGAGATGTGGGTTTGATCCCTGGGTCGGGACGATCCCCTGGAGAAGGATATAGCAACCCACTCCAGCATTCTTGCCTGGAGAACCCCATGGACAAAGGAGCCTGGTGGGTTACAATCTACAGGGTTGCAAAGAGTCAGACTTCACTGAGTTGAATTTACCACACAGGCATAATTCTAGAGGGAAAATTTTCTCCCTAATGTTCTGGAGAAAATTTCAGGCCAGATGCTGATCAGACGTCTTAGGTCACATGCTCTTATCAGAGAGAAGACTATAGGTAATGAAAATAGGAAACTTTTTTACTAGGTTAGAGTCATGTTACCATCTTGGTGGTGAGAGAAGTTGAGAGGTCAGCCCCTGCCACCCATGAGGAATGGGTTTCCCACAAGGAGGAGGTCTTCTCTTAGCAGAACAAGGGGAAAAGGAGAGTGTGCTAGGCAGATGCAACCCATAGCTACCACAGCTCTCTTAATTTACATAAATAAGTAGCTACACAGGTGAAAACTTTCATGGCTCACCTTCCAATCTGTTTATTGGAATAGACCCAGAGTTTGACAAATAGTCAGGATTGCTGGTGTAACAATGAATCACTAACACCAACAATTAGTCACATTCCTTAATTACTAAATGTCTTAGGAGGTATTTGATGAACAAGTCTTCAGCAAATTTAGATTTTTCCTTGTTTTGAAAAACCAGAACACTTTTCAAATATATCTTGAAATAGTCAATGACAACATTTTTAATTGCTAGAAATCTCAATTCCTGTTCAGTAAGAGAGTTGCAGAACACTTCAGAACTAGTTTATTTTGTTTTGAATGTTCAGTTCACAATTTAATCTTTCAGTCACTTTAAAGACACTTTAGCTGTTCCAGTTGTTGTTGTTCAGGCACTAAGTCATTTCCGGCTCTTTGCAACCCCATGGACTGCAACACACCAGGCTTCCCTCTCCTTCACGATCTCATAGAGTATGCTCAAACTCTCCATTGATCCAGTGATGCCATCCAACCATCTCATCCTCTGCTGTCCTCTTCTCCTGTGGCCTTCAATCTTTCCCAGTATCAGGGTCTTTTCCAGTAAGTCAGCTCTTCGCATCAGGTGGCCAAAGTATTGGAACTTCAGTTTCAGCATCAGTCCTTCCAACAAATATTCAAGGTTGATTTCCTTTAGGATTAACTGGTTTGATCTCTTTGCAGTCCAAGAGACTCTCAAGAGTCTTCTCCAGCACCACAGTTTGAAAGCATCCATTCTTCAGTGTTCAGTTTCTTTATGGTCCAAATCTCACATCTGTACATGGCTACTGGAAAGAGCTAGCTTTGACTATACAAACCTTTGTTAGCAAAGTGATGTCTTTACTTTTTAATATGCTGCCTAGGTTTGTCATAGCTTTCCTTTCAAGGAGCAAGTGTCTTAATTTCATAGCTGCAGTCACTGTCTGCAGTGATTTTGGAGCTGTTCCAGTAGGCAAGGCAATTTTGTGAATCCCACGCTGCTCTGTTAAAACCATTCTGCCTGTTAAAGTCAGAACTATAGCAGAGACTAAAATACTGAAGTGATCTCTGACATTAGACGGTCACAACTCAGCATATGTTAAGTTCTGCTATTACTACTCAGCTGATCCATAAAGTTATAACAGAACCTCACCCAGTCTGTACTTGAGAATGACCTGCACATATAAGAATTTATCTACTAGCACCATTTCAGGCAAGTAGATGATTGTTGGCCTAAATTGTTTCTAAATATCAGTGTAATACTCCAGCCCTATCAGTCAGTGAGACTTTCACCAGAATTTTAAATATATGCAGAGCTTTGGTCCAGAGTATGCATAAACCACGTAACATACATTAAAAAGCAAAATGGTGGATTTCTCTGGTGTTCCAGTGGTTAGGAATCCACTTGCTGGTGCAGCGGACATGAGTTCGATCCCTGGACTGGGAAGATTCCACATACCATAGGACAACTAGGCCATGGCCCACAGTTACTGGGCCAGTACCCTAGAGGCTGTGCTCTGCAACATGAAAAGCTACTGCAATGAGAAGCTATTCACCACAACTAGAGAACAGGTCCCACTCATTGCAATCAGAGAGGAAGACCACATGCAACAAAGAAGACCCAGTGCAGCCAAAAATAAATAAATAAAAACTTTAAGCAAGTGAAATGGTGGTGATCCCCCCTCCCTTTGCTACATAGTAGGATATGATATATTTGAGTCTTACTCTTCCTTTTGAACTGTGGTGTTGGAGAAGACTATTGAGAGTCCCTTGGACTGCAAGGAGATCCAACCAGTCCACTCTAAAGATGAGATGGCTGGATGGCATCACTGACTCGATGAACATGAGTCTGAGTGAACTCCGGGAGATGGTGATGGACGGGGAAGCCTGGCGTGCTGTGATTCATAGGGTCGCAAAGAGTTGGACATGACTGAGCGACTGAACTGAACTGACTCTTCCTTTTAATCAGTTGTATAGGGGGATAGCTAACATGCCATAAAATGTGCCCATTTCAAGATGCGTTTTCTAGATAATAGTTAACTTTTAAATGGTGTTTTAGATTACAACCTTTAGCATTTACATTAGACCTAACCTTCTGCATCTTAAACATAAGTTCCCTGGGATTAACATGACCAGGTATTTTTTAAATGTTATAAAGCTATAATAATTAAAACAGCTTGGTATGTTGGGGCATTGTATTAGTTTACTAGGGTTGCTATAACAAAGTACCACAAACTGGAGAAATATATTGTCTCACAGTACTGGTGGCTAGAAGTCCAAATTCAAGCTGTTGGCAGGGCCACGCCTCCTCTGAAACCTTTTAGGGAAGGATCTCGCCTCTTTTTGGTTCACAGATACTCTTTGGCATTCCTTGGCTTATAGATACACCACCCTGGTAGTTCCTCTTTTTCATATGACTGCTTTCCCTCTGTATGCATATCTGTGTCCAAATGTCCGCTTTGTATAAGGACAGAAATTCTACTGGATTTGTTCAGTTCAGTACATTTCAGCAGCTCAGTCATGTCCGACTCTTTGCAACCCAATGGACTGCAGTATGCCAGGCCTCCCTGTCCATCACCAACTCCCAGAGCCTACTCAAACTCATGTCTATTGAATTGGTAATGCCATCCAACCATCTCATCCTCTGTCGTCCCCTTCTCCTCCTGCCTTCAATCATTCCCAGCATCAGGGTCTTTTCAAAAGAGTCAGTTCTTCCCATCAGGTAGCCAAGGTATTGGAGTTTCAGCTTTAGCAACAGTCCTTCCAATGAATNGAGTCGGTGATGCCATCCAACCATCTCATCCTCTGTCGTCCCCTTCTCCTCCTGCTTTCAATCATTCCCAGCATCAGGGTCTTTTCAAAAGAGTCAGTTCTTCCCATCAGGTAGCCAAGGTATTGGAGTTTCAGCTTTAGCAACAGTCCTTCCAATGAATATTCAGGACTGATTTCCTTTTGTCACCCTACTCCAGTACTCTCGCCTGGAAAAATCCCATGGAAAAAGGAGCCTGGTGGGCTGCAGTCCATGGGGTTGCAAAGAGTCAGACAAGACTGAGCGACTTCCCTTTCACTTTTCAGTTTCATGCATTGGAGAAGGAAATGGCAACCCACTCCAGTGTTCTTGCCGGGAGAATCTCAGGGACAGGGAAAGCCTGCTGGGCTGCCGTCTATGAGGTCACACAGAGTCAGACACGACTGAAGTGACTTAGCAGTAGCAGCAGGACTGAATTAAGGCCCACACAAATGACCTCATGTTAACTTGATTACTCTCTATAAAGNTTTTTTAAATTAATTAATTTATTTTTAATTGGAGGATGATTGCTTTGAAATACTGTTTCAACTTTTGCCATATATAGGTTCTCTTATTATCCCCATTTTACATATGAGAAAACTGAGGCTCGAGGAGGTAAAATCAATTGCCCGAGTCCACACATTTAGGAAGTAACTGAGCACAGATTTGACCCCAGGATTTGTCTGACTCAACCCTGTGCTCTCAACCACCACTCCAAGAATCCTAAGCCAAAATGTCTGAAAGTGCCAGGCAGGAGCAGAGAGGATGGTGTGGACCCAGGATAAGACATAGAGAGTGGCAGGCAGAATGTGGAGCCAGAGGGCCCCCATCAGAAAAAGACACCACTTGGCAGTAACAGCCAGTCCTAGCCCTGGCAATGTGACCAGATTTTCCATTTTCTGAAAGAAGCTTGAGATCTGGATTTTACATGAAATCTCCCAACTTTTATGGGAACTGATTCAAATATTTTTAGAAAAACATGGTGCAGTCTGAAAATTGGCATCTACACTGTCAGGCAGGAACTCTTATCCCCTACTCTTCATGTTTCCTGTTAGAGGAAGTTCAGCAGGACTATCTCCAACACCCCCCTCATTCTTCCCCTCTGATTGGTGAGTTTCCAGGAAGGAACTGGGCTTGCTCACCTAATCTCCATCCTCCAAGGAGCCAGCCTGATCCGTGGAAAATCTTCAAAGAAAGGCTGGGGGGAAAGTCATCTACTCAAGGATTTGTTGTTGTTTAGTCACTAAGTCATGTCTGACTTTTTTGTGACCCCATGGGGCACTCAAAGAGTGAGCAGAAAGTCATGTTCTCCAAACTGCTTTTGTGGTGTTTTCCTTTCCTGTGTCTGCCATAACGAAGTACCGCAGACTGGTACTTACAACAACAGAAATGTACTCTCTCAGAGTTCTGGAGACCAGAAGTCCAAAATCAAGGTGTCAGCAGGGCCATACTCCCTCTGAAGGTTTCAGGGAAGGATCTTTTCTTGCCCCTTCCAGCTTCTGGTGTCTCCTGGCAATCCTTGGGCTCCCATGACTCACAACTGCATCACTTCCATCTCTGCCTCTGTCTTCACATGACATGCTTCCTCTTTGTCTCTGTGCATCTGTTTTACCTTCTTATAAGGCATAGAGGAGAGTGAAAAAGTTGGCTTAAAGCTCAACATTAAGAAAACGAAGATCATGTCATCTGGTCCCATTACTTCATGGAAAATAGACGGAGAAACACTAGAAACAGTGTCAGACTTTATTTNCTCTGTTGTCCCCTTCTCCTCCTGCCTTCAATCTTTCCCAGCATCAGGGTCTTTTCCAAAGAGTTGGCTGTTTGCATCAGGTGCCCAAAGTATAGAAGCTTCAGTTTTAGCATCAGTCCTTCCAGGGAACAGTCAGGGTTGATTTCCTTTAGGATTGACTGGTTTGCTCTCTTTGCTCACCAAGAGACTCTCAAGAGTCTTCTCCAGCACCACAGTTTGAAGGCATCAGTTCTTAAGTGCTCAGCCTTTTTTATTGTCCAGCTCTAGCACATATTAAAGAAAATCTCAGACACATCATGTCATCTCACACTTAAATTTCTGTAGTTTCCACTTCCCCTACTAAAAAGAAAGCAAAAAGATGATTATTTTCTTATGCAATAATGCCATTATTACACTTAACAAATTAACGATAATTTCTTAGTGTCATCTAATTTATACTCAATACTGAAATTTCTGATTATCCAAAAAGTATGTTTTTATAGCCCTGACCACTAATATTTACTGCACATCTAATCTGGACCAGGCTTTGTGCTGGTGTTGGTCACATAGTGAAGAATGTTATGGACAGGATCCCTACCCTCATGGGACTTATTAGCTTCTCGTGGCCTAGAGGGTGGGAAGGCTGGTCTTTCCTGCAGCCTGAGGGATGAAGCCCTTGTGGAGCTGGACCTTGTTCTGGGAACAGTCTTAGGTCTTAGAGACTCCCATGGTGTTGAGTACCCTAAGTTTTACTAAAATAATCAGAACTAGTTTGTTGGTTCAGCTTGGATGTTATAGACTGGGGCTCTGGCCTGCAGGAGGTGGAGGAGCTGCTGCTACTGCTGCTGCTAAGTCGCTTCGGTCATGTCCGACTCTGTGAGACCCCATAGACGGTAGCCCACCAGGCTCCCCTGTCCCTGGGATTCTCCATGCAAGAACACTGGAGTGGGTTGCCATTTCCTTCTCCAATGAATGAAAATGAAAAGTGAAAGTAAAGTCGCTCACTCATGTCCTACTCTTAGCAACCCCATGGACTACAGCCTACCAGGCTCTTCCATCCATGGGATTTTCCAGGCAAGAGTACTGGAGTAGGGTGGAGGAGGTGGAGCAGGTGGTGGCAAAAGCCCCAGGCTGAGGACAGCAGCATCCCTTGAGGAAGGGCAAGGGCTTAAGGGGTCCTGGGACAGCACCTTCTCCCTTCAGGAAGGCCAAACAAGGAGGAAGACCTACCAGAAAAGGAGCAGAACCTGAGGGCTCACTCACCATGGACCAAGTTTGGCATAAATAGGACCAACTATGGTCTAACTATTTTTGATCTCTGGTGCACCCTTATGAGCTTCCCAGGTGGCTCAGTGGTAAAGAATTCACCTGCCATTGTAGGAGACAAGGGAGACACAGCTTCGATCCCTGGCTTGGGAAGATCCCCTGGAGGAGGAAATGGCAACCCACTCCAGTATTCTTGCCTGGAGAATCCCATGGACAGAAGAGTCTGGCGGGCTGCAGTCCTTGGGGTTGCAAAGAGTTGGACACAACTGAAGTGACTTAGCAGCAGCCAGTATTCTTGCCTGGAAAGTTCCATGGATAGAGGAGCCTGGAGGGCTATAGTCCATGGGGTTGCAAAGAGTTGGACACAATNTCTGGCGGGCTGCAGTCCTTGGGGTTGCAAAGAGTTGGACACAACTGAAGTGACTTAGCAGCAGCCAGTATTCTTGCCTGGAAAGTTCCATGGATAGAGGAGCCTGGAGGGCTATAGTCCATGGGGTTGCAAAGAGTTGGACACAATTGAGTGAAGGGGCACACATGCATGCACCTGGACAATTTTCTCTAATAAGTCTCATCCTGACATGTTGGGTTTTGTGGTTCATCCTGCAAAAATCACTCTGAATTTTGATCCTGCCAGTCCCCTTCCAAGTTTCCTGACATCTGTCTGTGTGATAATTATGCCTTCTGTGTCCTCATTTAAGTTTGTGAGGAAAATGGTGAATAGGATGGGATAGAAGATAGAGCCTTGTGTTATTGCTTGGAGAAATTCCTCTAGTAAATTCCTCAGGAAACTTCTAATGCAGACATTACAAATGGGTGTCCATGGGTCGTATAGGGCTGCAGACATGCTTGGCTGATCAGGCACACAGTGTTTGCTTTTATATCAGAATGTGCTTGCCGCATACGGGGCAAGTCCCGATTTTTACTTTCTTTGCAAAGCCAGGGGCTATGGGGTCCATTTGCCCGAGTTTTCTCATGGCCACAGTGGGCTGCTGCTGGGTGATTTTATGGGGGGCTGCTCTCTTAGGTTAACTATATCCCTTTCTGTTTGCCTAAGTCCTCACCACTCCCTCCACTCATTCGTAGGCATCAGAGTCTTCCTCCCGCAACTCTCGTTGCTCCATAAAATGATGCCTTTTGTTTATGGTTGGGCTACCAACCATGAACCTGTCTCACTCACTCATTCTCCACCTATATCTCACCAGCTGCTCTGCAGGGCCCTGAGAGACACCTTGTCAGATCCTTCTGGAAGCTCAGATACATGCTTTCTACTTGATTTCCCTGGTCTACAGATCTAATAACTCATGAAAAAAGAAGAGGATGTGAGTTGACATTACCTGTTCTTGATAAACCCACACTGGCTCCTGGCAGTCATTGTTTCATTTCTATGTGTTTTGGGAATCAATCAGATATTATTCCGAAGTAGGAACAGAGGGTGAGCTACAGTTTTTGGAGTTTTGGGGCTGCAGGAAACTACCCTCCTCAAAGAGGATCATGCCATGGAGAAAAAGGCAAGGGCTTTAGATTTTAAAGTAAAACCAGTGTTTGAGTTTGGCTTAGCAATTCTGAGATGAATTTCTCTGGGCAGGTCCTTCATCTCTCTAGGCTTCAGTTTCATCCACAAATGGGCTGATTGGTTAAATGTGGCCTCAAGCTACCATAGGGCTGGAGAGGGGAAGAGACCCCAAAGTCTCTGAGCTGGATCATTGGGTTTGTGGGTGCCCCTGATTCCCTGCAGTAGGTGATAACAATGCCTCCACAAAATCCCAGAACCAGTAGTCAACTCATGTTTAAATCCCAAAGTGTACCCTGGTGGCAGAGCGGAGATTTTAACTCAGGACATCCAAATTCCAGGTGAAGATTCTATCCACTCAGCCGATATATTTCAAATATTTATAATCTTGACTCAGATTTAAAAATACATTTATAATCATTATCTATAACTGTCATACATATATGATGTGTTTGGATAAAGCATATTTGTAACACATTCTCATGCAATAACTCTATGCTCTATTCTGATCTATCCCATTCCATCCCATCCTATCCCTTCTCATCCCATCCCATCCCAATCTAGGTCATTTTTAAAAGAAAAGTTTTACTAGGCATGTGAATTTGTTTTCACTTTGGTCATTGTAAAACAGGGGTTGTTTTCTGTAAATAAAATTTTATTGGTTTACAGCCACACCTGTCATGTATGGATTGTCTGTGGCTGCCTTTGCACTATAGTAGCAGAGTTGAGTAGTCCCAACAGAGTCAGCATTTCCCATCAAGTCTGAAATACTTATCATTTACAGAAAGTTTGTGAATCCTCTCCTTTACTTTGTGCCAGGCTGAATATTTTAAGACCTTTTTTCATGATTTAAGTGGGATGATGGGTGAAAAGGAGGAAAGACAGGGAGCGAAAGCCCTCTGGGCCATGAGCCAGGATATGCGTTCAGAGATTTTGGCCACGGGAGAAGGAGGTGGAGCCTGGGTTTCTAGGCACCCTTTGCTTGCTAGCTTGCTTGAACTCTGGAGGCTTTGTATGTACTCCTGGCTTCTGCATCCCCAATTTTGTATTCATAGACCCTTCTGTAAGGGCCACAGAAAGCACTTCTGAATTAGTGTTGTGGGGCAGGTGGAAGATGGAGGGGAGGGAATGCACATGAGTTGCAGCCTGAGATCTTGCAGTTGGGGACCAGGGAGACGTCTATTTGTGAGTTAGTGACTGGCGGGTCTTGGACTCTCCTGCCTCTACCACTCTTAGTGGAAATGCTCTGGTTTTCAGCTCCACTGGTGCATGTTTTGACAGGTGCTGGGTTGCTACCAAGTCTTTGAGCAGCCGGTCCCCCTGCCTGGGTGCCTTGTTCCGGCAGTCCCCCTGCCTGGCTGCCCTGTTCAGCCGGTCCCCCTGCCTGGCTGCCCTGTTCAGCCGGTCCCCCTGCCTGGGTGCCTTGTTCCGGCGGTCCCCCTGCCTGGCTGCCTTGTTGATTCATGATGTGTGCGTGATTCATTCCAAATGTGTGCAGTGTGGAAACCCAGAGTCTGTCTTTGGCACCATGGTGAAGTGATGATGCCTTTCTCATATGAAACATGGTAAGTAGCACCTCAGGAACTGGGGTTAGGTTCAGTTACTCAAAATAAGTGAAGTGGATTTTTGCTGTTGTTAACTAGGAACAAATGTTCATAGGGTCCTTGTTTAGCTCTTGGAGACGGTGGTAATGAAATTGGTTTTGCAAGGTGACACAGATGGTTTTCTTTTTTGGGGTTATGGGTCTCTGTGCAGGACCACTTATGGAAATACATTCAGCTCAGTTTCTGTCCTGCATATACTACAAAACAGGTGGTCCAGTTTAATGGCATGTATGTTTAGTGGATACATCCATGAGAGTACATGTATTTATCTATACAAAGTACAAGTGGTCATATAGATCACTAGATCACAGCAAGGAAATACTTTCGTTAGGTTGGTGCAATTTAATTGCAGTTTTGGACCATGAATTCTAACTAGGCTCAAACCTATCTTTATTAATCAGATAGGAAACATTACAATCAACATATTTTTGCCAATAAGAAATGTTTGTTTACTCCTATAGCATAAAAATCTGTGCTCCAGGATTCAGTGAACTCTTGGAAAGCATTTTCTGTCTCCTGCTGGTTGTAGAAGCATTTTCCCTTCAAAAAGTTGTTGAGATGCTTGAAGAAGTGGTAGTCAGTTGGCAAGAAGTTAGGTGAATATGACAGATGATGCAAAACTTTGTAGCCCAATTCATTCAACTTTTGAAGCGTTTGTTGTGTGACCTGTGGTCGTGCGTTGTCATGGAGAAGAACTGGGCCCTTTCTGTTGACCAATGCTGGCACAGGCATTGCAGTTTCTGGTGCATTTATGAAATTTATGATTTCTGAGTATACTTCTCAGATGTAATGGTTTTGCTGGGATTCAGAAAGCTGTAGTGGATCAGATGGGCAACAGGACACCAGTGACTATAACCTTATTTTTTGGTCAAATTTGGCTTTGGGAAGTGCTTTGGAGCTTCTCAGTCCAGCCACTGAGCTGGTCATCACTGGTTGTCATGTAAAGTCCACTTTTCGTTGTACGCCACAATCCAATGGAGAAATGGTCCATTGCTGTGTAGAGTAAGAGCAAATGACACTTCAAAAAGACAATTTTTTAAAAAAAATTTTCAGGCAACTCATGAGGCACCTACTTATCAGACTTTTTCACATTTCCAATTTGCTTCAAATGCCATATGATCGTAGACTGAACAACAATTTTTTTTCAGTATTAAGATATAGCTTATTATATCAGTTCAGTTCGGTTCAATTCAGTCGCTCAGTCGTGTCCGACTCTTTGAGACCCCATGAATCGCAGCACGCCAGGCCTCCCTGACCATCACCAACTCCCGGAGTTCACTCAGACTCATGTCCATTGAGTCGGTGATGCCATCCAGCCATCTCATCCTCTGTCGTCCCCTTCTCCTCCTGCCCCCAGTCCCTCCCAGCATCAGAGTCTTTTCCAATGAGTCAACTCTTCACATGACATGGCCAAAGTCCTGGAGTTTCAGCTTTAGCATCAGTTCTTCCAATGAACACCCAGGAATGATCTCCTTCAGAATGGACTGGTTGGATCTCCTTGCAGTCTGAGGGACTCTCAAGAGGCTTCTCCAACACCACAGTTCAAAAGCACCAANTTGGCTACCATCTTGGCTTTACAGCCCAGGTTATTCTCTTGATGTCCTTCTCCCCTTCTAAGTGGCTAGTGTGTGTGTGGTTGGTAGGCTTTGCCTCATATTGCTTTCACTGTGTCCTGCCCATCATTTGCTGTGGACAGAAAGGAAGACTGAGATAAGCAGAAATTCAGGGAGGACGAAATCACAGGCCAGACTTTGGCTATAGCCAAAAGCACATGTCCAGACCAGCTTCCACCAGAGATGAGTGCTGGGTATGAGGGGTTGTCACATTAACAAAACTGCTCCTGGTTCCTCATGGGTCCTTGATCCCTGAGCATGTACATCATCAATCAGAACCTGGGCTAAGTGGCAAAATAAACCACCAATATTAAGTGTAATGGGCAGCTACTGTGTAGAGGAAAATAGAAATATCTTAAAGTTTTCTGAAAGGTCAATCTATGATAGTGTTTCTTAAATTGAGGTCAATGGATCACTGGCATCAGAACCTCCTGAGATCCTCATTAAAAATGTATATTTCTGTCCACTAGATCCGTTGAGCTGGCATCTCTAGAGATGGGAATTTTAAGTAGGCTCCCTGGATGATCTCAATGCATGTCTATGTTTAGAACATTAAGTATCACATAATAAAATGGCAGGGTGTTTTCCTGCCTTGAGTGCAAGAACTTCAGTGAGTCCTCTTTTACCATTTCTCAGTGGACTTCCCTTCTAACCAGCCCTACTATTAAATATATATATATTTATTTGCTTATTTGGCTGTGCCAGGTCTTACGCAGCATGCAACTAAGACCTTCAGTCTTCCTTATGGCATGCAGGACCTTTAGTAGCAGCATATGATCTCTTAGTTGTGGCATGTGGGATCCAGTTCCCTGACCAGGGATTGAACCTGGGCCCCCTGCATTGGGAGCATGGAGTCTTAGCCACTGGACCTTCTGGGAAGACTCACCAGCCCAACTCTTTTTTTTTTTTTACTGAGTTAAAAGACTTCTCCTCCCACCTCCTCAAAGTCTTCCTAACCCAGGTCCATATCTGACCACTTCAGATATTCTAGAATAGAGCCCAGCATTCATGGGATTATTTGGGTAGAATACTTACCTAGAGTACCAACGTTCTGCTCATTAAATACTATTGTACCATGAAAAAAAAAAATTACCTAGAGCTCCTCAGAGTTAAAAGGCTTCACACATAGAGACAGAGACTTATTCAATGGACTTCCCTGGTGGCTCAGACGGTAAAGCATCTGTCTACAATGCAGGAGACCCAGGTTCAATCCCTGGGTCAGGAAGATCCCCTGGAGAAGGAAACGGCAATCCACGCCAGTACTATTGCCTGGAAGTCNTCTGGAACTGTCTTGCTTTTTCTCTGATCCAGCAGATGTTGGCAATTTGATCTCTGGTTCCTCTGCCTTTTCTAAAACCAACTTGAACATCTGGAAGTTCATGGTTCACGTACTTCTGAAGCCTGGCTTGGAGAATATATCCAGAGAAAAACATGGTCTGAAAGGATACGTATACCCTAGTGTTCATTGCAGCACTGTTTACAATAGCCAGGACATGGAAGCAACTTAAATGTTCACCAACAGCGGAATGGATAAAGCTGTTTTGGTACATATATACAATGGAATTGGAGAAGCCGATGGCACCCCACTCCAGTAATCTTGACTGGAAAGTCCCATGGACAGGGGAGCCTGGTAGGCTGCGGTCCATGGGGTCACAAAGAGTTGGACACGACTGAGTGACTTCCCTTTCACTTTTCAGTTTCTTGCATTGGAGAAGGAAATGGCAGCACACTCCAGTGTTCTTGCCTGGAGAATCCCAGGGACGGGGGAGCCTGGTTGGCTGCCGTCGATGGGGTCACACAGAGTCGGACACGACTGAAGTGACTTAGCAGCAGCAGCATACAATGGAATATTACTCAGCCATTAAAAAGAATGAAGTGATATCAACTGCAGCATCATGGATGGACTTAGAGATTGTCATATTGAGTGAAATAAGTCAGACGGAGAAGGAGAAATACCATATGACATCCCTTATATGTTGAATCTAAATAGAAATGATATAAATGAACTGACAAAACAGAAAGAGACAGACTTAGAGAACAAGCTTATGGTTGCAGGAGGAAGGGATAATTAGGGAGTTTGGGATGGACATGTACACACTGCTATATTTAAAATGGATAACCAGCAAGGACCTATGCATAGCTTATGGAACTCTGCTTAGTGCTGTGTGGCAGTCTGGATTGGGGGGGGGGGTTTGCGGAGAATGGATACATGTATATCCATGCCTGAGTACTTTTGCTGTTTATCTGAAACAGTCACAACATTGTTAATTGGCTATACTCCAATACAAAAAAAAATTTTTTAATACAGCTTATTATTATGTGACGTGATGGTGGTAGCATATTATTATTTTTTGTTGTTCCTTATTTGATTGCTAATATTATAAAGTCTCCCAAAGAGCATTTTGAAATTATAATGAACCATAAAATCCAAATGCCTAGAATCATTGATGTACTACAACTGCTCTGTTCTCCCCGGGAAATCTAAACCAGCAGAAAGAACGCCACACCAACCAGCCAGCACTATGCCCAAGGGAAGCCCAGCAGTTGGCATCATTTGTGTTTGCTCTTAAGCCTTGAACCTCGCTGTGCGTCCTGTTGACTTGTGATGGAGACATTATCTAAATAGTGCCAAGCTTTAATTCACAACTTGGAATGCATGGCTGCTGAGCGTGCCAGGATATCAGCCATAGAAAGTAGGGACCGACTAGCCAGTAGGTGGGCTTGGGGACCAGCACCTTGCCTGGCTGGCACCAGTAGTGGGAGTAGTGGGTATCCTATTGCCCAAAGGTCAAGAGGTTTGCCATTCTTGGACACATACAATAGACATCCAAGCCAGGGGCCAGTTGGTGGGTGAAGTAGGAGTCACATTCAAGTGGTAGATAACACCTGAGGTCACACAGATGGAGGNTGGGTATCCTATTGCCCAAAGGTCAAGAGGTTTGCCATTCTTGGACACATACAATAGACATCCAAGCCAGGGGCCAGTTGGTGGGTGAAGTAGGAGTCACATTCAAGTGGTAGATAACACCTGAGGTCACACAGATGGAGGGACAGTGGTGCTCTCAGTCAGTGAACATTCCAACTGTCAGAGGCTGCCAGGAAGGAGCAAGTCAGCTGCTTGTAGAACACAGGCCCTGGGGAGGGAGTGGCGCGAGAGAGGTCAGGGTCCCACCAGATGTGGTGGGGTTGAGGACAGGGTTCAAGTCCAGCATAGGAATCAAGTGCTAGACAAAGAAACTGGACAGGAACCCAGATGAGAGACCCGGACCCACCTGTGGTGAGGGAGAGGGTCAGAAGCGAGAGCAGGCTGTGCTCAGCGGGCCTTGGCCAAGAGGCTGAGATCACGAGTGTCTTCCAACCATGGGCAGGCTGGCTGCAGACCTGGGCTGGGCAGCGTCTTCGGGAAGTGGCTTCAGCATCTGGAGCTTTGAGGAGGTCAGCAGATCAGGGCTTCTGCTGTAGAAGGCAGTGCTTACGCTGCACTCCCGGCATCACCAGTGCGCAAAGGAACTGGGCCAACTCTGCACATTCCGTCCTGCTTCTGGAATCTCACAGAGTACACGACTGTATTCAAGGCCCTGAGAAGTCCTCTGGGAAAGAGCTAACTGCTTAATCCAGCATTCCCTAAATGATCAGTGCCTAAGACCCTGTGTCAGCCCCGAGCCTATTAACCCTTAACCTGAGGGCTGACAGAACGCCCTGTGGGAAATGCTGCTCCAGGAAATGGACCTGAAGGCAAACAAACCCCGGAGCTTTGAGGTTTGTGTGCCTGTGTGCACATGTGTGTGTGTGTGTACATGCACACATACATGCCAGAAAAAGAGTGATTAATCTTCAAATGAACCATGGAAATCGTGCGTTAATACCACCATCTGCTGCCTGAATGGGTCACCATAACGGGCTCTGGCCAGAACACTGAGTCGTTGCTTCAGGTCCTTTTATTTCAATGCCAGGGAGGCTCTGACTGGCTCACTTTCAAAGGGAAAATATGAAACATTCAACAGGACAGATTTCCCATGATAATGTCACAACTTCTCTCATTCCCTCCCAGTGTTAAGGCAGTTATATTTCAATTTGTTGTTTTTCACGGGATTTATTGTCATCAAGTGTTCTAGGATGTGTCAGAGGCATCCTGGCGAGCCCTCAGCTTGTCATGTTGACAGCCCTCTTCTGTGCACAGAGGGTGAGCTGTGCCCAGGAGGTCTCTACTTGTTAGAACAAAGCCCCAAAGTTGGACTCTGCTCTCAAGGAAGAGTGTTTAACTTGCGGAAGTTGTCTGAGCAACCACAATGACCTGATTTCCTTTGTTACCAAACCAAACTTGGGTCTACTCGCCTGGGTGCAGGAGAGCAATCTACTGACCCTGGATCATGGTAAAGTAAAGTATAGTGTTTATTGCAAGGCATCCAATGTGGGGCCCAGCAAGGAGAATGGGCAGCTCATGCTCAAAAGACCTAGACTCCCTGATGGTTTTCAGGAAAGAGGTTTTAAAAACTGTATGATGGAGAGGGTTGTGGGGCACATGATCAGCTTGTGCTAAATTCTCTGATTTGTTGGTGGTTAGGTAGTAGGTTGATGTTTTTGGAATATCAGTCATCAACCTTCTGGTTCCAACTGTCTGAAGTCCACATGCTGGTGGTCAGCATGCAAACTTCTTCACTTGGTGGGGGTTTTAGTATCGACAAAACAACTCAGAATATTATCTACAATCCTCAAGGAGGAACTAAATGTCCTTGATTTTATTTTATGGCTAAACTTTTACTATGTTGTCTTGTTTGACTATTTTCCTTTGTTTCTCACTTCTCTGATTAAATTTGCAGAAGGCCTAAGAGGCAAGAGGTGGTAGGGAATGGGGTCTGTCCTTGGGAAGGCCCTGCAGGGTCCTGCTGTGTTTCCCTATGAGCCTCACCTCCTTGGAGGAGGCAGCATTGCCTAGTGGCCTGTATGGGCTGTATGAATGGCCTGTATGAGGCTGTATGGGCTGGAATTTGACTGCCTGCACTTGAATTTTGGCTCCACCGTTAACCGGCTGTTTGACCTTGCGTGAGTTATTTAACCACTCTCAGCCTTAGTTTCCTAATCTTAATAGCATCTATCTCATGGGTTGTAGTAAGATTAAAGATATGTAAAACTCTTAAATCACAGAAAAGGATGCAATAAATTCTAGCTATTATCACAGTTATCAGGAGGGTTCCTTATTCTAATTTAATTACCAGTACCTTCCTTTTAGCTTTGGATTCAGGGGTGGGAGTGGGGGATGCTATTTCCCTTTTAATGTTTGGCTCAGAAGTAGATATAAACTCTGTCTTAGGTTTTAAACAATCTACTGAAAAAGGACAGCAGGGAAATGAATGTTAAGACTGTAAGCATCATCCTCCCAATCCAAAGCACACAACATTTATCTTCCTCCTTGGACTTAAGGTGAGGATTAAATTGGACAGTGTGTGCACAGTACTTAGCACAGTGAATTTGCATAGTGAAGTTCCATTAAATTTGCCCTATTGATATGCGCCCACTGTCTTGGTTGTGTTAGCATCAGGGGAGGGATTTGCAGGGCATTTCATGTGCTTTCTAATTTAATTCCTCTGTATTTAGGCGTTTTGGTGGAGGATCAAGGGCTCAGGTCAACACCCAACTCTGACTTTGATTGCCCTGTTTCACCTTATCCTTGCTTCTTCTCCCTCCAATCAGAAATGCTCTTTTCATCCTTTCAGCCTATATATAGTCTATGCATCCTTCACTATCCTCTGTGATATGTTCCTGGGATCACCCCAGGTACTTCTAACAGCTCTGAACATCTAGCTGTGCACTCTCGACTGTTGGCAGGATTGATGTCATACAGTCACTGAAAGAGTGGAGGGGTGTAACTCATTGCTATAGGCTAAATTGTGTCCTTCCAAATTCATACGTCAAAGCCTTAAACCCCCACATGGACTGTATGGGAGACAGGGCTGTTAAGGAAGTAATTAATGCTAAAGGAGGTCATAAAGGTGGAGCCCTGATCTGATAGAATTAGTGTCCTTATAAAAGAGATACCAGAACGTTGGGGTGCATGTGTTTTTTTGAGTTATGGTTTTTTTTTCCAGATATACGCCCAGGAATGGAATTCCTGGGTCATATGGTGGTTCTATTTTAAGTTTTTTGGGGAACCTCCATACTGTTTTCCATAGCGACTGCACCAGTTTATATTCCCACAAACAATGGAGGAAGGTTCCCTTTTCTTCACACCCTCTCCAACATTTATTCTTCGTAGATTTTTTGATAATAGCCATTCTGACTGCTATGAGGTGGTACCTCATCCTAGTTTTGGTTTGTATTTCAGTAATAATTAGTAACATTGAGCATCTTTCCATGTGTTTGTTGGCCATCTGTCTGACTTACTTGGAGAAATGTCTATTTAGATCTTCCCCTAATGTTCCCTGCAGCACTATGTACAATAGTTAAGACACAGAAGCAACCTAAATGTCCATCAATGAGGAATGGATATGGAAGATGTGGTAAATGTACATAGTGGGATATTACTGAGTTATAAAAAAGAATGAAATAGTGCCATTCACAGAGACACGGATAGACCTACAGAATGTCATACAGAGTAAAATGTCAGAAAGAGAGACACATCATATAATACTGCTTATATGTGATATCTAGAAACATGATGCAGATGAACTTATTTGCAAAGCAGAAATAGAAACACAAATGTGGAGAACAAACTTATGGATACCAAGGAGGGAAGTGGGGTGGGATAAATTGGGAGATTGGGATTGACATACATACACTACCAGCTATAAAATAGATAACTAATGAGAACCTACTATATAGCACAGGGAACTCTACTCCATGTTCTATGGTAACTTAAATGGGAAGAAAATCTAAAAAAGAGAGGATATATGTATACATATAACTGATTCACTTTGCCGTACAGCAGAAACTAACACAGCATTGCAAAGCAACTAAACATCAATAAAAATTAGTTTTAAAAAGCTAAATAAAACCTTCAAATCACCGAGAAAGACCAAAGTTAGAAGTAAAAAACAGAAAGGGAAAAAACAAACTTGAGATTTAACTCCTTCAATGAAAAAAGAAAAAAACAAAAAGAGATAACAGAGATCTCTACCATAAAAGGACACAGTAAACAGGCAGCTATCCGCAAGAAGAGAACTCTCTCCAGAAATGAAACCCTGCTAGAACCCTGATCTTGGACTTTGCAACCTACGAAAATAAAGGGTTATTTAAGCATATAGGTTTAATTGTTATTTAAGTATATAGTGGTTTGGTCTGGCAGCCCGAGCTGACTAGTACCCTCATGTTCACTGCATGGGATTAACACGCTGTGGTCTGCATAGGGGATTTATACAAATAAGAAAAACCTAGTTTGTGACTTCAAATATCTTATTGCCTTTACTAAGAGGGGAAGATAGTGACAAATAAATGATCAGAGGTTACAGACCCTGTGGTAAAGGTTTTGGTAAAAGTAGGCACAGTATGCCACGGAGGATGGTGTTTTATAACATGATAGGCTTTGGACTCACACAGACCTTAGTCTGAAACCTGCATTTACAATGTGATCTCTTTCAAGTTACTTATCCTCTCTGAACCTCAGTTTCTTCACTGTAAAATAATAATAATAATTGTGAGAATTAAGCAGTAAAGTACTTATTAGAAACATGGGGAAATATTCACTTATTTACAATACTACTGTTAATAGCACACGGAAAGAGCATCATACTGCCGGAAGGATGGTCAAAAATCTTCCAGAGGAGACAAAATTAGAGCTGAGTTTTTATAGGATGAGTATGGGGCCGCACAGAGTTGGACACGACTGAAGTGACTTAGCAGCAGCAGCAGCAGCCGATAACCAGAAGAAGATAGGTGTGAAGGACATTTGAGGTAAAAGGAAATTGTGTGCCACATTTAAGGAATTTCCAGTAGACCAGTATGACCTGATAGAGTCTCCGGGAGTGAAGAGGCTGTGGTGGGAGGGCACAGGGAGTAGCAGGGGGTACGGAACAAGAAAGGTAGTTAGGAGCTATGAAGTGGAGTTGCGGCTTTATTCTGAAGATGTTGGGGACTCATCTAAGAATGTTAAGTAGTAGGTCTTGGAGCCATCATCAGATTTACATTTTTGAAAAGACTTCTGACAATAATGTGGAAAATGGATTTACTGAGAAGGGATTGGTAGGAGATAGAGAGACTTATATGGATATTTTAATGATTAAAGGAGAAAAGACAAGGGTCTGAATTAAGATAATAGCAATGGGGACTGAGGACTTTCCTTGTGGCTCAGCTGGTAAAGAATCTGCCTGCAATTCAGGAGACCTGTGTTTGGATCCCTGGGTTGGGAAGATCCCCTGAAGAAGGGGCAGGCTACCCAATCCAGTATTCTGGCCTGGAGAATTCCATGGACTGTATAGTCCATGGGGTCACAAAGAGTTGGACATAACTGAGCGAGTTTCACAAACAATGGGGACTGTAGTTGACAGATCTAAGAGACTGGGAGATTAGCTGGGGAGAAGGATGAGGAAGCAGCAATAATTAAGGAGAGAGAGAAAGAGAATGGACAGAACTGATTCCTGAATTTCTGTCCTGGCTTCAAGATGGATGATGGTCTCAGTCACTGACACGGGGTGGGGTTACAAGTTGGGTAGGAGAGTTGCATGTAGGACATGAGTTTTTGGTGTCTGTGAATCACCCATAGAGAGAGATCCTTCTGAATGAACTGAATGTAGAATTCTAAAGCTCTTCAGAGAGCTCTGGGCTGGAGACATCTGTTTGGGTTTGTCTTTATACTGGAAGTTGAAGCTAAGGTTTGAATGAAGTCACTTAAGGGAGAAATGTATAAAGAAAAGGCTAAGGAAAGAGTGTGGTGAACACAGATATTTCAGGGAAAGAGGAGCCATTGGAGCCAGTGATGTGATGTACGAGAGGTCAGAGGTCAAAAGGTCAGGAGGAGGGAGCGGCGGCACCCAGATGGAAGAGAAAGCTTAAGGAAGCGGGAGTGCCAGGAATGCTAGTGCCACAGAGAGGCCAGGCAAGGGAGGCATGTTGCATCTGACTGGCAGTCAGTGGTCTCAGGAGAATTGTTTAAAACCGAAGAGTGAGCTGTGTTGAGAAAGCTTGACTGTTAAATGAGGGCTGAAGAAAGGGAGTTACCCAAGGAAGGCTATGGGCTATAGGAGGCTCCCCTTTCAAAGAAAGGAGAGACTCGTGCACATTTGTAATCTGTGGGGAAGGAACCAGTGGAGAGGAAAAGGTTGAAGTTATAAAGACTAGTGGTTGATGGGACCAAGTTCCTGAAGAGACTTTCCTCACCTGGAAAGGGTCTGCAGAGCACAGGGTGCAAGTCTAACTTCAGACGGGAGGAGGGGACACCCCTCTCACTGAGGAAGAGGGAGAAGGAGAGATACATGCAGATAAAAGCAAGTTTGACACTAATGGGAAAGGGAGTTGTCTGAATGGTTGGATTCCTTTGTGGGATAAGAGAAGAGGTCACCCGATGAGATGAGGAACTTGAAAAGGGGTAACAGTTTGGATTAGTGTTTGGCATGGAGGAGGGAAGCTGCTAGGGAGATGTAGAAGATCTCCCAGCAGCACAGAAGCCTTAGCATTCTTAATAGGATCTGAATGGGGCAGGAGAATTGAGCACATGAAGAGAGAATAATGAAAGAGCTGTTCATCGTGGAAAAAGAAAAGAAACTACAAGGGCCACAGACAGATTGGGAGGCTGTAACAGTCGACTGGAGGTCTACCTTAAATGTACACTGGGAGTATGAGAATCAGAGATATACATCTTGGTCTTTAAAAACAGTCAGATAACAGGACAGAATGCTAAGATTACAGAAGGAAAAGAAAAGCAAGCTTCTAGATGTGTTACTATTTATGATGGCTAAAATAAATGAACAGGAAACTTTTGTATTAAAAAGAACCAGGGTCTTGGGTCTTCTACATCTGTGATTCTCAAATTATAATATGCACGAGGGTCACTAATGGATTTGTTAAAATACAGCTTCTGTTTCAGAAAGCCTAGGGTGGGATTCGATGTTTCAGTGAGCATCTTCAGTGATGCTGGCTCTTCTGTCCACAGATCACACTTGAAGATGCAAAGTCTAAATGGATATCGAAATGGTCCAGGACGAAGATAGGCCTAGGGGTAGAGAGAAAGTCCATGCCTGTGGCCTCTCTGATCAAGGGTGCTCCTGACTGCAGTCACGGGAGGGAGATGGAGTAGGACAGATGAGAAGTGTGAGAAGTGCTCTGCCTGGCGTGTCGCATAGCTATTTCCCCACAATAAGAGAGAAGGCTGCTAATTGGCTAGCGACACTTGGTATTAATTAGCTCAAAAGAATCGGTCCCTTGAAGCCTGTTTTGCATAATTAATGAGTGCTCAGCTATAAGCTGCTGAAAACACTGAAGCCAAAGTGTGACAATTTCCTGATCAGCTAAGCAGAAACACCACAATCCCCTATTGTTTGTGGACACAGAGCAAAGCTTTGTTGTTCGTTGCTAAGTTGAGTCTGACTCTTTGTGACCCCATGGATTGCAGCTCATCAGGCTTTCCTGTCCTTCATCATCTTCCGGTGTTTGCTCAAACTCATATCCATTGAGTCAGTTATGCTATCTGACCATCTCATCCTCTGTCGTCCCTTTTTCCTCCTGCCTTCAGTCTTCCCCATCATCAAGGTCTTTTCCAGTGAGTCAGCTCTTCGCATCAGGTGGCCAAAGTATTGGAGCTTCAGCTACAGCATCAGCCCTTTCCATTGAATATTCAGGGTTGATTTCATTTAGGATTGACAGGTTTGATCTCTATGCTGTCCAAGGGGCTCTCAAGAGTCTTTTCCAACACCACACTTCAAAAGCATCAATTCTTCAGTGCTCAGCTTTCTTTATAGTCCAACTCTTATATCTGTATATGACTACAAGGAAGACCGTAGCTTTAACCATATGGACCTTTGCTAATGACTGAGATTGGATACAGAGCCCTTGGCTCTGCTGTGTCCTAATTGGGGGGTAGCGGAGGCAGGCTGGACTAAGACATGGGGGCACCCCAGGCAGACTGATAATCTGATGCCTCTCCAACAAAATATTCTTTAAATATTTGTTCATCATTTAATTAGAGCGGAAGTTGAGTGCAGCTTTGAGGAAGAGCAAAGCAGGAAAGTACTGGGCCAGGTACAGTTTTTTTTACTCCGTTGTCTCAAGCAATTCAGCTCTGGCCACCATTTTCTTAACATACTTAGCCAAACAAGACCGTCCAGTCACAGGCCCACCCTCCTTAGAAACCAGATTTGCTTACATCTCTATGTATTTCTGGAGATACCCCTGGGAGGTTCTGCCTTTGATCCCAGGATGCTCTCTGAGGTGCTCTTTCTAAGCGTTCTTTCAACAAACAGAATTTTTAAAAAAAACAGCCTGTTATCTTTCCAGACAATTTTAGCCTCATTTTTTCAATGATTCTATGGACACCTGCTCAGATGGCGTTGTCTTTGGCTCTGGAAGATGGTCCTGAGATAGGTCAGTCTCCTTAGCACTCAACCAGAGATGCAGTTAGTGGAGAGAGCTGGTTCTTTGGTGCTTACTTATGCCATTGGTAGGATGATTTGGAGAGAAGTCCTTGTTACTTAGAAACCTAAATTCTGAGCCAAACTGTCTAGGTTTCAATTTTACTTCTGCCCTGTGTAAGTAGCTACCTGGCTATGGGTAGGGTTTGTAAATTTTCTGAGCCTCTGGTCCCCCATCTGTAATATGGGGATAATGATAGACGGCTCTTCTAATGTTCTTCTGAGAATTAAGTGAGTTAATAATGTGTGTGTATGCGCTTGCACGCTCAGTCACTCAGCTGTGTCTGACTCTTTGTGGCCCCATGGCCTGTAGCTCACCAGGCTCCTCTGTCCATGCAATTTTCCAGGCAAGGGTATTGGAGTGGGCTGCCATTTCCTACTCCAGGGGATCTTTCCCACCCAGGGATCTCATGCATCACCTGCATTGGCAGGCACATTCTTTGCCACTGTGCCACCTAGGAAGTGAGTTAATAATGGGGAGTACTTAAACAGTTCTTGACATGTAATAAGAATTAAATAAATATTAATTACTATAGTTATTATTATTCTGCAGCTTCTATGCTGCATAACAATTGTCACAAAATTAGTGATTTTAAACATGTTTTAACATTTGAACATCAATAAATATACTATATCAATAGAATAAAGGATAAAACCACATGATCAATTCAATAGATGCAGGAAAGCATTTGATGAAATCCAACAGTCCATAATAAAAACTCTCAACAAATTAGGAGTAGAAAGAAACTTCTTTAGTTTCATTAAGTGCAGCTATGAAACTCTACAGCTAACATCTTACTTAAGGGTGAAAACCTGTAAGATCAGAAATGAGACAAAGCTATTCCCGTTTACAATTTCTATTCAATGTTGTTTTGGAGGGTCTAGCCAGGGTAATTAGATAACAGAAAGAAGTAATTCAGATTGGAAAGGAAGAAGTGAGACTATATGTATTAGCAAGTGACATGATCATGTATATAGCTGGTCCTAAGGCATCAACTAAAAATGGCTAGAACTAATGAACAAGTTCAGCAAGAGTTCAGGATACAAGATTGATAAACAAAAATTCATTGTATATCTATACACGTACAATGGCCAGTCCAGAAAAGGATATTAGGAAAAACAACTCGTTATAATAACATACAAAGTTTAGAAGTGAATTTTTAAAAGAAGTGAAAAATTTATACTCTAAGAACTATAAAATATTGTTAAAACTAAAGAAGATCTAAATAAATGGAAAGACATCCCATATTTGTGGACCAGAAGATATATTATTGTTAAGATGGCAATATTCCAAAACTGGTTTGTAGATTCAGTTCTTATAACCCCAGCTGTTTTCCTTGAAGAAACTGACAAGCTGATCATAAAATTATTTGAAAACTCAAGGGGTCATGATAGACAAAACAATCTTGAAAAATAACAAAGATAGAGGACTTATGGGCTTCCCAGGTGGCTCAGTGGGTAAAGAATCCATCTGCAATGCAGGAGACACAGGAGACTCAGATTCGATCCTTGGGTTGGGAAGATTACTTGAAGGAGGGCATGACCATCCAATCCAGTATTCTTGCCTGGAGGATCCCATGCACAGAGGAGCCTGGTGGGCTACAGTACATGGAATTGCAAAGAGTCAGACATGGCTGAAGTGACTTAGCACAAATGCACACAGAAGACTTACACTTCTCAATTTAATAACTTACCATAAAGCTACAGACAGTATGGTATTGGGATAAAGATAATTATAGGGCTCAATGGAATAGAACTGAGAATCCAGAAATAAACTGTGACACCTATGGTCAATAGATGGGGGAAAGACTGGTCTTTTCATCAAATTGTGTGTGTGTGTGTTTGTATATGTTTTAAGCACTAGCAATGTGTTTATTAGGATTTCTACAGGAATGGGTACAAGTAGAAATATTAGGCAGAGAAGGCAATGGCACCCCACTCCAGTACTCTTGTCTGGAAAATCCCATGGATGGAGGAACCTGGTAGGCTGCCGTCTCCGGGGTTGCACAGAGTCGGACATGACTGAACTGACTTAGCAGCAGCAGAAATATTGCATATTCTGGTTGTAATATTGGCTTTTAAGTCATTTGCTGTGCACCTAACATGTGCCAGGCATTTTCTTAGGTGCTGGTGGTACAAGGCAAGTTATACAGACATAGTTAGTCCATTAACCCCTCTCTGATCATTGATAAGCTGGGCCTGCTTTGCTTAATACTTTTAGTGGCTCCGTTAATTGATGCATACTTGTGAGCTCAGTCACTCAGTCATGGCCAACTCTTTGTGACCCCATGGACTGTAGCCTGCCAGGCTCCTCTGTCCATGGAATTTTTCAGGCAAGAATACTGGAGTGGGTTGCTGTTTCCTACACCAGAAGATCTTCCTGACCCGTATATTGAACCCACGTCTCTTGCACTAGGAGGAGGGCTATTGACCACTGCACGACATGGGCAGGCTATTTGATGCATACACATGTAGAATTCTAGTAGCTTCCTATTTGATAGGCTCTTTTATTGTTATGAAATCTCTGTTGTATCTCTAGTAAACAGAGATTTGATTTTTTTAAAGTCCAAGATCTATTAAAGTGTTTAATGAGATGGAGACCCATTAAGAGTGCCAGAAACTGATGACAGAAAACTGGTTTTTGAAACAATCAAGATTCCAATGGATTATGAGAAAAAGCCTCCTGAGATCTAATAAGTAA